>VWZX01002149.1:7940707-8142716 GCA_013399015.1 Galbula dea | reverse complement strand
GGGGGGGCTTCACATTATCGCTTCAACAAAGACTGAAAAGGCCCAGAAAGTACAGAAAAGTTATAGAAGCAAACTCTGGAGAGATGAGAGAAAAAAGAAAGGAAAAGAAAAAACCCAAACACCCCAGCAAAAGCCAAGGGGAGGAGCGGGAAGGGAGGGAATGAGTTGTATTTGACTAATTCTAGAGCCAACTGGCACTCACTTGATGGAAATGCTAATTGTCCTACTGACATACACCCACTAGTTATTTCACCCTGTTCCCTCATCTCCAAATGAAGTATAGAGTCTTTTCTTAAAGAACAGGTAACACAAGAATATCTAGGTTTCCACCCTTCCTCTTCCTCTATGTCACACCCTCACTTACAAGAACAGCTCAATTTACTGCATGGAAATACTATGGAGCATTACATAGTTGTTTTTAATTTCTGTACTTAGTTAACTTTTCAGTTCAAAAGAACAGTTTCTGCTCTGTTTGAAATAGTCTGTTACCTCTCACTGTGACTTGACAACCCTTGAATATCTGCATCAAATCACAGAGTAATACCTGCCTTTGCAGAGGCTTTTTATACTTAATGCTTTCAAAAGACCTCTTAAGGGGTAGTTTACACACACACATAGGGTAGGTAGCTCCTCAGAAGCAAAACTCTGCTTAAAAGGAATGCGTGCAAGGGGTCTGTTACAGGGTAAGAAGAGTTTCAACAGACACCCTGTAAACAAATCTAATCAGAAGCCCCCAAAGGGTTGGTTTAAAAAGCACATTTATTTACGTGAGCATCTCACTCTAGTTCAAAGAAACAACCCATTTGCAATGCTGCCCATGCCCTGGAGAGCACTTGTCTTTTAATGAGATACAGGACAAAGTGGCTTAAAGGATTAAGAACTGAAGTCACTGGGAGTCTGGGGAAGGAAGCAGCCAGTGCTGGATCAGTGGCAAGCATCAAGATAAAATGCTGTTCCAGGCTGTGGGCACAGAAGAAAAGCAGCTGTGCACGGCTGCAACGTAAAGCAGAAGGTTTTCCTAGGACCAGTTTGACAGTGACAGGACTAGGGAGATGGAAAACACCAAGAACTGAGTAAGCATAAAGTGTTGTGGTGTGTGAGGATTCCTCTTAGCCTCCAGGGGAAGAGCTATTTTATTGACAAGCCTAATCTGACACCTCAGCTCATTCAGTCACTTGCTTAGCAATGATAAAGATTATGTTGAGGTTACCCTGAGCCAAGACCTTGTCTTGCTGAAGTCCTCAGGATCAATAATTGGAGAGAAGGCAGCTATTGACCTGTTTTTTGAGGAAAAAATGACACTAGAATTATTAATCCACACACACCTCTGCAGCAGCTTGGAAGCGTTCTTCTCAATGAACATTTCTTCCCTTTCTTTAAAATATAATTCAAACCATTAATAACATTTCATCCTTCAAAGAAAAGTTTGTGTTAGGGGAAAAGAAGCAATGAGATTATTTCTGTGGCTATGATGTTATCTTACCCTTTAAGTGCTAGGCTGTCAACGCTTTAACAAAACAAGCAAAGCCCAGCAGCACTTCAGCTACTCTCCCTGTATTATAGAAGGATAACGGCCAGTTTATCGCTCACAATCTGTTGTTTGCAGCAATAATTAACAGCAGGGAAATCTGCCACCACAAAACTTACTTCAAATAGCTTTAAAGTTACAAGGCCTGTCCTGTTCAACTATAGGTAGATTTGGATGAGTTAAAGCTCAACATTTTAAAAGACGGGGGTGGGGGAGGGGGAAATTGCACTTGTTCCTCTGCCAGAAGATACGTTGATCTTGGGTGGGTTCCTCCGTTCAGCCACTTGAAGGCATTTCACCTAAAGGGTGTACATCACCTAACCAGGGAATATCTCTGACAATTTTTACTTAAGGTTTTCAAACAATTTTCTGTTACTTCTTAATATGCTAGAAAGTGGGAAGTTAATTCAGGAATCCCCTAATGTTTGTATCTGCAAAGCCTTCCTTGTTGTCCTCCCTCCCATCCCGTCATCCTGAGTTTGGGTCACAATTCTTTGCTGCAAGCCACTGGGCACTGTCAGAAGAGCTGTGGCAGTAATGCTCACTTTCAAGACACTGAGGTGCTAGGAGATCCAAGTATTCACAAAACTAAGTGCTATGGAAACCTGGAAAGAAGATAACGATCTCTGAAAGGAAGTTAAAGAAGAGAAATACAGTCCGAAGCCCCAGTCCTACCAAGTGTTGCTCATTGCTGGGTTGCACACACACTGCTGCTTCACAGAAGCAGAGCCTAAAGGAAGAGCACAGACAGCGGATATACGGAAGGGGCAGGTATGGATTCAGGAATGCTGTAGCATTGTTGACAGCTGAGGTTTCAAAACAGATAATTTTTCCAAGTAGAAAATACTTCTGAGTTATACTCATCTTCCCACATACATGCACAAAGTTGTTTTGTCCATACTTGCAGCTGCCATGAAATAAATGGTCACCAATTTAAAATTGAACAGTTCCACCTTTACATGCATGAGGAGCTTTGTTTAGCAGCACCCAGGAGTTACTGTAACAGGCAGAAAAACATCTTAGGACTAGTGCAGTCTTCAAGTCAAACCATACACCGAAAAAACACACCAAAGAGTGAAACAGATATCCTGATGTCAGAAGTTCTCTCAGACTTTGCTACATAAGTCTGCAGAAAGGCTATATAATCTTGTAATCTGAGACATCTCAAAGAAATCTTAGTACCGTAAAAAATCCCAACCCTCCTATTGTATCTATAGGTCTGAAATACTTAATATAGGTGCTTTTCTCTTCAAATCAAAATACTCCTGATTTATCTGCTGAACTCCACTCCTTCAAAACCTTTTGCTCCAAGACTACAGAGGAGAAGGAAAAGGATCATTGCATAGGTACAAAAATGTGCCCAGCGACTCAACTATTCCAAATAGTAAGAAGTAACATGGCTGGAGGTAAGAAATGCAAGCCAAAGGCCATCTGACAATCTGAACCCTTCCTGGCACTTGTGACTGTATTCTAGTATGTGTGAAGTTATCTGGCCCCATTTTCCTTTTGCTTTCTTAACTTTCCAAAACAAAAAGGGATTAGAGGAAAGGCGTTCACAAGTGGAAATTTCTGCTGGGTACATAACTCATCCTGTGCTAGCTCTCTCCCACTTCCAGATCCAGTTGTAAATTAATGTTACAGAATAAACATAAATTGAATTTGAAGGCACTGAGGAAGCAGTAACCAGTTTTCTGGAATTACATTCAGCACTGCTCCAGTTGCCCTTTTCCTGCCTGGAGCTGCAAGTTCCATGAGTAACAAAATGCAAGGAAGACCGTTTTCTTTTACCTGAAGAGCACAGTTTCTGATAACTGCTCTGCTTTTATGTCCCTTGCAAATCAGTTTGAAGTGCCCTGTCTGTATCAGCAGGCAGCTCTGTCTTGCAGTAGCATGAGTCGTGTCCAAGGGCTGAGCAGCACATACCAATACATGTTCTGACAAGAAGCAAGCCAACCAACCCTTTCTGAAAGGTCAGGAAACACGGGCAGTTTCAGAGTCCTGGTAGTGGTTCCTATCTGAGTTTCTTCCCTTGGATGACTGGGTGACAACTGTATGCTTTCCTCCTAGTGTTTTAATTTTGCTCCAGCTCTCAGCCTGAGGCACTGAGAAGAACAAAGGATATTCTCCATGTGTTAGGGCTGACTCAAGATAAAAAAAGTTTATTTGTGGGAGATACACCCCCCAGTGTCATCAGGAAGCTTACTGACCTCACAAAGTATGTATGGTAAGCAAGTCTCAGGTGTACATTTACCTCCACTCCTCAAGAGCAAACTCACTAGCTTAAATGGAAGAGACAAATGTATCTGGAGTGTTTGAATGGGACCTTTCCATCAGAAGCTCTCAAATACCTTTTTAGGCCGTGAAATCTTATCATAAAGCACCAGGAGCAGGAATGACTGGAGGCCACATAACTGAAAACATAAAAACTTGCAAGACCTCTCCGCTCTGCTGTTTGCAAAACACAGGATGATGATATCCAGCAAAGCTTACAAAGTATGTTTTCTGCCTTCCCTCTTTCTCAATTTTCCTACAAGTATCACGTGTTAAAAATAAGCTAAAAATCTGCAGGAGGAAGTCTTCAACATGCTTCTCTCTCCAAGTACTTAAAGCCAAGCCAGAATCTTCAGAGAGCCTTTAGATTGATTTCTTTGGAAGAAGAAAAGGCAAAACTAATCTGTGATTAGAAGGCACAAAGATGTTCAGTCAGATGGAAGCATTCCTGAAAAGCAAGTGGAAAACTACCCAATCAATTCATTCAGCTGCCCTGAAGGGTAAACAGCAAAGTTGAGCACAATCTACAAACCCTGCCTGTTGTTAACAGCTTGACCAAGAGTGGGTACTTCTTACAGTTATCTTCATACTTGTGAAATCTGATTAAATAAAAAAATATGTTGGACAGACTGACACCAAAGCAAAGAGGACAAAAAGAAGAGGAGGACACTTTGCGCTTGTTCCCAATGTGAGGTTCAGGTTCCTCACTCAGAGAAGAAACTCAGTAAGAAAGATTGTTTCAGCTAGTGGTGGACACTTGAAAAAATGCGACTTGGAAAGCTTGTTTGTTGTCAAATTTACCCTGCTTAGCAGTGCATAAAAACCTCCTTTTCAAAATGATCTGCTAGTAAAGCAGGTTTCTGTAGTTGTCAAAATGTCTCACAAAGAAAACTAAAGCCATTTTTTACACTGAGAAAGCTCCCTTTCAAGACCAAGACCCCAGAAGGTGAAGGCTACTTATCTCTTCTGTCTGCACCTGTAAGCCATGGCATATGTATTGCAGAAGGCAATTCATTTTTCCCAAGACAGCCTTCCTTCTCCCTGCCTGCCCCAAAAGCAGAGAACAAAACCACTCTTTGCAGCAACACAAGGCTAAATATCCCTCTTTTGCAATTTGCAGAGCTAACTTAGCCCCTTGAATATTTTTTTGCCTTTAAAAAACATTTAAGATAAGTTTAACTGGGTTTTTAGTTTCATGTAGTTGTAAGTAGGAGACTGGGGAGCTGATGACTTGTGTAGTAGTAGTTGTGGAAGAACTGGTGATCAGGGTGAGGGACCCTTAGTCGGGACCTGTGATTTCCATTCCCTGTTCCAACATCAACCACAAACCGGGTGCATAACTCTAGAAGGGCAAAGGCCCACGGGCTCTTCAGAGGAGACCTGCCTCTGGTATTCCCAGCCATAAAAATTCCTGCTGCTCCTAACTGAGGGCACAATAGGTTTTCCTTTATGCTTCATTTAGGGTAACAAATAATCGTGATTCCTGTAAGAGGGATGATGGCAGGCTGCTCTGAAGGATTAGCTGGTTTCTGTCTGTAAACAAAGGTTTACCAACCCTCAAGCTGCAAATGGAGGGGGGAAACCCAAAACTAAAAACAATTCTTCTGAAGATTAATCACCCCACGGACTCAAGAAAGCATATGCCCCCTTCTGAGGACTGCCATCTCTACTCCTAGATTTCTCCCTTAAATGGACCTGCATGAACTGGATTCAGGCAGCAGTGCTGCTGTTTTCATCCTGAGATCGCTATTCGTGACACTACCACTTTTAGCCATCAGTATCACAAGCAAGCCCCAACTTGCTTTCGGCAGCGAGGCACTGAACAAAAACTCCTCCTCTTCCTCTCTCCTCTGGCCCTACTCTCACTGTGGTGCTCAAAGCAGAAGTTTCACTTTCCCCAACCTGCTTAGTTTTGACAAAAAAAAGAAAAGTATTTTGTCTTTCTGCTGCTAGTGTAGGCAGTTCAAGCACCTTTCTTAACATGACCCGTTGTAGATCTGTGAAATGTACATGCAGTGTTAATGTCATTTAAGTAAGCACCTGTAGTACAGACTTCCTATCCTAGGAAATCTGCAGATAAGAGTCCTACCGCCCTTTTAGTCTCATTTTCTATACCTTTCTCAGAGAAAACATAAAGGTCTTCTACAGGCAGACAGAATGTGAAAGATCAGAAACCATCTAGCTAAATGCTAATTATGAGCAACTACGATGCCCTGCAATCATAAAACACCATTAATCATTTACATCAGGAAATGCCAAAGTAAGGGTGAACACACACAACCTTATCTGTTCCTTGTGTACACATGCTGGCTACAAGCTTTAGAAAAATTACTTGTGTGCATGACACGCAACAGCTAAATGGAGTTCTGTACCTTAGCCCTGTGTGTTGACTTCATGCAGCCTTAAAAATCTCTCTTGACTGCACATGAGTTGCAGCTAAAATTGTTTGGAACTGCTTTTTCTTCATCTTGGAGCATTGTTACCAGTGTTGGATTAACGTCTCCCCTTGAAAGATATTTTTTTATTATTTTTTTAGAACATCATATAATGCATTTCTGCCTACCTTTAAGCATATTTTCAATGGCTACCTCTCAAACCCAGGAGGGAAAGCTTTCTGATAAAGTCTGAAAACTGTTCAGTTACTTCTTGATCCTCTGCAGGCAGATGCACAAGTGACTGAAAAGTTATTCTTCTAAACAGAATTCCAGAGCAAATCTTCTGGAGAGATTTTCTTCCAATAGTCTCTTTTATTTAGAGTAATTTCAGTAAAATTCAGTGTTGTTTTGGGGTTTGTTTTATTTGCTTTGTTTTCAACTCTACAACAGGAGTTTTCTCCCAAATAACAGAAACCGAGTTACAGCAAGTACCTTGCTGTTACAGGCAGGTGTCTCGTAGCCCTTCTGTGAGCTTCAAATAAAGCCAGTCAGCATGTTCAGGTAAAGGCCTTACATGCTCCTCTCTGCCCCTTGCTCTGAGATCTATTTCAATGAGCCCCTGAAAGAGGCACAAAAGCATCCAGTAAATCTTATGCATATAAAGTCTTTTTGCTATCCCCTTGAGTTTACTTTGTCCCCTCTGAGTTCTTTAATTTTTTTTTTGGGGTGGGGATGGAATCTTGTGGCAGGAGGTACGTGTGTGAAGTTTGCTGAGACATGCAAGTGTTAAGATGGAGAAGAAAAGCAACAGACTTCCAGAAACATGGTCACCAGCTCAAGATACCAATAAAGAAATGTCCTCAGTCAGTCTCTTCTTTTAGCATTACAGGTGAGATGTAGAAGCTGTACAAACAAATCACTGAAACCCAAAGAACTAATCAAAAGGTGAAGTTATATGGTAGTGCCCCTGCTGATCTAAGAATCAACACTTTTAAAACACATTAACAACCTCCACCTCCTGGTCTGTTTATTTATTTACTATCAGGTTAGTGAGCGAAACTGGCTCTGCACAGGGCTTGATGTGTGGCAGGGCTGGCAGCAAAGCAGCTCTTGCCCTCCAGCACCAGGGAAGTTCAGTCAGCTCAGCGGGATAGCTGCACCAGCAAAACAGCCTGCTGTATGTTTTGACATGTACGTTGCCTGATAACCTGACTGCATTTAGTCACAACTCCTACCCAGCTTTCCAGAGCAATGGAATATCTGACAGCCATGCATCCTGAACAAGGCAAGTGCAGCGCTAAAGGCACTTGAGCCACCAGTGGTGAGGGGACATACAGAAGTGCAGCAGAGAGCTATCTGTATCTTTATGGTGCTAACAAATCTGCTTGAGACATGAGAAATGCTCTGTTAAACTGAAAAAAGTGAGGAACAAGCACCCAAGCATTGATTACAGGCTATCATCAAGAGAACTACAGAATTTGGGGGAAAAAAAAATATGACAAGAGGCTTAGCATTTAATGCTTTAAAGTAGTAAATCCCCAGCAAATCCTTCTGAAGCTAAATATGCCTAAGACATAGTTTAACTTATTTTTTAAAGTTTTCTCAAATGCCATCTTATGCTCCTGAACAACTAAGCTCCACCATTACATTTGCTTTCTCAATATTCTGCAAATCAGGTGACATCCAGTACCTCAAGTGCCCTTTTGGCACCCCAAAACCACCTTCCAATACCTAGTCACCTAGCCATTTGTCTGTATTTATCTCCCCTTTTAAACTCAAGTAACCCAAAAGTGTCCAACAGACTACAGCTGATCTAAGCAGTATTTTATCTGGCATTTATAGAAAGTTTGCTCTAAAATTATGCACATTACTTATGCATAGTTTTACCATTTAAAAACAGAATGCCCTTGGAAAGGTTTTAATAAGAAAAATGAAATACACCTCTCCACTTGTGCACATTCTGAACAAAAAAGACAGCAGCTGCTGCGATCTCCCTAAATGTAAGTTTTTCCTCTTGGTGTTTTAGATTTCAGTTAAGTAAAGGCTTACCCCAGTGTGGAAATTAATTCAGTTTTCTACAGTATTGTCTTTTTGTCTTACTACCAGAGACCACACATACCTTGGGATCCCTTTCTGGCTTATTTCATGTAAGACTGGTGTGAAAGCTAAATATTACTGTGCTTGGCAAACTTAGTCAAAAGCCTGCCTTGCTTTTTGCAAAAATAAGATTGTCAATGAAAAACAACCACAGTCCACATGAAAAAAAAATATCCCAGCTTATCACAAGAAATGGAAGTTTTATAAACACCTTTAAATGGGTTCAAAACCTGCCTGGACATGTTCCTGTGTGACCTACTGTAGGGAATCCTGCTCTGGCAGGGGGGTTGGACTGGATGATCTTTCGAGGTCCCTTCCAACCCCTAATGTTCTGTGATTCTGTGAAAGAAAGTAAGTAGCAGCCATAACATCACTTATTTCTGCCAGAGAATTCCAACTGCAAATGTGACCAAGCTCCTTCAGACTGTGCGTGGGAAGAGGAGAGCCACACACAGAAAACACACCCTGACCAGCTGTCCCTTCGAAGCCAGGCACATAAATGTCTGCTTGCACTACATCCCTAGGAGAGTGCAGTGCTTTCCTGGCAGCAGCACTGTTACCAGGATAGGGAAAAACACCCTTTAAAAATGAAAACAAGCTGTATCAGTAGAAGTGCACTTTTGCAGATAACTGCTTCTACAGCTGGGACTTCTGCTGGCACAGCTATGTCAGTCACGGGTCACACTTCGTCACAGTGCTCGCAGACAAAGCTGTGCCAGCAGAAGTTTGCCATATAGACCTGGTGGGAAACCCAGCAGCAGCAACTGAAATGAATCTGCAAAGTTTCATGTTTTTTGTGCTGCTGATAAACCAAGTTTTTCTAACAGTCTGATAATGGGTAGTCTTACTCCTGAGCTGCTGACATGTTAGGTTCTCAGCTTCCAAGGACAGAAGAAACCTAAACTTAGCTCAGGAACATGGCAATACCTATCAACCATTCGTGTACTTTATCCTTCAACTAAATTAGAGCTCCTGTAGGAAGAAAAGATAAACCAGAACAAATTAAATTCTGATGTACTGTAGCACTCAGAGTAGACCGCCCTCACTTTTAATAGCAAGAAAAGAACAAAACTGAAAGTGTTTAACAGGATTTGTTTAGCAGACAGCAAAGCACTGCTAAATTCCCACTGTTCAGTCTGAACAGTCAAACTGTACAGCCAAACTGTAACGGGGCTTTTGTCATCTTCAATCATCTTTGAAGACAAGTGAGGAAAGAGGTTTAATGCTAGAGTTGACACTCAAATGTATGTTCTGTTTAGAGGAATCAACATGATACTGCAGGTTGCACATATGACAATGTGTATTGTTATTCCAGAGCAGCAAGATTTCAGGAGTGTGCACTGACAATCTGCTCTTGAGCAAAATGACAAAATCAAGCTGTAAATACATACCCACCACCCTTCATGGGGGAAAAGAAAGCTACAAGCAAACACTTTGGTGCCTCCGAACCTGATCACATTCAGTAATGAACAAAGAAGTGCAGGGCTGTGGAAATGATAAGGGTATATACAGGAAGTCAGGTCAGGCTGCAACACTTGCACCCAGTGCAAAGTAAACCTCAAAAGTAAAGCCTGCCTTTATCTTTTGTGAGGTATTGCCAGCACATGGCTGTACCTAACGTGGGCTATGTTTTGGAAGAGCAACATCTGGCAGTACAAATTTCACCATTGCTTCCTATTTTGATAGAGAGGATGTAGAAATAAAATCACTGGTAGTGCTGAGTCTATAAGGGCTGTGCTCCACCTTTGTCAGAGCGTTCTGGCCCTCCAAAATGGGATACAGCTTCTAGGAATTCCTTGGGTTGTGTCACAGGGAAGACTTTTTTGTCAGAAATAATGTTGTGGTTTGGTTTAGTTTTTTAGGGAAAAAAAAACACTTCAAAGGAATGGCAGAGTCTGAAAATAGACGTTATCATTACTTTCATTATCAGCCATGCCTACACACACAAGAAGTATAACTGTGAGTGACTTCAGGATGAGGTGTTTTCCCCTCCAGGTTAGTTTTAGGTTGCAAGGGAGTGCATTTGTGCTTGGCTGAGCAGCAAAGCGTCACAGAGAGGGGATGGCACCAGTATGTATTTAATTGTAGCAAACCTATCCCCCCCCCAACTTAAACAAGTCCATCTAAAATTCTTACCAGCAGGCCAGCTCATGACAAGTTTTAACTGCCCAAAGCAAATACTTAGCCTATTCCAAATTTCAAAAATGGCCTGATAAAGGCTATTCATCTGAAGATTTCAGATCAAATAAAACTTAGTGTGTGAGAAAGCAACCACCATACTTACTAAGAGTAGTTAAGTTCAAAAAGCAAGCCCCAAACTGTTACCAGAACTCAGTGTTTAAGTGCATTATTACATTTGCAAACACCCCCGGCTGAGCTTGAAGCCCAGCTTTTCTTGTGGGTCACTCTCCTGCCATCTTCCTCACACAGGACTGCTGCGAACTACCAGCAAAAAGTGGCAAGACCCACAGCTCCCGAAAACCACCCTCACCAACCCCAATGCCGGGTCACCCATAGCTCCAGGCGAAGGTCCCATCATGGGATGCTGGCCAGTCCAGCACACATTTGCTTCACGGCCGGGTTTTTCCCTGCGGTCAGGATTCGCCCCAACAGCTGCTGTTCACCCCATGGCCGGGGTCCGTCCCACTGCTGGGGGTTACAGGGTGATCTTGGCATCCCCGAAAGCAGCTCGGAGGGAACGGCTGCCACAGCCGTCGCGGCCCAGCCTCAGGGGGACATCCCTCACCGCCGGGGACGGGACCCCTGCTTCCTCTTCATCCCGCGACCCCTCGGGGAGTTGGGTCTATTCCCCTCCAGGCTGCCCCTCGCTGTGCACATGCCCGTAGCCCGCCCTCCCTCCATATACACGGATCCGTGTGTCCGGGGCGGCTGCAAGGCGGCCCAGGCCGCGGCGGCCGCCCCGGGTGCNAGCCGCGGGGCCGGGGCGGCGGCGACGGGGAGGAGCGGGCCCGGGTTCGGGTGGCGCGGAGGGCGGACGAGACGGAGGCGGGCGCGGGGAGACGAGAGGCGGCGGCGGGAGGCGGGCAGTGACGGGGCCGTCGTAAGGGGGGGGAGGACTTCGAGCACACGCGGCGCCGTGTCACCGCGCACGCCGAGTCCAGTCACACCCCCAACAGCTGGTGTCAGCACCTGCCCGGGCTGGGGAACGACGCACCGCCGGCCCCGGGGTGACATCGTCACGTCCACGAGACGCCCGAGGATGGGAGGACAGCCCGTGTTTACCTCATGATTTTGTTGGCGGCAGCCAGGAGCCCTCTGCGGAGCCGGACCTGAGGAGGAGGCTGTCATCGGGAGGGCCAGAGGCAACCCGGGGGACGTGGCTCGGGTTTGGGAAGACTTCTGTGGTGGTGTTTGCCCCTAAATTATGGAGGCAAGGTGGTGAGTTGAGGCTGGGGTTGGGAGGGTGGGAGAATGAAATAGCTGCACATGAGGCCTCCGGAGGGCCACAGGGACAGACCTCCTTGGGATTTGAGAGTGCAGATATCTCCTCTTCAACATCAGTCACATTTTTTTCTCTGCACCCCTTTCTAGGAAGTGTTTTTCAGCATCCAAATTTCAGTTGTATGGAGCTGTGTGAGACGGAGGATACTCTTCTGGGCAGCTGAAGCAAGGAAGCACAGGTAAATGTCACTCCAGCATTAAAGTCCCTCTTCTCTCAGACACACCAAAATCCTTTTGGGGGCTTTTCCCCTGTTCGATGGGCCTACTGTGAGGGAAAGATGGATTAAAAAATAAAATAAAAGCAGTAGCCAACAGGCAGGGAGTGATGTTGGTTTTTTGTGTGCAGACCTGTGGGACAGCCTAAGTGCAAAAGTGGTACTGGGAAAATAAAAGCATCAGAGAGGGCAGCTGAGGGAGCACAGGATGGGACAAGAGATCTGGCCCAAGAGGTTTTTATTAGAACTTGCTTTATACTACAGCTGTCTAGACTGAAGCTCATTTATGCTTAAGAGAGCAGGAAGTGCAGAAGGAGCCTTTGTGATAGAGTAAAGGGTTTTGGTAGGAAATGGGCTTCAGTGCAAGTGAGTCATTGGGAGTGGGTGCATGTTAACTGTGAGCCCCTAAGCCCCTGTTTCCCTACCAGGGCCAAAATCCATGATCCACAGCAGCGATCTTGTGTCTGCCATTAAAGTTGGATGCTTACAAGGGGATTGAGGAGTCATGGAGGAAGACTGTAAAGGATGTAGGTTGTTACCTGATCACAGGTGCATGTTAAACAGAGCCATATGGTGAGTGTTGTATTACATCCACCACCACCGTCGGAGACATAGGTGCCTGACACCTATGCAAGAAGAACCTTTTCCCTCAAACCCATTCAGCCTTTGTGTTTTAAATTAATGCTTTTTCACTCCTCACCGAGACTTTTTGACCAAGGAGGGTTTTTTTAATATCTGTCACTCTCACACCTCCCCATATTGATCCTTTCCGGGTACACCGAGCATGTAGATACATTGGACAAACATGTACAGGTTTTGTTACAACTTTATGCACATAAGTTTGATTTTAAAAATAACAATTCTAGTTGGGAAGTGCTGGGTGAAATATAAATATCCTTTGCAGCACCCATGGTCTCTATGGAGACAAATGCTGCTTTTCCTTTGGAAAGTTTGGATCGTCTTGCACCACAAGAAAACATGCAGTGTCATTGCAAGTCAAGTATTTTCCAAATATATCCCCAAAAGCCAACAGACAAAGTGAATCTGAGTTCAGAGTTCGAGCAGGAAGGGCTTCACTGAATTTAGAGAATGTTTTTGGACACATATTTTTTTAGGAAGGGGTATGGAACTGTGGGAGTTGGGATGTTTCCAGTTAAAAGCACGTCAGTGGGGAATAAATACACCCCTCTTTAATGAGTGTGCATATAGCAAGAGGCGGGATTGTTGTTTATGGCATATATTTGAACAACTTAGGACCCTGTTAAAGTCCTTATAGACAGATGCTGCTTGACGAGTCACTTTGTCAACCAAGTGGATCTTTTTCCCCCATTTGTATGGTTACAAGGGTGATAGGAGCCACAAAATCTCTTTCTTGCATCAGTTGGGACTCAGCAAAAAGCGTTGAGAGCGAAGCAGCCAACATTAGCCCACAAAGACGTTTCTTTAAGGCGGGAACACGCCGGTTCCTTAGGGACGCAGCTCTACCTACCTGCGGCCCTGAGGGAGATACTGCCATCTCGGCTCTCCTGACACCCGCCCCGCCCCCTGCACATTTTCCGGGTGATGCTAACGTTGGTCGTAGCGCTGTGGGGACAATCCCGGTTTTGTGCCGTAGCCGCCTTACAGGCCGGTTAAGACCTCGGCAGTACGTCCGTTTCCTCCAAACTCTCTGGACACAACCCGCGCAGGGGGACCCGCGGAACGGCGAGCTCCGGCGACGGCGAGGCGGAGGGACACGGGGGACGGCGGATGGAGAACAAGAATGAACGCTTCCGGCCACCGCCGGAACATTTGTTAGTGGCCACTGGAGACACTTTACTGCGCTGCACCGTGGCGGCATTGTAACATGGCGGCGTCCGCTTGTAGGTGCCTATGGAGAGGTGAGGGGGTTTCACCGTCTTTTTCACCGCCGGAAAAGCGTGGGCGTTGGCTCTTCCCTGTCTCCAGCCGGTGGTTTTTCCCTTGGCTGCGGGGTAGGGGCGACCCTGAGGGGCGGTGGGGCCTTCCCGGGCGGGGGTGACCCCCTGGGAGGTGGGGCACCTGTCTGAGACGAGCTTTGCTGTTCCCTCGCAGTACTGCCCCAACGTCGCGGATGTGTCTTCCCTGCTCTCGACCAGCGCCTCGCCGCCGTCCCCACCTTGGTGAGCGCCGCGCCGCCCTGCCGGCCGTACGCTGTGGCACCGAAGTGAGTGGGTCTACTTCTATCCGAAGCAGTTCTCTCGGCCGTCGGGTGTGTGTGGTGTTTTCAGTGTCGGCAGTGTCACTCTAACACTCGAACTGGCCTTGGTGTCATTCTGCAAGCTGCTAGCTTCTAGAGAAACAGCCTGGAGAGAGAAGAGCTAAGCTGGACTTGCAGGGAATTTTTTGTTACCAGTGTAATGGGGGGAAATATTTACTTGATGGTTTTGATGTGTGCTTTTGGAGGATATGGCTTCAGCCTAAGGAGTACTGCAGGCATGAAGACTGGTGAGCTTGTGGAATCGGTTTCAGACAGTTCCTCTTCTCTTTTTAAGTTGCTTTTTATTGTTTAATTTGTTGTCTCTTAAGGCTAATATTATGATGTAAATGGGAGAAGTAAAAATGATCCCTCTGTACAGAACAGTGAGATGTTGTGAGGTGTTGCAGACTGTTTCACCAACCCACATGAAGGCAAGACCTCTAAAAGTTGATCCGTTACGTTAAATTGGGTTTGCTTTGGTAGAGTAGGAGGTTGTTAATTTGGTTCCATCCCCCACACATGTGGCTATGTTGTTTAAGGAGCTTAATTGCCTTCAGAGCTTTTAATTTCTAAACATTCATCTTTGTGTGGAACCTTCATTGTTAAGTATATTAAAGAAGTGACACATGACAATATCTACTTCTTTCCCATGGAACATGTGCCAGTCTCTTCAGCTGATGATCTAACAATATTTTTTTCTTTGTCTTAGAACTGCAAAAAAAGATTCACAAAGGAGCAAGCTGGAAGAAACAAAAAAGAAACCAGCAACCAGGAGATGGCCACTGATGAGCAAGCCTGTGGATGATGTATACTTGACATGGTATTATCAGCGGCCGTCGTATGATTTGGAAGAGGCAGTGGGTATGCTAAAGAAGTTTCAGGAACTGGACTTCACCTACCCCGGACAGTATGTCTACATTAATGTGTTCCTAGATATGGCCCTACAGAAGAAGGTAGGTTGGATGAGTATCCGAATATTGATATTTTCTTTTCTTCTTGATGTGGGAAGGCTGTGCTTGGAGTGCAGAGCAGGTGCTGTGTCAGCCTTTTTGGCTGCCTCTTACAGCTTCTTCGATTGTCAGAATAATGTGTGCTTCTGCAGATGGCTTTGTGCCTTTTTACATGTATGTTCTACATCCCTCACACTCCTGAGGTGAAGATAGCACCATCAAGGATATTGAGAAAGGCTATTACATGACTAAAATTTATAGCTGGAGAGCTGGTCAAACTAAACTTTACATCTACTTAGACTTTCCATGTAAAGATGTATGTGTTTTGTTCTGGGATAGCTGTTAGAGAGAGGAGCATAAAGACAAGCTTCTGCCTGCCTCTGCCCTTCACCTTGTTTTGATTTATTTTTTTTTTTTTAAATAATGTTCCTGAAAGTATGCTATCTTTTGTTTGTCCATGATCTTTTTGATATAAAGAAGCCTAGCCCAGATAGCAATCCTACACTGCTGTTGCTGATCCTAGCCCCTTTCTCATGGGCAAACTGCAGCATAATTAATTAATGTCTCAAGTTTAGATTGAAGTATATGCTGGATATAAAAAAGCTTGCTTGTTATGACTTCTGTGCAAGGAAATTGTGTTTAAGATTGCTGTTTAGGGAATCAACACACAGTTGTGTAACTTGCCCTTAAGTCATGATTTCTTTTTCCTTTGTTTTAATATTTTTCTTTCTTACTAGAAAAAAGTGGATCCATTTGCAAGCATTGTTCTTCTTCCCTATCGCTTTACAGATGAGACTAATAAGGTCTTAGTTTTCACAGAGGTGAGTAAGGCTGAATTACTTGCCTTATGTGTTTTTTGTATCTAGCATGCTCTTACAACTTATTTCTATGCAAGTACTGGACCTTTTATTGATAAAACTCTGTGAATGCTTTGTAAAACTGTTAAGTCTAAGATTTGTCTTTGGTATTTGTCTTTTGGCAGTGTCTTAATGTGTTAACAAGCATCTTACAGGATTTTCTTCATCTTGATGCATTTATGTATATATGGCTTAGCAATACACTGAGGGAAGCTTTTTGTAATGTAGGCAGATAGTTCAGTGGAACAGCCACGTCTAACCTGCTGTTTTAAGCCTTAGAAGGCAATGGAGATTAGAAGCAGGATTATTCACAGCAACTTGTGCTGTAATAGGATACCTCTGTGGAAGAGGGGAAAGTGATTTCTCAATAAAAATCTAAGCAACAGCCCTCTCTCCTAAGCCCGTTGTCTGCTGTCCTATGAGTTCACTGATGTGAACTGGTGTGTAAAGTTGTTGTAGCTTTGAGTCATGAATTATTTGCTTGTATCAAAAGCTTGAGTCCAAGATTTTAACCAAACTGATTAGTTTTACCTTTCCATGGTTCAGACTGTTAAGAGCGAAACCTTGCAGAGGGCACTGCAAGGTTTCTGCACTTCTGAATTGTCTTTGAAGTCAAAATTTTAAAAGCACTTTCAGAAATTGAACAGCTTTATTTTACAGTGGTTTTTAGTAGCATGTTGTGTGGTTTTCTTTAAGCTTGAAGTGTTGGCTCCATCTAGTGGATGGTTCGTTGTAGTTTCCAGGGAATGGAGGTGGGGGAGAATTTCATAGAACTGCTCAGCACATGGGTTAAGCTTTTCTCCTTTTTCAGCAGACATCAGCTGAAGGCTTGACTATTGCTTCTTACTGGGACCGGAGTGGAGTTGCTGCTTCTATATTAAATCACCAACATTAGCTATTTTTCATCTTTGATTGCCTTAAACTGTTCTTTCCTTCTTAACTTGTAGGTAGCCTAAGTTTATACCTCATTGTCCAAAATCAATCACGTAGTAATACAGATGTTACTAATTTTTTTCTTGTCTCTCAACAGAACGAGCAAGAAGCTGAAATAGCTCGAGAGAATGGAGCTGCTGTTGTGGGAGGAATTGAATTAGTCAAATGGGTATTTATTTTTTTAAGAATTATATAAATATTCTAAATTAAATAGTGATTGGGGGGGGGGGGGCAAGAAGCCTTATGTCCAGTAAACTCAAGCTTGAAGTTAGCAGCCAACATGTAGAGTGAGAGATTGGTTTCTGTTCTCAGATACGCTTCTAGGCCAACTTGTGTGGTGAGGTAATTTATGGTATTCCTAAATATATTTGGTTTTATTGCAGATTTTGGAAGATGAAATCCAAGTGGACTTCTATGTAGCTGTTCCTGAAATAATGCCTAAGCTAATACCATTAAGGGGCAAATTAAAACAAAAATACCCAAATACAAAAAAAAGTAAGAAGCAATTATTTCTTATAAATCTCAAGTATTGAACAGAATTTAACTCTAGAGGTGACACTAAAATTGTTTTGATGAGGACTTATAATTACAGTGAGTATTAGACTGTATGTGACTGAACCATTTTTTTTCCTGTCTTAAATGAGAGTAGTTTTAGGAATCTAGAACTGTGCTTTTCTCCTACCACAGAGGAATCAGTATCAAGGTAAGTTTTCCTACCAGTTGCCGCTATGCTTGTTAGTCCTGATGACCCATAAATAGTATTGTGAAGTAATCCAGGAATAGAAACAGTTTGGAAAAAACACATTCAGTGAGATACCTGTGTTGTTGAATTGTTGTGCAGTAGTTTGGATCTCAGCTTTGTGACTGCTACTGCTCCTTCTGGCTGTTCATTACCACTCAACAGCAGAGTTACTTCTGTTTTTCTTAGTACAGCTTGCTCCTTTGAGTCACTCTCCTTTTCCATAATCCTCAAGACAGTTCATTTTCAGGTCAGGTTTTCACACCAATAAACATCAGTATTGATACTTTTGACCTCCCCTGCTGACCGACTTTGTGCCAGTTGTGTGAAGCACTGAATCTTAAACTGTATCTCTTAGTTCCATGCTCCATCTGTCTTAATGTTTTACAAGCTGAAGCCACTGGTTTTAGGCTCATAAATGTTTGAGACAAGCCTATTAATCTGTCTAAAACATTGCAAGAGAGATAGGCTGGATACTTTTTGGAACAAATGAAAGCTATATTATGCCATTATGAACTTACTTGGTTTGTAGTTTCTCCAGGGCCAATTTCTCTTCGAGCTCTCAAAAAATGTACAGGAGAAAAGTAACACTTGTATTTGAGCAATCGAGTGATGGTATAAATCTGTCAAGTGAGCCCTTGCAGCTGAGATAAAAAACAGCTGTCTTCACTTGTGGGGATGGCTGGATTGGGCCAGTGTGTTCCAGGTAGTGTGTAACCTTGCTGTTATGTAGTTGCAGACTTTGTTTTCAAGGAAGTCTTGTGGTGTATTTGAAACCGTACTCTGTAGGTTTTGGCCTTTCAAACTGCTTTAATTGCATTAGGGTAATAAAGCTTTGTTTTAGATAGATATAAACAGGTTCTTTATTTGAACTGAAGCCTTTATGTTTCCTAATGTGTTAACTGTTCATATCTGCTGATTATTGATAAAGGAGGGAAGATTGAAACAATTCATATAGTATGTGTAAGGACAGCATTGTCTTGTCCATAGAACTGTTTCTGATTGGAGCTTAACTGCCTGAACTGACAGATTGACGTCACGCTATTTCTATGAAACTTAGCCATGCTAATAAGCATTACTCAGACTGCTTTTTTGCCTTTTTTTTCGTTTAAATCAGATTCCCTGGGACATGATATTCCCAAAATGCTGCAGTTCTTCAGAGAAGGCCTGGAGTACGCAGTAAAACATGAGAATGTAATCAAGACAAGAATAGCAAGAGTAAGTTGTGTATAGAGTTCTTAAGACTTCTTTGCAGAGCTGAAGTTAGTATTAAAAGGTGGGGAAAACCGTGTTTTTAATCTGTATTCCCAAGGTTTTAATCATGTTCTTTAACTCACGTGTGAAGTAAATAGAGCTTACTCTTTGTGTGAGCTTACTCTTTACTCTAATGTGAGACCTGTTTGTTAATGCATGGTCATAGAAGATGCCTCTACTGAAACTAAGAGCAAGGTATAGCTGGTGCTAAGAATGGGATCTGTATTTGCCAATATATGATGATTTCTTGACAATAATGAACAAAACACTATTAATAAAGGTGCTATTCCTGATAATCTCATTGTGAGATGACATCTCGACACAGGCTTCCCTTTCGTCCTGCCTTCCTCAGCACTGTTTTGTGAGTAGAATAAAGCTTATTTGATATTTTTTTTAAATTAACCATGGGTTGTAAATCCATGGTTAGTAATGCACAAGTGGATCAAAAAATGTTTGCTTTTTCCTAATAATTAAAGACTTATTTAACTTTGGTAACTTTAGTTCTGGACTGGAGCAAAAAGCAAGAACTATTTGCATTACACCTAATGATGACTGTGCTGTCATTAGGAAATTTGCACATGAGTATCATTTTTTCCTCTTGTTTTAGGCCTTTAATATGTTTTCCTTTATTTTCTCTGCTCCAAACTCTGGGTTTTTTGTTTTCTTTTCATTTTGTTTTGTTTGTTTTTAATCCTGCCTGATTTTTAGTTTTCCTTTAACTGATACTGGTGCAGAAGGGATGTGTACAAGATACCTAACCTCTGAAGCTTTGGTGGTGTTAGAGTTAAGCAAGTTTATTAATTCTGGCTAGCTGCTCCGAGTTACATGTATGAATTTCAAGGGTTTGTCTGTCTGATACAGAGAACTGAGGTTCTTGGGACTATTCTGCTGGAGTGTGTTATGTATTGCATTTTGATGGAGGAAAGAGGTATCTTCAGCTGTTTGTTTAATGACTATGTGAAACCCCTTGAATCCATAGATTGGTCTTGGTTTCAAGTATTGTGACTGCATATTTTGTTTTTCCTTTGGACTGCTCAAACATTAGTCACTTCATACTGTAGATCAGACTCAAAAATAAGTGCAAATAAAACTTACTGTAAAGTTTCTTCTTGCCTAGTAAAGAAGAAAAATTTGTTTTATTAATAAAGGTGAATGAAGAAGTCTGTCTTGACAGTATTCAGTGCAGTTGCAGTTGGTTCTGCTTAGTGTAGTGTCCTGCAGCTGTGCCTGCAAGAGTTGAAGTTAAAACTGTGTCCTCTTGCTGATGTAAGATGTCGGTGTTGCAGGTTCTGTGTCTAGGCAGCTCAGTCCTGCAGTTTTGTGGCACTTCAGAAGGTTTGGTGCAGCCAGAAACGACACTGTGTACAAGTAAACAATAGGTTCTTGTGAATGGAGCTGTAATCTTGGCTGAGAAACAATAGGATGAGGGTTTAGAGTTCATATGTGGTAAGGAAATGTCAACTATGTGGCAGAGGTGACTCTAACACTGCACGCAGTGTGTGACATGTTCTGTCACACTGTTGTGTATTGAGTTGTGTGCAGAAGGATGACTCAGTGGTTATGCTTGTATAAAATGGCTCCACCCTCTCTAGCTACTGTCCTATACCTGACCTAGTTTTCCTCCTGTTTGCACAGTGGTCCTGGGAGGAAAGAGAGTGCAGACAGGGCTCTGGTAGGCTGTGAGAGCCTTGAGTGGTTATGCATGTCTGCTCACCACTAAATCAAGAGCTTTACAAATTTAAATCTTCTCAGTGAGAAAATAGTAATTCATGAATGTCACGTTGCACCACAGCGTGAAGATCTGTTGTTGTGTTCCAAACAGTAGTGTAGATGTTTCTGGGAGTCTGCCAGCTGGCATTTCTCAAAGAGATGTTTTTCCTTTAGTGCTGCTGTCTGGTGTTGCATGTTAGTTCAGTTATGGCCAGTGGCTTGACGTTATGCTGTGCTCCCACAAGTCAGCAGCCTCAGTGGTGTTTTCTTAGTAGTAATTGAGATGTCTTTGAAAAACTCAAATTGGCAGCAGTCAAGTTTAATTGGTAGATCTGAAGTTGTCAAACTGGGAATGTAAAATCTTCTTTTAAGATGTGGAACTCAAGGCAAAAGAGACAAATGATGACACTTGGGGTATCTCCTTCAGAATCAAGTTATCTGCAGAATGCAGCTTAAGGTCCTTTTTTTGATGGTTTTGACATAAGTCTCAAGTCAAGACAGGGTGCTGTAGATCATTAGGAAACTTTTTTCCCCTGTTGGAGCTGTCTAGAAAAATCAGAGTCCAAATGTGACATGAGGAAGGAATTTCTAGTGTATCTTTCTGCATTTTGGGAGCCAAATGTTAAGCCTGAGAAATGCATGTTAAGCTCTCAGGAGTTTGTGTTGGAAGAGCAGAAACGTCATGGACAGGAACCAGGGTGTGTAAAAAGGGCAGGTACAGACCTGGTATGTTTTGAGCTCAGTGCTTACATGTACTTTAGGTAGAAAGTAGAAATTCCATGTATATGTTAAAATGAGAAAGGAAAGAGGAAGAAACTTTAAGAACTTTATCAGAACCAAATGAATAATTTAAAAGTTATAATGCCTTTGATTTTTAGAGATCGTGTTTTTTGAGTTGACCTGTTTTGTGGTCTTTGACAGCTACTTATTGAAACTTCTTTCCTCAAACAATATATGTAAAAGTGTTTTCCAAAAATCATATTAAATAAGACTTTTTACCCCTTTAAGGCTAACCTGTTTCAGGGCTGTGAGAGTTTTAATGTCATGAGTAGAAATTCGGAGAATAATAAGTGTGTAACTATGTGTAAAATACTTTTTTTCCCCCTCACTTATTTGCATAAGGCTGTTTAAAGAGATTTGTAACTCCTTAACAGGGAACACAGAAACAAAATCTATCCCAATGTAAAATAAATATGTACTTGGTGCTTTCAGGCTGATTAATCTAGGCTTTAGGTGTCACCGTGGCTAACTTTGCTGTATCCTTTTTCAGCTGGATATGCCTACTGAGCAGATAACTGCCAATCTAAAAACAATTATCAATGATATCTGCACATTCAAGCCATCGACTTATGGTAAGCAGCTCTTCTTCTGATATGGTAGTTAAAATTACAGTAAATGAAATCAAGAAATTAGTGTTCTTTATCAGGTTGTCATTAAATGACCTTTGCCTTGGAACAGGAGAAGGGAGTTATTAGACAACTTGATAAATCAGGACCTAAGAACTTAACAGCCTATAAGGGCATGAATAGCATCTAATCATACTGATGTGAATTTTTAATTGCACTGTGGCACTGTATAACTGTCTATGTGAGGAAAGGAGTGAGATGTCCAAAACCAGGTTTGCAAGCTTGATGCTTTAATAGACTAAAGCCATACAAGGAACTCCTATGAGACACGGAGATCTTCAGCATCCATGTGCATTGGTTTTACCACAGTGATGTGACCCTGTTGTGGCTCAATGCAAAGAATTTGAACCCAGAATCCACCTGCAGTTGTCTTAGTTAAAACCTGTGATTCAATTATCATCCCATCTGATTAGTTAACCTGTTCAAAGATAAACCACCTTTTTTTCTATTACCAAGATATTTTGAAGATTGCTGCTGCTCAGAGGGAAAAGCTGTTAATCTTGTTAGTTCTTTAGCAAAAGGATCAGATTGCAAAGGACTAAAGTTGTGAATTCTGTATGTTGTTCTTGTGGGTTCTGCTTGCTGTTCTGAGCAAAGAATGTGAAGAACTAATATAATATCTGCTCTTTGTCATAGAATCACAGAATATTTCAAGTTGCAAGGGACCCATAAGGATCATTCAGTCCAACTACCTGCTCCTTGCAGGACTGCCTAAAACTAAACCATGTCACTAAGAGCATCAGAGTGAAGTGAACTTTAAAAAAATGTCATCTGTTTAGCTGGAGTGGAAATGGTGATTTACGAACATAATTTATGGAAGAATAGTCATGTTTAAGCTAAGAAAAGAACTTTTTATAGTAATGCTGGCTTAATGTATGGAAAAGGGAATGATCTTCCATCTCGTACAGTGATGCAGTAAATAGTCACTACTGTACAGAGAACAGACCATAAAAAGCCAAGTACATATGCCTTTAGAAGCATTTCAGCCCAAATGAAAAGTATAAGGGATTGATTGGCTAAAAGTACAAGCAGAGAGAAGCAGAAAGGGGTGGTATTTTTGTCCTTAATGAATTTATATGTTAACTAGACCAACCTAGTTAAGTAAGGGTAAACTCTTCCGGTTTTAGTAGCATTTCTGCTGGTTTTGCAGTATCAAGCTTGGTTCTTGTGGTGGGTCTTCTACTGGCTTGATTAGAAATATTTGGTATTTATAGGAAGCAAACTTGGTAATTAACACATCTTTACAACAATAGTCTAAATATATGTGCTAGCTATCAATTATGTAGACCAACTATTTATAGATACCTGTTCTTTAGTTCCTTTGAGACTTTCCATATGTAATAGCATGTCTTTGTGCAGCTGTCACTAAAATAGCATTGCTCTGTGAGTCACTTGATCTATTGCAAGATCAAAAATAACACCAGGCAAATATTCTCAGAGTATAATACAGATCTATTTAATCTTACATAAAGAAATCTGACTGGATTTGAGTTCTTGTTAAAAGGTTCCTTCAGTAATTTGTGGTAGGATCCTGAATTAGGAATAGTTTCTTTTGTGCTCTCAGTCATGTATTAATATTTGGCTGATCAACAAACTTCTTCTCTCCTATCTTGCCAATTCAGACCACTTTCCAAAATGAGTTCATTTGTATGTAATTTTTTGGAGAAGTGTGTTTGAAGTTTTACTTGTATGTTCTAAGGCCCAGGGGCACTGATGATGTCCGCTGCCAGTGAGGAACTGTAAGGAATAAAGTAGCCATCAAGTTAGTATGTGACCAAGCTTTACAGCTCCAGAGTATGAATTGTGATTTGAACTCGGTCTGTCAGGGTGGTTGTTAAACTCTCTGTATCATCTACATGTATAATCCTGATCTGGTTATGTGTTTGACACACGAATAAATTAGCCTGGAGACATGAAAAGTGGTAGAGTGACCAAACTGGTGTTTTTTTGTTTTCTAGATCCTATTGTGAAGCAGTTGGTTATTAGATCTTCAACCAGTGAAGGTTTGCTATTGAACCTTGATGGAGTTCTGCCTCAGGTGGAGAAAGTAGTAGAAGAAGCAAAAAATGCAGATGATGATGAAGAAAAACCTGTCCAAGAATCTTAATACCAGATGTCTTTCCTTGTAGATCTGGCGATCAAGCTTGGGAAGCAAATGGTGTAATTAAAATCATACTTTATGAAAAGAAAGAACAAATCTAACTTGTGAATTCATTTGTAAATTCTTTGTAAGAAGAAACATTGTCACAGACAGGAGTCTGTTGTCAAAACTGAAGACACTTTAAATTCTTTTTGTTGGTAGCTGAAAGCTCCCTATTTCTACATGTTTGGGTTTTTTCTTTGCAGGTAGTGGTTCTTTTATTGAAGTATCTCTAACTTCTCATGTTGGCATTCAGTTTCCACAGTTGCAGCCATAAGACCAGCACGCTGTTGAAATGGCAGAATGTTTAATGCTTTAATTGTCTTGACTTGGTTCCCTCCCCCAGACCAGCTAACACAGTTACTTGTGGAAAGCTGCTGTATAACTTGCCAATGAAGGCAGATAGCTTTTATTTACCATTCAGTTTTTCTGTAGAGTCAGAGGTGATGTTCCTTTGTGTTGGTGGGAGGAATGTCTGTGTGATGCTTGTGATACCTTGCTTTGGTTTTCATTTAATCTGCATATGCTGTTGCAGGAGGGATATACAAAGGATTACTGCTCTACTACTTTAAGTCTCTGAGTGCAGGTTAGTCTTTGTGGCAAAATGTAGTAGATAAGATTGTTCAAAGGAAAAATTTAATGAAGGAGTGATCATGCACCTTATCTTTCAAATATTGCTATTTCTTCTATGAGTAACTGGTTAAAAACAGGTGTTTTAGCTTTGCTGCACATTTCTTTCCCCTTTTTCCATGCTGTTTCCAGTAGGTGGCATTCTTGTTCCCTTCTAGTTATCTCAGTGAAACTTTTGGGGTTTTTTTTGGACTTTATTGCTAACCATATGTTAGTAAAACTGCGCCCTAAAATGTCAGATGGTTCCAGAAAGGACTGCCTATCTACAGAAGTGATGAGCTTATCCAGTTCTGGAAGGCTGATTTGTGTTTGTGGCATTTCTATTATTGGAGAAATTATTATAGAATAGCTCTGTTATTGTATCCCCCATCTGAAGCTTGTGGCTCCTGTCAGTCAGGGTGCTTGGCAGACTGCTATTAGGCCACATTGCTCTGGTTTTGAGTGTGGGGTACTTTGCTCAGAGTTTGCTCAGAAAATTCTCTTGGGGTAAAGGAAGGCTTCACACTCTACTGTGGGCTGTGCTCATAAGCATCATAGAAGAAAATCTGTTGCTTTTCAAAGTGAAGAGTTGATGTGACTGGAAAAAAGATTGTCATATGTGTTTAGTGATGTTGACTACTCTAAACGTCCCATTTGGTCCAAATTTTACATCAAGAATTGGTGTTGAGGAGGCTGGTAGTAGTAATCATTTTTAAGTATCTTTAGATTGGGTAATGTCTCTTTCTCCTTCTTCCTCGCTTCTGCAGAAGTTCAAGTTGTGGAGTAAGGCTTTTTTAGCTCCCTAATACTGATGTTTATTAATTTCTGGTCTGGAGCACCAGGCAAGATTTAGAAGTTAGGTGAGGGCAGGTAATTAAGAGGAAACAGGGGTTTTAAGTATCTCAAATTTGTGGGTGTTAACTCTGTGCCTCAGGTAATTGATTGTGCTGATTACTGATGGTTTTGTGCTGGCAAGTCTAGTCTATGCCAACACAGAACAGGATAGCAACTTAGTCTGCAGCAAAAGGCTTGATGACTTATGACAAGTTCTACCTGGTTGTTTTTTCTAATAAAAAAAAAAAAGAGTCATGTTTCATAAGCTCCTCATCTGCAATCTGTCTAACTTCATTAGCTTAAGTATGCCATTCTCTCCAAGTGCATCACTTGTGCTGTAACCTTTGTCTGTTTGGAGTTTGTGCTTGCATGAGCAAAAAAGATCAAGCCTTGGGAGGTGTGCTTTGTTTTGAGGACCTGGCTCTTAACTTCCATGCATATCAAACAGATCACAAACAAATGATTGACACACTGGATTTTAGCAAAAGGTAGGCAGGCTATTGATTTGTGGGAGTGTTGATTCACCCTGTAAATAATGTTTTGTGCCTCTGCTGTAAGCAAAGAGTGTGTTTATTACTAATGAATTACATATTCAAGGAATACTAAGAGGTACTATGTACTGTTTGCAAGCCAGAAGGAACAATGTGATGGTAAGTTACCTGTTGGTGTAGAAAAGCAAGGCTTTTGATACCATTTGCATAGGTTTTTTGTCTCTATTTTTTTCTTGGCTTATTTCAAAGACTTTACTACCCATTATGGAAAAAAGCAGACCAGCCCTTTTGAAGATGGATTGCTTTCAAAAAATGTGATGCTTAAGCATAAATGTACAGGTGAACTTAAATCATAAGCTCTCAGACTGCTGAGTGTACTTCCAGAGAATAAAAGCATGGAATAATAAACATTCCTGCAGAAATGTATACTTTTAAAACTTGAACACTCTGGGAATACTGTAAATCTGAACCTCTAGAAGTCATGTGAGCAAAAAAAACCAAAGTCGCTCAAACTTGGCAGATTTTCAGTTATGTTTGTTCAGGTGTAAGCTCTGCATACATGTTACTATGCTACTAATTGATAAAGTAGTAATGCCCCTGGTCTGTGTAAAAACAGCATTATACAAGCTGTGGAGTATACTTTTGATTTTTCATCCTGAAATGCTTGACTGACATGCAGGAGAGACGGAAGGGAGGAAGGCAATTTGAGCTTATTCCCCTAGAATAAGCTTAGTCCCAGAACACACTGAGCGGGAATTGTTATATGTGTCGTTTTTGTGCCAGTATGCCTTAGAAACCAGTTTAATTGTTACAGAAAGTGTAACTAAAATGGCATTGCTGCCTTCTAGAAATTACTACTAACATACTTGTTGCAAAGCATGGGGTTGTATGCAAGTGCTTTTAGTGATGAGGGGGAGTGCTGTGTCATTGAGGTGAAAGGCTAGTTTAGGAAGAGAGCAGCATCCTTACTTCCTATCCATGTTCTTAGAAAATCAACTTTTTATGCTGTGAGGAAAAGCAGCATAAGAATCATTTCATCTGGGATTTGTATTAGCATCCTACTGAGATGAGGAGGCGTCAATGGAGTCTTGATTTGGGTACATGCATTGACTTTTACAGTTTAGTACTGTCTTTAATCAGTGGCTTTCAATGTAAACTGCTTGTTCTTAGGCTTAGCTTTACCCCTGGTGGGTATTACTCTACCATTTAGCAAAGGCAAGTGCTTGTTTGTGATGGTTTTGAGAACAAAGATCAGGTTTTCTGCTAAAACTGCGTGTGAAAAATGTGAAAGTAATTGAAAGAATATTGAATTTCTTATAGTCAAATCCTGTTAAGGTAAACATTAAATTTGTTAGCTCCAAGAGTACTTGGAAAATGAAGGGGAAAAACAGTCTTCCCAAGTTGTCAGATACTGGGAAATGTCAGGTTAAGATAAATACGACTGCACATGGTGACGATGCAATGCCATAGTTTTGGTCACTGGCAGAGGTAGGCATATGTCAGGAGCTGTGGCATTTGGAAGCTTTGGTGTGATCCTCAGTGGGGTAGCGGGTCTTTTCATGAGGCTGTGTTGTTGTGGTGAGTGTCTTTATATTAGAAACCTGTGCTGATGGTATTTATTTGCAACTGGAGTTGTAAAGGTCTCTGAAGTGGAGAAAAAATAGGGAGAGCCTTCTCTCAGCCTAAAGAAGGCTTAAAAAAACCTCTTGAGTGTTTTCAGTAAAAAGGGTGATGATTAAAAAAATACTTTGTTCTTTCCTGAAAGCTTCATCTTGCCAGCAGGAGGAGTCCTTCGATTACACTGCTAGCCGCATGGGCTCCGTGTGGAGGAAGAGAGATGAGTAGTACAGAAATACT
Source organism: Galbula dea (assembly GCA_013399015.1). Classification (NCBI taxonomy): domain Eukaryota; kingdom Metazoa; phylum Chordata; class Aves; order Piciformes; family Galbulidae; genus Galbula; species Galbula dea. The sequence goes on along the minus strand of VWZX01002149.1, from coordinate 8,114,770 downwards.
AGAGAAGCAAGGCAATGCTTTTTTTTTCTTTAAGGTGCCACTTGGACAAAGTCAGGTAAACTTCATTTCCCCATGTTCAGCTCCCAAGTTTTGTTGGGGGTAGGGAGTGGATTTTGAGGACAGGGACAGTGAGATACAAGAACATCATCCTAGTTGTAGTTGAATATATGCATGTGCTATGTAGTAGTACGACGTACAGTTTCTGAGGTTCCTGGAAATGCCTGCTGGACTTACAACCGGTGTACTGCCTGGTTACCTTTGACTGCAGTTCTGCTGCAAAGCTGTTTTGGATGAGTGTGGGCAGTTGTATGCTTCCCCTTCATGTGCTTCAAAACTGAAGACCAGGTCTGTATGTGCTACGGAATATGTGTAAGTGTGCATCTGCTTTGGCTAGAGTGAGCTGAAATAGGCAACCCTGCATAAAGAGAAGTGAAGTAATTTTGTGCTGGGCACTCAGTTTGCAAAGGGTCGTTTTACTGCTTCTCAAGGGCTTTCCAACAGATTGTGGGTAGGCAAGATGGGAGTGAAAGCTGGAGTTTTTTGTATTTCAAGAAAACTAGTTTTAAGATGTGGAATTTTGTAAAAATTCTTATGAGCATCCAGTATTAGTGGATAGTGCCTTGAAAAAGACTGGCCTAATCTCATTGTGGTTTTAGTAATACCACTACTATATGTGATGCACAGAGATGGTGTCTTATTCCTTACCTGTGTGCAGAGACATTGGGAAAAGATTGAATGTCCTTTATTTCAGTAGTGATTTGTAGTCTTGGGTGTTCTGTGAAGGGATGAAATGTCTACTAGATGTAGAGCCTGCAGACTCTTCTTACAGTGTCGAGTGGCCTTCAAATTGTCATTTCCTTTCCAAAGCCTTTGTAAAAACCAAAAACACACACAAAAAACCCCCAAACAAAAAACCAAAACCACACACAAACCAACCCTGTTATAAAGGCTACCTAGCAAGTTGGAGAACCAGAAACTGAAATTAAGGACAGCCATTGTATCTGTGTGTATATTGATCTACAGACACCTTGGTATTTTAAAAGTATATTTTAATGTTTGAGGGAGATGGACCAAGTGGGGAGACAAATTAATAATCTTGGAGAAGTCACTTAAAGGCATTGTGTTAGGTTGTGGAAGCCCCATCCCTGTAAGCTTTCAAGACATGGCTTGATGGGGCTCTGGGCAACCTGATCTAGTGGATGGTGTCCCTGCCAGGCAGGGGGGTTGGAGCTAGATGATCTTTTAAGGTCCATTCCAACTCTGACAGTTCTATAATTCTATGTTAAAAACACATCTGTCCTCTCCAGATACATGTGTTGATAAGTAAAGCAGTTTTGCTTACAAAAGACAGACTGCAATATAGTATGTAGTAGTTGAAGGTGTCTAGTGTGTGTTGGGCTTCATACAGCATGAGAGAGAATTTAATCTCCTAGCCTTAGTGCAGCATCAGAATATTATGAGAGGAAGTTGTTTTCTCTTTGGCCAGATAATACCCAGTCAGTACTTGATCTCACCCTTAGATTAGAATTTTTTTTTTTTAAACTAAGGAAAGAAATCCTTCATCCTCCCAGGTAATACAATACTGTTTGAAATTAACATGAAAAACATTGATTGGTGTTTTGTGTGTGCAGTGGCAGTTATGATGTCTCTCTGCTCGTATCTTTATAAAAAGTATCTCCTGCTAATAGCTAATGAGTATTAACTTGGTAAAGCACTGAAAAACTCATCATGCAAATTGCTGTTTGAATCTTGGATCAGTGCCATGCTGTACATCTCGCTTCTCGTGTCTGTTGCTGGAATTATGGTACAGTAATTAATGGCATACAGTCCTGAAAAAGTTGGCCTCCAAGTTCAAGGTAGGTAGTATTCATTAGAAAGTGAATAAAAATTGAATTACCATGAGGAATTACTATTAAACTTAGCTTGCATAGTTGCATTTAATTGGACAGACTTTATTTAATAAAGCAAGCAGGAGAGGAAGGCTGCAGCAGTCCTCCAGTGCTGTCCAGCTGACTGGCTGATACATGGTGACTGGGATAATGCTATGAAACAGTAAAAAAAAAAATTGATAGACTGATAAAACTAGCTTCGCTTCTTTAGTTAATTTCTGGGTTTAGGCTTGTGCATGTCGCAGTTTAATGGCTGTGATTTCAAAACTTGTAGCTGGTTTTCTTAATCCTGTGACTTGAAGGAACCCAATTTCTATATTGCAGAAGCACTTGGAAGAGTTGGCTCCAGTGTCTGCTGTTGAGTGTGCAATGCTGGAGGTGGGAAACCAGTGAGTTTTTAACGACTGACAGTGAGAGGGAAAGCACCACAGGTGCTGTGAGTGTGGGGAAGTGCCTAAAGAAAGAAAATGTTTTATCATGTGAAGAGTCAAGTTCGAGTGCTTTGGTAGTTTTTCTCAGTTTGATTGCTTGATTTGTGATTGCCAATGTTTGATTATTCTTTTGTGGAGGAAGTCTATAAATTGGGTGAAGAGCAAAGGAAATGAAAGTGAAGGAAAAAAATTGAAAGATTCTTTCAAGGGGAGCCTATGTGACAAGAAAACAGTCCTTTTAGGAAGCAGACTGTGCCCCCCCCCTTTTTTTTTTTTTAATCCTTCAAACAAAAATGAGATCCAAACAGAACTACTGGAAACCTTCATAGCCTTTTAGAGATCATGACTTCTCCATCCCATCCCATCGATTTGTGACCAGGATAAGGCCCCTACCACCTCCATGTGCTGTTAGAAGGCACTTGGGGTCAATTCCTGCAATGCTTTCCAACACAAACACGTTTGTTTTGCCCAAATCGCAGGACAAACGATCGCCGCTGCAGTTACTGCTGCAGCCAGGACAGGTTGCAGATTTACCCTGGGCTGTTACTTCACCAGATAGCAGCCGAGGAGGTGGAGAGGCTCGCCTCGGCTCCCCTAGCACCCACCGCAGGGGCACGGCCCTGTGGAAGGTGCCGGAGAGGAGTGGGGGGGAAAGCGCTGCCCGAGGCGGGGCCGGGCGGGGCGGAGGGCGGGCGGTCGAGCTACGGCGCATTTCTTGCGGGTCTGCCGCCGCTGCTTTGTCTGCGGGCAAAGTTTGGCGGCGGGGCGGGGGCTGAGGCGCAGCCCCGGCACCTGCCGAGGGGGCGGCGGGGCCACCCCTTCCTTCCCTTTTCTCCCCGCCCGACGCCGCGTCTCTCCCTCTCTTCCCCTGCAGCCGCCGGAGGGGCAGCGCGGCGGGGCCATGGGCGGCTGGGCGACGCTGTGCCTCCTCCTCAGCGCGGCGCTGGCCGCTGCCGCCGCCTCAGGTGAGTCCTGTCCCGTGGGCTCTTGGTGCCCTGAGGAGAAGCCGAGCTCCCGCGCTGAGGAGAAGTCGCCCTCTCCCAGGGGGAGATTTGGGGCATCTTTCTCTCCCTTCTCTGTCTCTTTCTTGCCGGCCCGGATGGGGGTCCGCCCCCCGCCATTTTGGCGGCCTCTTCACAGGCGGGGCGAGGGGGGCCAGGGCGAAGCTGTGCCGGCCCTTCCCGCTCCTGCCCCCGGGCTTTTCCCGCTCAAGAGTGCCCACAAGTGGTCGAAGGCTGGTGGGGATGGAGGAGCCTGTCCCGCTTCGAGGAAACGAGGCGAGAGGGTGGTCCGAGGGTGCCGCCGGCCGGTCTGCGGTTGCGGGTCTCTTCTCCTCGTGCTCGGCACCTTTTACTGAGGACCAGAGGGCGAGGGGGCAGCCCAGGACTGCAATACTCCCCTAGAGGGTTGCTGTTACCCAGTGAAGACTTTTTGTGGGTTTTAGTTGTCCAAACCCACAGAAGCCACCCTCAAGCTGTCCCGGCACACTCTCCACTGGTGTTCATGGCAGTGGTGAGGGCTAAGCCGCTTGCCCACGGGGCTCAGAAACGTTGTGGTGCGGGCTGGTGGTCTGCTAGCCTGAGCAGCAGTGGCAGGAGCTGTGGAGAGGAGGTAGCATTCATCCACCTTGCCTTGTTTTAGGAGGAGAGGGTTAAGTCCAAAGTGATGTGTGTGTGGATGTTGCTTTGAGTGCTTTAATAGTGCCTTAGCAGGCACAGAGCATTGGTTTCTTCCGCCCTTAATAGTGTTCTGAACAGACTTGTAAAAAGTTCAAGGTTATGATCCGAAAATGCTGTCAGGCAGTAAAGTTACTGATGTTTTAAGTTCGTAAGAGCAGTGTGGCTGCGCTTGTGCTCTTAGGTGGTTTTCCAGCTTTTCCTTTGCCGATGCGACTGTAGGTTTTTTGTTTCCAAAGTGGCAGACTCCACAAATACTGCTTCCACCAAGACACTGTGATTCCCATTTGATACAGTTGTCTTGGTGAATAACAGTAGTTAACTCACAGTGTGTGTGAGCTGAGGAGCTGTTACATATGAATTTGAGATGCTAACTTTTAACTTATTGGGCAGTACTCTGAAAGAATTAAAAAAAACCCAAAAAACAACCAAAAAAACCTCCCAAACTACCCTACCAGCCACCTGCATCCAAGATGCCCAACTCAAAAATACCAAGGCAAAAGGTTTGGAGATTTCTTCCCAGGCTTCTTCACAATGTGGAGGGCAATATGATTGTTGATGAAACCCTTTCAGATGGGCTTTACACACAGTTGTTAGTCACACTGGGGACTTGGAGTTGCGTGCAAAGCCAGGGCACTATGACAGAGAGGTAGTGCTTAACGTGCATCGTCTTGGCCTCGCTCACAATTGGGAATAAAAAATAGCTCCAAGGTATTTGTAACTTGGGATTTTCAAAGTCCTGTAAAGGTGGGTTATATGTTAGTATCCCTCCTAGTAACTTTTGAGGGAGTAAAACGTGTCTTTGCTTCAATGGAGAGAAAGAATCAGACCTTCCATGTTTGCTTTCTAGTCACACTTGAGCTGGGGGTCAGGTTTCTACAGAGTGCAGTGGAGGGAGTACACTGGAGCTGGGAGATAAATTTTTGACCGTCTGTCTTTTTCCTGCTGTTGCCTGCCTGGGCTATTTGAGGCAGCTGCTCTCACCCCGCTGCCTTGGTCCTTCCTCTGTGCTCTGGCCCCAAGGAGCTCTTTGGCACATGACTGCTCTTTCACGATGTGTGTATAGTGTCTGGCACAAAGGGTCCTAGATGTAATTACAGCCTCTTGAAGCAAAAGTAGGAAATGGCGGTTTTGTGGTTATTTTGTGTTTTCTGTTTTTGATTGTTGATAGTTTTCCCCTGTCTTCAGGGTTTTCAAGTCCTCAGTGGGGGCTGTGATACCACATTTCACATCTTAGGGTGTCAAACCACTGTTACTTTGTTACATTGGTACTTTTAAGGACCTACAGTTAGTGAGCAAAAAAGAAAGGATAGCCAGGTCTTTTTTAGGAGTAGAACAGTCAAGTTGTGCTGGTCTTAATTTTCTTTTTCCACATGACTTCCAGCAGCATGTGACCTTGTGTTTTGCACTGAGTTTTGAGGAGAGGCTTAGATGATGAACCTTGAAATTATTCTCTCTTGCCAAAAGTGGGGGGGAGGAGAGAGATGTAGGAGGTGGGAAGGTAATTGATAGCTGAAAATCAATGCTGTAAAATTGAAAATCGATGCAGTCTTGGTTGCATTTAAGTAACTTGGCACCACCATGAACGTGCAGAGAGCTCACTTGTTAAATATGAAGTTGTTAACCCTATGGTTTGTGGGGTATGTCAGTGTTTCAGCATGTTAATCTTTTTTGGTGCTTAGTCTGTACAGGTTATGGGTAGGGCTCAGTTTGTTTACTGTTAATGTGAGTAGAAAGGTAACAGTTGAATTTGGGAGAAACGTGGTTTACTATCTTCTTGGTAAAGGAAAATAATTCTTCGTGCTGCCTCTGCAGTCTCTTAGCTGAGTTGAAGATTGGCTCCAAAGAGGAGCTTTTGATTTGAAGCAGTGTAGCTCCAAGGTTTTCTGTACAAATTTGTCTAATCTGCATTTTATGGGAAAAAACCACTCTTGAGTGAGGAGATTCTTCGTTCTCTGGGTGGTCCCTTGAGGCAGCTTTTCCCGCGTTCTTTCTTTTCATCTTTGAGTTTCTTGGGTTGCTTTTGATTTCACAACCTTGTCACGTTTTCAATAGACACTTGTTCAAGAATGGCTCTTTCCCAGCAAATCAATGAAAAAGCTGTCCTTCAACTTACTCACGGTTTTATTTTCTATCCTCTTACTTGATTTATTGAAGTAGAATATATAAAATATCCTTGAATGAGTGTGTATCTTTGTCATTTGCATGGAGAACCTTCCTCTCAGCCAGCATTATCAATAGTGAGGACTAGGAAGGCTGAAGCAGGAGGAGTCCTCCTTGTTGTTAGGTGAATGTGACCTGTTGCCCACGGAGGAGTGATTTAGGAGCAGGAACTCAAGCCATCTCTTCTCACTGCGGTTGCATTTTTATGTGTATATTCATGTGCTTATTTGTTTCTCCTGTAAATCGTAGAAGGATTTATAGGAGCACAGAGAAGATACTGCTTTTTAGCATGCAGTTTAAATGCTCGGTAACCTTGCATTTTTAAGGGCCATATTTTGCCCTTGAGTAGCTGTGGCTTCCCTTTATTTCAGTGGGAGCTCAGGCAACTATTTGAAGTTACAATCTGAGATCTGTCTTACGTGTATATTGTGAGAATTCCCATCTTACCAGGGACAGCCTTTGTCACAGTGCAGGGAGAGAACATATGGCCCTTACATGCGTGGCACCAAGTAACTGAATTTGTCACCTCTCTGAGGGAGTGTGACATGATTGTGGGAACAGGTTATGATAGTAGTCCTGTTCAAAGATGGGTGAGTATTGGTGATGGTGCAGCCAGGTCCTTGTGCGGTTTGCATCAATCTCTATTATACTGCCTTGCATGCTCCTGCTTCTCTGACTGTCTGTGTTCTTCACTTTTATCTGAGAAAAACTGGGCAGCTTCTTGCAGCTATTAAGAGATGATGCTTCAGCAGTGGTCTGGTGAGGTGCCGCAGAGGTATGTGCTAACCCCTTCTTGAAGATCAGCTGCATTGTTCTGGCAGATCTCCCCTTTTGTCTCTGCCATGTTTGCACCACTCTCCAAGTTCTTGAGTCCATCTTGGCCGGAGTCCCTGACACTGCAGTCTGAAGCTTACCCAGGGGTTGTCCTGCTGCACCAAAACTGCATTTGATTTGTCTCTGGTGAATGCATGGCCAGGGTTGGCAGCTCAGTGCTGCTCGTTCTGCTGTGTAGCAGGTTTGCTGGAGGGTCTGCTGCTGTTGCTCGCTTCTAATCTTTTGTTTTATTTTGTTATGTCCCACAGGTGCCTGTGTCTACCAAGGCTTGTTGTTTGAGGTAGGTAAGCTTGAATGTGTTATGCTTGGGAAGTGTTGGAGAAGGTGCTGTTGATCTAGACTCTGGTTCCTGATTTCTGTTTCCCCTGCAGCTGGGATGGCTGATCTTGCAGCGGGTCACAGTGCTGAGAGTCTTCAGCTTGCTGGAAAACAGCAGCAAAAGAAGTACTGCCTTCAGAGAGATTAGAGATTCTCTCTGGGCCTTTGAACCCAACTTCTTGCCTTCTCAGCATAGCCTGCCTACTTCTAACTGGGGCTCCTTTGTCTAAGTGTGAAAGATGTGAGAGATTTCAAGGTTCTTGGAAGGCATGTGAACAACAAATGTGCAGTCCTAGGCAGGATTGTGGTTATGCTATGTAAAATGTCACTGTAATGCCAGGGTATGTTCTCTGTTTTGGTTTTTTTTTTCCCTCTGAATTAATAAGGTATAAATGACAGCAATTTCACACCTTTTCCTCTTGGCTGCTTATGGTGAGTACTGCTACCGTTTTTGCATCTGTCTAACCCATTAATAAATTTGTACAAGAATCAGTTTTTAACAATTGATAAACAATGTTTTGCTCTGTAGCACTTGTCTGCCTTGGTTGGGTACTCTGGGCTAAAAGGAAATGGCTGAGCGACTTGATTTGTCTGGAGTGCTTCTATACCTGCCTCCAGTCCTGCAGCAGACTTGCTCAGGAATTTGTTACCATAGGCTGGGAGACAGCATGCAGCAGCTGTTGGGGAAAGCCTGGGGTTTTATTTCCCTTGGAGCTCTCCAGCAAAGCTTGGTATGTACTTTACATGTGACTATTGATATCTTGGAAATAACTGGTGGCAGGTGGATCATTTGACCTTCCAACATGGACTCAGGGTCTTTTTCTGCTGCAAGAGTGGAATGGAGGGGCAATTACTAGAGGCAAGTGTTTTCAGTAGGTGGCTTGTGAGGAAGCTGAAGCAGGCTAAATGTGTTTGTTCCTTTTAATACACTGTGGAGCATCAGTGTCTTAACAGCAGTTGGGAGATTTGTCTAGATTCCACCTTCAGTGAACTGCATGGCAAGTTGCTTTCTGCTGAGCGTTCCAGCTCTCTAGAGGCAGTATCAGAGCTGAAGGTTAGCCAGTGAGGAGTTTCCTCTGGCACTGATATACTACTGGCATGTCAGTCACAGATTTTTAATTTTTGGTTTTCCTTTTGTGTTTTCTTGGTGTTCTGATGTATTTTTCTCTGCACTTTCAGCCTCAGGTTTTGTAAGTAATGTGATGGATAGCAGTGTTATCATCTAAACAAAAACTGTAAGCACAGTTTCAAGCTGTGGCTTGGCAAAGCTGGACTATTGAGATGGCATGGAGAAGGGATTTCAATTGGATTTTTGTCTAACAGTCTTGGCATTGTGCTGGGGCAGTATGTGATTGATTTGCCTTGTGAGACTGAGCTGGATTTGGATGACAGGAGTAGAGCTGAGTGACTTTGTCCGTACTTGAGGTGCTCTCTACACTGGCCTTGTGAGTTGGGTTGTGCTCTGAAGAGCCAGTGTCTTAAGTGAAGGCTGTGTCCCAGCCTGAGCATATGCCTACTGACAACTGAATTTTGTGAGCTTTGCATTTGTACATGAGTTTGGAAAGCTGCATTTAAAAGAATGTGTTCACTGAAGAAATTCCAGTGACAGGACAAGCATGAAAACTTAGGATGTCATCTCTATTGAATCTGTTCAGGAGGGGGATTGTGCCTTCTGGGTGTGTTTGCTTACAAACCATTTACTCACTGAAAAAGAAAGATTTTCCGTGTGACAAGAAGGCATCAGGCCAAGCACTGCAACCTTACCTAGAGTGATAGTGCCTCTGGCACTAGTAGAGCTGCTGACAAGTTCCAGGAGAAATCCCTAGAAACATTTTTGTCTTACAGTATGGTTAGGAACACTGAAAAGTGTCTCTTGTTACTCCAGGTTTTTCTGAATGTTTCCTCTGCAGGTAGTTGTAGGTGAGCTGCTGCTGGCTTTTTGCAGGAACGCTGTTCACTGCAAGTCTTGCTTTGTAGCTTTTGACTGTCTTGCTTCTGCTGCAAACCCAGGCTCTGAAGTCACTTGAAAAATCCTTGGTGCATAAATGGAACATTTAAGTGTAGAGAATGGAAGCACTGCAGAGTTGCTTGAATTGTTAACGCTGCAAAAGTTCTGCATCTTGCTTGACTGACTTAGCTGCTTGTGTATCATGGGTCAGCTTGTGTTCATGTGTTTCCTCTGAGGAAAAAATCCATCTCTGTGTTTGATTTCCAGCTGTGCTTAGGAGATTTGTCTTCGTTCCTCCCTTTGTCCTTACCTTTGAGGGATTTTTCAGATTCACACAACCAGCATGGCTGCTTCCTTTACTTAGGAAAGAAGAAAATACCCATTAGTATGTTTTCTCTTAGCTAGAGGGTACTGTAAGTGGGGATGAGGGGACATTCATGCCACACTGAAAGTAAATGTATGTGGGAGGCATTGGTCAACTCCATGTCTGCACCTTTCTGCCAGCAGGCTTGTGCCAAGAAGAGTTTTCAGCCCTGGGAGAATGAGAGGGGAGGCACGAGGCTGTAAAGTAAGGTGGGAGTTGGTTTAAATGGGAAGTGTGACTTAACAAATGAGACTCTGTCTGGTAGACACTTCAGTAAGGAAGGACAAGTCCAGCTGAGCAATCTACAGTAAATTTTTATTTTGTCTGTGTTAAAACATGGACTTTGTCTGTTGTAACAGCTGCTGGTAATGCATGTAAGGATGAATTTCTGGACTGACAGATTCCTTGGGAAGCTTCATGAGACATAAAGGGATTTTTTTTAACCCTATAAAGTACCAAACAAGCCAAGCAGCTTTTCTTGAAAGGAAATGTGTTTTTAATCTTGGAGTTTGAATGAAAATTATGAACAGAGTAAAAAGCCTTAACTTAATCCTCTGTAAATGGTGCTGTATTTGTGCTTCTACCAAAAATTTTGCTCCCGTTTTTCATTTCAAAACTGCCTGAAAAAGGATCAAGTTAATTGAAATGCTTAGTTGATTTGAACATCTTAAAAGAAGAGACTTTTTGTTTAGCAGTCAAAAAAGCAACATGCCTTTTCCAGAAAAGATAAAAAGGAGCTATTGTAGTTCTTCAGATAGTTCGGCTTTTCATCTTTTTATTCTGCTCTACAATCAGCTGTTGTAGTGATCACAAATTAATGAAAAAAACCACGTTTGTAGGTGTTTGTTATACAAATAAAACTTCCATCAGCTCTGTTATAAATTAGGCCATCAACTTAATGTATGCATTTGCTGTAATTTTATATAAACACTTGCAAGGAGCTGGACTGGTAGGGGAGGTAAAATGGTAGAGGCCTGGAGCTGTGTTATGCATGAGGTAGCTGCTTGCTCAGCTTCAAGCATGTTTTTTACGTAGTTTGGTTTGTCTTATTTAGCTCATTCCAGTGGCAAGTGTAATCAAAGTGGAGAAACAAAGTGCTAGTTTCAATTCTGTGTCTGAAGAAGCAACTGAATGAAAATGTTGATGCTAAAAGTTTAAAATTTGTGACAAACCAAGTTGAAGTATCTGATGTGACTGCATATAACACATTCTTGTTCAATAAAAAAAGTATCCCTTTAAATCTTCTGATGAATTTGATAACATCTTGTGGTTCCATGTGTATATTTTATTGTCAGGAATTTAAAGAAAACCTAATTTTATGCTTTTAAAAGTAATTTCTGTTTCCATCTGTAGCATGTGCTGAGTCAGAAATGAAAGGGGTAATACAATAAATAAAAAATGCTTTCTTTTAGAATTTTAAGTCTCCAACTCTAGCTTCCATTCCAAATAAATTTAGGAACCATTTAAAACAAATGTTAGTGGGCACAGAGCACTTCTGTTAGGAAATGCTTCAAAGTAGCAATGGAAAATGAGCTTCACTTTAATTTTTTTAGAAGGAGAACAAATTACTTCTGAAAAAGATCAGAATTTAAGTTCTCAGTTGAAAGTTGCTTTCTAACTTTAAAATGGTCAAAATGTGGGTTGTTTAGAGGTGGGGGGTGTTTTTCTGGAGTATTTTTTTTTTGGTTTTTTTTGTCTGCAATTGTTTTGCTTTCTGTGGTTTGGTTTTGGGTTTTGTTTTGTTTTTAATAATGTGATTGTAAAGCTGCTACTTAGCCTGGGGGTACAGCCTCAGCTTCACTAGGGAACAAAGCTTATATATTTCTGTTCATGACATAGACATGATATTTGGTACCTATAGAATAGCTTGCAGCAGCATGAATTTCTGTTCTGTGTAATGTTCAAATAAACATTCTACAGAACACTCTCGACATTTTCCAGTTTGCTGTGCGGGTTCCTCTTTAGGCAGCCTGCAGTCCGCACTCTGGATTTGCTCTTCTGCATCTCCCACACTGACATGAGTCGTAAGGAGGCAACAAGTTACTTGTGCTGGGGGCTTGCAAGAATCAGGGTCTCTTTTTTCTGTTATTGCAGTTGATATGTTTTTTTTTAGACATGAGTTGACTGCTATCCTATATATAATGTTTTTTATTCAGCAGATACAGTTAGATGCAGGGACTCTCCAAGGACTTCAAAGAGTAGTGAGAGAAAGACAAATGGGGGCATTTGGTGCAGCAGGGGCCTGATACTGCAGTGCTGCTGAGCAGACTTTTAAGCCTGTTTAGAGCAAGTGCATAACACGGAATAATTGTTTTGTGCATGGTATAGGGCATAATATCCAACTTAACCTTGTGTGTGGCTGTGAATGGATGTGCAAGATGATGGAAAATAGACCTGTCAATTTGTATGAATGGTATGCAGTTAAGGTTTATGAATAAAATAGTAAGATGCTTCTCATTTAGGAAATCACTTCTGCTTGTGGGTTTCAGAAAGCCAAGATCAACTGAAGATAAAAAATAAAGACAAAAGTGTTCTGTTTTTTCTGAATAAAGCATGTGCTGCATGTGTGCTCCTTCCTTGTGTTTCTTGAAAATAACAGTATAACATGGAGGAGTGAGGGTAGGCTCTTTATTTCATGGTATCAGTTAAAAGAAGCCTAGATGTAAGATGAGGATTATTCTTCTGAGGATGTAGAGAGGCATTTGTGATGACCCAGGCAGACATTTTATATGCAATAATTCTTCTTTTAGATGTTAGTGGTTCATGTACAGAAGATCTCTAAATGTCACTTTTTGGTCTGAGAAAATGAACTCTAATTTTGTAAGGAAACACAACACTGTTAGCATAGCTAATAGCTGCTGTGTTCTAGAATTACCACATTTCTTTTGTTTTGTAGCAACTTGAAACTTGTTCTGAATACTAAATAACACAAAGTGAGAACTGTTAGTTGTATATCTCAATATAGCAGGTTTGACATAGCACATACAATAGTACAGTTTGCATATCAGTGATTTTTATTTTTTTTTTGCCAGTCCCTTTTTTCACTTTTACCTCTGAAAAGGCAGTCTGTAGAGCTCTGTTAAAGACTTCTGTAATGAGGAAGTGCTGAGGATTGGGTGTTAAAATCTCTTAAAAACCCAGAAGGATCTGCTTAAACTAAACCCCTACTCTACTGTAAGCAGAGGTGAATTACACTTTAGTTGGACAAATATGGCCCCTATCCAGAGGTCTTTGGCAACTCTATAAGTTGTTGCCTTTGGTGGTTTTTCATGATTCAGGAGCACTCAGAGAGCATTGACACATCAGAAATGAGCTGTGGCTGGATAAATGCTACTGCTCTGACTTGCTACATCTGTGTTTTAATGAAGAAAGCAGCAACTGGCATAAGTTGCAACCAAAGGGCTGGTCATAATATGGAACACAAATTCATACAACACAAACTTGGTTCAACAGCTGCCTGTACGTTGCTCTGTAATGGATACAGAAGGAGATGAACACGGGGATGGGGAGGAGGATGGCTGGGCTGGCCCTGTCTCTGGGGCCACATGGTTTTCTCCTACAGCTTGAACCTGTTGGCCTCATAGAAGCAGCATCTTTTAGTTCTCCCTGTTCTCAGAGCTGGGGAGGAGTTTAGGTCCCTACATTCCCTGTGTCTGACAGCAGCAAGTTCCATCTACAGAGTGCTCTGATTTCACCAGGCACTGCTTTCTGAAAGTAGCCTTCATGTCCCTTTTCTTGAAATGTCTAAGTGGTAAGGCAGACTTTTCCACTTTGAGCTCTGTGCTATAATATTGGACCTGATGCAACTGAAGCATGAAGCTGGTCTTTGCTTACCCTGAGGTGATTTACCTCCTATACTTAACCTGAGACAGGTTTTTCACAGCTCTCTCTGCAGGGTATCACAAATACACTAAATATAACATGCAGTTCCCTCCTCTCAACTCTTTTGTGAATATGTATCTATATGTCTGTTGTGGTACACTTGCTGGTCAGAAATTGTTCTTTTTCACCAGTCCAGGGCCCAGCATTGAAGTCATGGTCCTCCTCAGTTGTCTGTTGCATGTTTAAGAACAGCCTTTGGTCCGTGCTTTGAATCTCTAGGGAGCTCTTTCTAGAAATTCAGGCACATGTGGTGTTTGTGGCAGAAAGATTTTGAAACAACTCATCTTTACTTTAGATAGCAGAAGAGAATTGTGGAGAAATTAAGATTGTGGCACTTTTGAGCTTTAATTGGAAACTCTGGGCTTTTCACAGGCACTTTCTGCAGCCTGTGGGTTTTTTCCTTGAAGGTGTGAGTGTCTCCTGGCTGCAGTATTCTGCTTCAGGGGTCTTTCCTCTCCATCCTCTGTTCTGGCTGGTGGAAGACTCGTGCTTTAATCTTCATGTCATGGGAGGTGATCTGGCATCAGCCTTGTTTGGAGATCAGGGTCTTTACAAGAGCTGCCCTGTTCCACATTTTCCGTTTCAGTGGTCTTCCTGGATCATCCACAAACACTGACTAAAGTAGATGATTAACTTTTAATAACGCAGTTATAGGAGCTGTATGCCAGAGCCTTGGCAGGAGATGTTGGATTTCTTATGGATTCATTCACCAGAACAAGAATTTAACGATTACCCAGCATTTATAAATTTCACAAGTCATTGTGCCTTCTCTCTCTCTGGATGCATTTGAAAAGCCTTGTTTAGGAAACAGTGTCTTGTAAATTGTCTTTTACTTTTCCTTTTTAAATTCCCAGCATGAAAACATTTTTCCTTTGCTGGGTCACTTCCTCATTCCTCCCATCTCCTCAACCTTATCAAAACCTTGATCAGGTTTCCTATTTGCGTTTTCCCTTTAGAGTAAGGGTTGCATTGTCTAGCCAGTTGTTAAGAGAAATGTTAGAAATCCTGTTTTGCTAGTGGAAATAGCCTAAAATGTATTAAAAGTGGAGACCTATGGGCAGTTCAGAGTGATGCAACTTTAGAAAGGTGACAGGATGCCTCAAATGTAGTTTCTCTGAAATTGGCAACCAACCCTCGTCATACTGGTGTGTGTGTCTAATCTGGGCATTGCACTGAAAACTTTCCCATTCTTGGTTAGGGAGTACAAGTGCCAGCTTTGGAATTGGAAGCAGTGTTGCCCAGCTGATGAAGATGTTGGGAGAAAATAAAATGGCACTCTCTGTAGTGGGTTATATGGTAAAAGCAGAAATGGGTAATGGTACTCATCAAATCTGTAAATTTAGTATATTTTGCTGGTGTTCGGGAAAGCAGAAGTCAATGCTGTTCTTTGTGGAGCAGTGAAGTATGTCTGCAGTTTAGGTGAGAAGCAGTCAAGGGGATGTTTGTGTTGGCAGTCATAGCCTGCTATTCCAGAAGGGATTTCATGGTGTCTTTCTGTGTCAAACATGACTTTGTTTTGAACAATCAGCCTTTGCTTGTCTTTCTGGAGTTGTAAATGACAGCTCACTTGAAAACTGATTTTCCTTCTATTCAGCACAATGATTCAGAGCTGCAGAAATCACCCAGTGGGGCATACTTCTGGAGACAGTCATCTTATCATTTTAATGGGTTACTCAAAAATCTGTAATAATATTCCAGGAACATCACATTAATGCTTATCAGATGACTTGTAAAGGTCTTTGAACTGATCAGGAAGGTCAATATCATTTTTATTATCTCTAGATGCTTTACAGAAGTGGTGTTTACACTCTGAATGTGTGTGTACTTTGGTAGCTTTAGGAGAGAGAAAATGAAGACAAGGATAGAGCAAAAGAATTGGGAGAATTTGGTTCTTATTTTGTGTTAGGAAAGAACAACAAGATTATGTAACAGAAAGAAATTTGAAAGTGTGCTGTCATAAAAGGACCCCACTGAAGGTGATCTAAGGTCACTTGTTTGTCGCTGAAAGATGGAGAGGGATGTCACCTTAAGCTAGAGGTATAAAAATCTGTTTTCAGTGTCACTTTTCTGCTAGCACCCACGCACGTCTGCTGGTCCTCATGAGGCAGCAGTTTCTTTGTGTATTTCCGTTGGCATATGGAGTAGAGGATTTTTGTGTTACTATGACTGCAGCATACACTGCAATGACAGGTAGGTATGTCCTGCACCCAGCAGGTGGTCAGGAGAGGTTTTCCACTCCCTGAAGGGAGAAAGGAGTTTTGCCTGACAGTTTTTGTGCTTGGAGAACACATCACTTTAGCAGAAGAATTTGAGATGTTTGCTTTTGTTATTTGCTGTGGCTCACTGGAGCAAGCAATTGCCCTAATGTGTGTGTCCGAGATGTTCTTTCAGCTTCCTAAATACACACATTCTCTCCATGTATGATTCTGTACAGATGTGGGCAAGTTGAGTTGAAATCTGGGAACTTGGGCTATTTTCTTCCGATGTTGGTTTTCTCCTGGAGGAGGGTTCCCAAATACCAAAGCTGCAAGAGATACTGTAAACACCAATGCATTTTTGGGGTTTCTCTTGCCAACCAGTATCTCCTAGAAAAAAAGCTGATACGGTTTCGTAATCATTGTCATTACTTCAGAACCATTCAGTACTGAATCCTCTAACTAACCCTGTGAGTTGAGCATCAGAACCATCTGGAAAACTGGAAACTAGCTGGAAAACTATGGACAAGGGAAAGTCCTTAGACACCCTTAACTGTGTTTCTCAGGATCAGAGAAGGGAGAAAAGCTCTCCCTCCTCCCCTACATGATAAATCCTGAACATGATTTTTTCCTGTATTAATCTAAAGAATTTTAATCCATATGTTTTATTATTAAAAAAAAATTAAGAAGTCTCCAAACTGCTTCCTGTGGTTTTGGTTTATGGAGATCAAAATTAAACTTTTCACAGGCTCAAAATAGGGACATTTTAATTTAAGTTTGATACTGAGCATAAATTTTCAGTGACATCAGTGGGAGCTGAAAGTTAGGGACTTGCAGCGAGATGACAAAGATGAGGAATTCTGGACCTTGCAGCTATATATATATCCATTTTTATCTCAGTTATCAAACTAGAAATGTTATTTCTAATGGCAGTGTAGTCTCCCTGAAAATTTCAAACTTTTCATTTCCTGAGAATTCATCTGTTGTCATACATTAATAGATTTGGTCATAGTCACGTGGAATAATTACTTTTGGGTGCTTAGCCAGCATGAGAACAATATGCTGTCAGTCAAATATTCGTTTGTGATTCATGGATATTCATATTTTCAGAGGAAATACAGGGTCGATTGTTTAGTTATGAACTTGAAAACCAGTGCTGGTTTAGACAGAGTTGTCATTACTGACACACTAATAGCCAGTTCTGAGTTGGTGGATGCAGTAAATCCTTTTATGCATTGATCCTGGCAGAGTAGTTTCAGGTGAAAACGTGAGCAAACTTGTTAGCAATTTCTTTCTCACATTGTTTTGCCATTTTATAGATTCCTATATATATATATATGTATGTAAAAAGCTTGATTTTCTTGAGTTTTTAAGGAGTTAATTTACAGTTAAATTCTCAATATTGTAGAGCAAATGTAACTTGCTACATTATTCCATTGGATTAATCCATTGTTAAACTAACCCAGTATTCCAGTGAATTTTTTGTTTGCTTTAAAGAAGCAGAATTTTGAAACCGTAGATTTGATTTTAAACTGGAGGTACTTATACATTGCATCTACTCCTTTCTCTCTCAGTTTCCCAGTGAAACTGTGGGATCATCATGCTTATGGAAAGGGAACCTAACACTCAGTCTTCTCTTGTGGGGGAACCTTCCAAAAGAAAAGTGAATTAAGAGCTTCCATGGAGTTACCTAAGGAGTAATTCTCAAGTCTGTCTTCCGTGTTTTATTTAAAACAAGATTCCCAGAATGAAAAAATAAACATAATGAAAATCTGTGTAAAACTGTGTAAAACTGTGTTACCTTGGCAAATAAAATGAAATCTCTGTACGTGCTTGTTACAGACAGATCGGAGTAAAACTGAGATGTAGTATTACAGGGTAATGGAGGCTTAAATACTTCATAGTAGTGCTCCCTCTGCCCGTGAGCACACTCTGTATCCAGTGAGTGAGACTTGTCTGTCATCACGAATGGAGTATGTTTGTGTTAGGGAAACTCAGCGTTGTCAGATTGATTTAGTGAGGCATCTTATGTTACAGACTTCCTTTGGAGAACATAAACATTATCAGGGACATCTTGCTTGAAATTACAGGGAAAGCATTGAAAAGAATAGTAAGGCATTGTGCTGGGAGAACGGTTAAATAGTGCTGCAACACAAGGAGCTGTGCTTTGCCTTGACAAGTTTTGAAGTGGGGAGGCAATCCCACTTCCTGTAAGAGGGAGATGCAAGTGTGATATGTTGGAAGGCTGCAGGCCTTTGTCTCTTCTCTGTTTATGCTATGTGCCGTGCTTGAACGCCGTCTCTTGACACAGTTCTGTACCTGTTCTGGTCTAAGCAGAATGTTGTCATCACGTGACTGCAGTGGAGTGGTTGGCTGTATTAATTTTTTTTAAATGCGATAATACTACTTTCTAAGAGGCTTCTGGATGCTTGAGTGATCCCATGTACATGATGTGAGATTGACAAAGTAAAATGAGGGCATATTTATGGTGACAAAGGATAGCATGGTCACCATGGACACATGGGCATGGTCAAAAGTAGAACTGAATTTAAAATCATTTTCCTCTCTAATGTGACTTTTTCATTCTTGTTAATTAATACATTGTTTCTTCTGAGCAGACTTAAGACAGCACTGAACCTACTGTGTCTTTTGGAAGATGATACGACTTAACAGCCGTGTGTCTGTCCTGCTTTGGTATTGTGCAACTTAGGGTTCATCTTACTTGTTTTAGCAAGAACTGGGCCCCATAAGATCAGAGAATCCTTTCCAGTAAGTTTCAGGAGGATCTGTTGGCTGTAGAAGAGAAGTGAGACCTCTGGATCTCCTCATGCTTTGGAGAGAAGTGTGCTGGAATTGCCACAGATGCTTCCATCTCCTCTGACCTGCCCTTATTGCAATGCATAAATATTTTTTGTGGGGAAAGATCTAAGCTCACAAGAAGTAAGAAAGTCAAATCCTCCTTCGTGCTTCAGGCAGAGAAAAATCTGTGAGATCAGAGCAAGCCTCTTGAAATCTCATAGGAAAATGAATGATGTTTTGCATCCTAGGAGTGGGCCGTGCAGTTAAGCTGCTTTTCCTGCTGTGATTAGCATCCTGTGTGTTGTCCAGTTATCCACTTAGCATGGCATTCCTGTCCAGTAAGAGTTGGATATGGGTACCTGGTGTTATAACTGTACGTACCCATCGCTGCTGTCAGAGCACTGATTTGTAATGTGATCATCTTTAAATTATTATTGTGATGTTGATTTCCCTAATAAAATAGGAGGTATTAATATAAAAAAAATAAATTGGGGATTACACTTTCTAAGAAAAATATCTTTGCTGGGCTCACACTACTTATCAGCAAGGTATCAGCAAGCAGTGGTGGACCACAGTAGGTTGTTAGTATATGATTATTTACCTCCTTTAGGCTTTCATGTCAATATGTATTTTGTTTTACAGGTTCCAGCAAGGGGTCTGATCTGATCTTCAAGGTCATATCTTTTGCTCAGAGTCCTGTTTACTCAGATGCCTGCTTTAGCCTCTACAAATAGCTGATAAATCCACATGTTCAGACTGAGAAGATGATAATTTCTCATATGGCAGCTTCAATAAGTAACCTCCTTGTTAAAATCTGCAGTGGTGCTGTCTGTATAAGAGCTGCAATGAAGTCTCTACTTTCTGTATTTTCAGTGCATTGTGTGTGGTGCCAGCATGTTTTTAACCTTACTGAAGTCACTTCATGCTTCTGTAATTCATTGGCTTTTTAATGTATTTATAGAAGCTACTTTTTTCAAGCACTGCAGTAGAAATGATGAGAGCATCTGGTTAAATCCATCACATCTTGTAGAACAACCTCTTAATGGTTATTCTCAGTTAAATGAAATAGGAAAAAATAACCTTGGTAATAGAGCCTTTTCCCCTTTAGATAGTCACACCAATACTTTAAAGTCTTTAGATATTTAATATAATTAGAATGCCATAAGTGTCACCAATGTGCTTTTCTGCAATGGAAACTGCCTAAGTAAGCTATGAGGGCTGTAAAAAGAGTCACATTTCAGTTTATTCTTATTTCCAGGGAGCTCTGCTTATAACCTCTCTTTTTACTATAACATAATAAAGAATGCAGCTTTAATTTTTCTAAAGATAATTTTCTTTCTGTTCTGGAGTCATCTAGCTTCTGTTGTGTTCCAAACCAGTCTGTGCAAACAAATCCATAAGTGGAATGAATTCAGAACCTCAGCCCAAACACGTGACAGGATTACAGGAAAGGATACCAGGTTCATATAGGAAGCCAGTGACTTACCTGGGTTTAGGTT
Organism: Galbula dea; assembly: GCA_013399015.1. Lineage (NCBI taxonomy): Eukaryota > Metazoa > Chordata > Aves > Piciformes > Galbulidae > Galbula > Galbula dea. The sequence goes on along the minus strand of VWZX01002149.1, from coordinate 8,094,772 downwards.
AAAGCCATCAAAGGGCCTAATAGTCAGCTGAGAGTTGAGTAAGGATTTTGTTCCCTCCTTGCTACATTATATCCCTTCCCTCTCCTGCTGCAGCTAAGAATGGCCTGATGCGGGTCTGGCTTCACATTACAGAGCTTGTGTGCTCTCAGGGGAATCCCTGAGTTGAGGGGTGCCTGATTCACTGGGAATGTAGCCATTCCCATTTTCTCTGATTTGTTCCCAAATACTGACGTTGTAACTCAGCTGGTTTTTATGGCCATTGGAGTGACCGATGCTGAGACTCCACCACAGATGAGGCAGGGAAGGAGATCTGAGGAAGTATGATCCCTTCTTAATGTTGCTATACCTGTGGCAGGAAACTCGTGATGGGGTAGTGCTACCTTGTAAGGATTTTATTTGTGTAATCCTTGTAAGGGTATTGCTCATCTGGTGCAGGTGTGGGTACTAGAAACTTTTTGTTGTATGGAGGGGATACTTTCTGGTAGTCTGGTATTCTGGTATATATTTCCCAGCAATATGGAAGTGGACTATTTTTGTTATAGATTTACTCTGACCTTTGACTGCAAGATGATGTGGAAGCAAGGAAGCTATTATTTGATAACGTTCATATTTGGAAACCTTCCTGGGATGGTGTTGACAACAGCATCTGCCTAGAGTGACAGAGCAGGATTGTGCAAGGATTGTTGGGCAGGTCAGAAAGCCAAAAAATATCTGCCCTGTGCTGGTATGGAGAATTGATCTCTTTTTTAATCTTTCAGTCTCCGGAAAGTGATGCTGGAGTAATTTAGGTGGTGATTGTAGACTTGCCAGTCTGCAGCATTGCAGAGAAACTGGAGGTGAGGCCAGAGTCACTTATGGAAATGTGATCAACATATTTCTGTTTGGGGAGCTCACATTCCTGTACTCCAGCTTTAGAGGGCTGGGTCTGCAGCTACTGTAAACGGCTTTAGCTGCTTTGATGTCAGTGGATCTGGGCATTTAACCAGCTGAGCTTTTGCCCCTAGCTGGCAGTCAGCCCTCAAGCCACTGAGCTTACATGAAACAAGGCTGAAAAATGGCAACTGGTTTGCCAGTTGGTATTTTTCAAAGAGGGCATGGGTTTACTTTTTAACTTTCCTTGCTAGAGACCTGCAGTAAGCCCAACCGCTACTCTGTCTTCTTGTTCTTACCTCATCTTGGCCCTACATGTGAAGTTTTGTCTCCTTTGATCACAACTCACATGTACGCATATAAGGAAAAGATTCAGCATTGGATGTGAGTGGTTGTAGAGGAAGCTGGCTCTGGGGAACACATTAATGCAGACGTGCTGATAGTGGAATTGAGATTCTCTTTGCTTGGCCATCTTCAGACACCTTAAGCCTCTGCTAGCCCTGTTGGGAATGGCAGTTCCCTGTGTTACTCTTGACCTAGTAAGCATTTTTGTGGGCCAGTTTGAAGTCAGGGGTGGTGATAACTGTTTAGGATACTTGAGGTTTTTGTGGGGAGGGGTCCCCAAATCAACTACAAATATGCTTGCAGGATACAATCTTCCTTGAAGGCTACCAGACTAACCAGTCTGTGACATCTGCTCTAGTGTGGAGCTGGTGGGAGGGGTGAGAGAAGTTAATTGGCTAATTTGTCCCTTCCTTCTTTGGCTGTCCCTGTGCTTATGAAGATACCAGCTCTAAAGTTTGATTGGTAGGTTTAGGCCTACTTGTTATTTTCTTAAACCAGTCTTTGCTGTGTTTCTTCTGATTTGTCATGAAGTCCTCTCTTGGAGTAATGCTTCTTTGTGCCAGCTTCTGGATGCTAAAATGATTGTTATGTAGGTCTTAATAGACTAATGAGCAAAGCATAAAGTTCACATCATCTGGGCTTTTGGAGGCATTTCACAGTGTTGAGGGTGTCCAAAAGCTTGAGGTTAAGCCAGGTGCAACAACATTGACATTTGTGTTAGATTAGAGGTGATAGATTGCATGTAGATGGAGAGTTGTGGGCTGGGCTCCCTCAAGAGATCTTTTTGCCCCTCTGCCTTTTTCAGTATCTCCTATGAGCTATTGGTGCATATTGGGAGACATCTGAGTTACTCTATACTGTACATTAACACTGGAGCTGAAGGTGTGTACTGGGCAGAGTGCTCAGGTATCCAGGGGCTGTAGACTAGAGTAGGGGAACCCTTGGAGCAAAGGTATTGGGTGGTTTGATGGGCCATTCCTTCACCCACTCCAGTGTCCTCGTCCTGCTGGATTTCTTGTGACTGTGTGAATGTGACAGAAAGGGCTGTATTTTGAGCTTTGTGCATGTTTCCGCAGTAATTTCAGTGGGGTTACTCTAATGAAACATGATTATCCTTGCCAGGCACCTTGAGTGTTGGAAATCCATCTGTGCTTTGCCTCTGGCTTCCCTGGGAACTGCTCCTCACTTTGCTTTGTGTTAATATCTCTGTTTCCTGGCAAGACAGCTGCTGTGACTGCTGAGAAGTCAAATGAGGTCTTTTTATTGTGTTGTTTTTTTTTTTCTTGGCAGTCAGTTTGGTCTCTAGGAAGGTGATGATCCCTATGTGTCTGACAATGTTTTAGGGATCCAAAGAAAACTGCATTTCTGTTTCCCCACCCCTTCATTTTTCCATTCTCTTAATCTTATATGGTCTTCCAGAGGATTTTCTGATGATTTTCCTTGTTAGTTTGACTACATTGTCCATATGGTGACCTTGAAATGAAAGCAGTGCAGCATAAGTGGTGTGCTGGAGTCTTTTGCTATCCTTAACACAGAAGAGAAAGTAAAAAGTTATCAGGGACAAGTTTGTTGTTGTTGGTGTGGTTTGGTTGTGTTGGTTGGTTGTTTTTTTGTTTGTTTGGGGCTTTGTTTTGTTTGTTTGTGTTTTGTTGTTTGTTTTTTTTTTTAATGGAGAAGTTCCTGGGTTCCTTTCCTTCTCCTGTTCTCTTTCTCCTTGTGCTTTATTTGGCTTTTTAATATGAGTATGTATGTGAATAAATAAAAGTTTCTGCAGGCATCAAACTTTTCTGCACAGTACTTTGAAAGTACTTTTACACTTAAGGGAGCCTATTTGCAATTTTATCAGATTTTGTTACAGACTCAGGGAAGAAAGAAGCCTCTCCACTGTTACCTGTGAACTTTACACACTCAGTGGAAGCCGGAGTTTTAGTCTTGGAGGACAAGATAGATCAACCAAAGGGCATTGTAGCAGTACTTTTTCTGAATTCCTTTAAGAAGGGTGCCTGTGTTAGGAGGAGTTAATTTGCAGAGTCACAGGTATTTTTTGTGCCTCCATGCTGAAATACCCTCTCAGTGAGCTGATTTGCAATTCCTTTTCAAACATCCAATGCGTAACTAAGAAAAAATACTATTAAGCTGAATTGCAGTTGTTGTCAGAGGATGCTAGTACACTTTGGAATTCAGAAGCACCAAACATGAGTTTTATTCCTAGAGGCCTTCACTGCACTGCAGAATTAATTCTGAGATGACCCCTGTCAAAGGGAAGATGAAGTGATACTCAGCCTCAGGTAACCTTTTTGACAGGATGTCTTTTGCAAGATCAACTGCTGTGTCTGGAATCCATCAAACAGCAGGGGACCTTGAGCATCCTGAAGACCAAATATGTGAGTGCTAGATCTAATCCAGCTTTTCTTTGTTGGTTTGGGGGAGTATTTTGACTGCATAAAGCTTTCTGCAGTACCTCATTGATGAAATTGCCCCGTGTGAAGAAGGTGAATCTGAGGCCTCTGTGTCACTTAGTACCTGAACCTTGTTCTGCAGAAGTGAAGGGGACTGAAAAGTTTCTAGTCCTCTGGGCTCCTGATGTGGTTCCCAACTGGGTGATTCTGCTGTGAGCTAAAAACGAGACACAAGGATATCCACAACAGCTGACTAGTAGGGGTAGGCACATACCCATGACCTTTGAAGTGTTAAAAGCAGGTGTGTGCATCATGTGCCAAGTTTTTGAAAAAAACAACAACTTGGAAACTGATCAAAAGGTGATTGAATATATTTTTGTGCTCTTAGGTTTACTGGAAATTTATTTGCTGCCAGATGTTTTGCTGAACTTATTTTGTTTGCACAAAATCTGGAATGTGATTGTTGGTAAATGCAGTATTTGGGTAGTTCCTTAGAATAACATTAAAATGCCCAAAAGCAAACCCTACAGAATTTTATCAGTCCAAACAAAAGAGCTTGTGCATGTCAGTTTTTGTTTGTTTCCAAAATATTTTCTTTGTAAGCTTTTGGTTCAGCATTTGGACCAGCTCTGGTGAACGTGTCACCCTTGCTGGGTCTGTAGATGAATGCACTCCAGAGAGAAGTGAACTCTTCTGCTGTCACCTCAGCTCTGTCACCGTCATCGCCCCAGTAGCCATGCAAAGTCCCTGCACGTCTCCCAGCTGAACCGGCCTTTCTGCCAGGTTTAGATTATCTTTGCAGCAGTCATGTCAACTGGCACTTGCTGTTTGTGCAGAGCATGCAGGCTGAGGGAACCCTGAGCCTCTGTAGTTCTTCCAACTTCTGTAACACAGAAGTTTTTAGTAAAGGTTGCTGAGGGCAATGTTGTTAGCAGACGTGCTTAATCCTTTTTTCTTCTCTCTTTGAAAGTATTATCAGAGCAGAGGTCTTCTTGCACTTTTCTTTTAACCTCTGTCAGTTTCTTCAGACCCAGAAACATGGGTGTTTTTTTGCCTTTGAATCTTGTTTTGCTCCTGTCTCTTTGTGACAGGAAAGACCAAGGTACCAATCTGGCAAAGCCTCTTACTCAGATGTTTGTCAGTGTTTCAGCATCCTGCAGTGGTTTCAGAGGGCAGTAACTGTTCTTTCAAATGGGTGTAGTGTTGCTCCTTTCTTCAGAAATTAGTGTGGAAATGAAAGCAGCTTGTCTCTGCGCCTTCACGTGTCATTCACGTTAAGCATTTATCTAGCCTGGCATCCTTTGCCAGCCCCAAGGAGAGGAAATTAAATTTGTTCAAGCTAACAAGTTATGGAGAGGTTCAAAAGCTTAGAGATTGCTCCTCATTGTTTTTCTCAACCAAATTTGTGAACTAGAAATGCAAAGCTGGATTTGCTTTGGAAAGCAGTGATTTATTGTGTGGAGTCAATAAACGTTTGCATGTGACTCCTTTGGGCATGCATAATAGTTTACCTTGGGAACCTACCCCAAAAGCATTCATTTCTTCATATCTTGCACCAGAGGCCAGGGCCAGTTGCACATTTTTATTTCTGTTGCGAAAGAACTGGCTGCGGGCAGAGATGAAATAGAGGAGATAGAGGAATCTTTATTTCTTGCTCTGCGAAAAGGGAAAAGAAAGAAAAAGGAAAGAGGGAAAGGACTCCATCTCACCTGCTATTACTGGTACATCCTGCTTCTTTACAACCTTTTCCTGTGGGTCATGTTCTCCACTGGCTGCTGTGACTGGCCAAAGGAAAGCAGAGGAATTATGTTGGCATAAAACTGATGCAAGATCAGAATTATGGAGGTTATAAGCTTGTACCACATTAGAAACAGAGCTTGCAGTAACAAGCTGTGCAGCGTTCTAGCTCCTGGGAGGATTAATTACAGATGGTAGCTGTGACAGCTAAATCAAGTACCTATAATGTTATGTAAACTTCATTAAACAAACTCAGTAGCAGTGCTGTAATCTATGAGAACTGGGATAGGATGGTGAGGGTAGAAAAGGAAAATGCTCTGTAGGAATTTTAAAAAAACCCTTCAGTGTCTAAATCCGCTGAAGCAATTTCTTTTACCTCTTATGCTTTAATGGTAGAATTTTAAACCACAAGCTTTTAAACTTCTTATCTGGTAAAGCCTTGGTAGCCTGAATTAATAACAACTTTCTGCTGATGTCTGCTGGGTTCCTCTTAGTCAGCAAGTCCTGTTTTATCTGATATGCTAAATCCTTCCTAATATTCTGCAACCACATGTATTTGATCAATTCTTTGTTGCTTGTGGAAATCAGAAAGGAAAAAGGACAGATCAAATTCATTGTTGCTGCTATGATCAATTATGGTACAGGGTTTATAGGAGGCTTTGATTCTAACTTTGGCTGCAAGTTAATGTTTTAATCTAAAAGTTAAGCATTTCTGTATGTTGATACCATAAGTGATATTTTCTAATTTAAAGAAAAGTCCAACACAGGCAAGTTTGCCATGTCAGGGTGTATTCAGTGTTGCACAGAATTGTAGGTAACTGTGTGCTACGCAGAAAGAGGTGGTCACATTTTTCCCTGCCTCCTTCAGAGGCAGAAGCCTGAGTCAGAAAAAAGTGAATAATTGTCTGCTGATTTAGCAAGTTAAATCTGCTCAGCAGAGGACCCCGTGAGGGGCAGCACTGGAGCTGTGAACCAGGCACGAAGAAGGATGTGTTGGGGAGAGAGTTCACAGTAGAGACCACAGTGGGATTAGTTCATCTGTAACTTGGTATTTCCCCCTAGCAACTCACTTATTGCAGTAGTGAGGAACTGAAAGGCCAATTAAAGTAACTTAACAGAGCTTTTGCTTTCCAGGCAAGGAGAATTAACTGAGGAGTAAAAGTCACACCTGTACTTGGAAGCATTTTTGCTTTTAATATGCCATGTCTTGATGGCCAGTGCAAAATGTTTGTGTGCTTGTTTAATTCAGTTGTTTGTTTGGAATTGAAAAGTTGATTATTTTCCTTTAAAATAACCCTAATGTCTTTGCTCTATCCTCTCCCAAATCCTTGTCTATGGGCTGTTGCTTTGATGGTGACTTGCATAGCTCTTTGAAGATCAGCAGGTTAAAACTACACTGTTGATTTAGGGATCCTGGTTGAGTCTTGATTCTTTTTTCTGCTGTTTTAGCAATCTGGTTGCTCCCCTTGACTTGTGAAGGGTCAGTTGAATGCAGTATTTTTGGAGAGTAATACCGAACATTTTAATGAATAAATTTAGACCTGGGAGCTTGACTTTACTCACCTGTTCTGGAAAATGTTGAGTTTTTAAAATATAATCTTTTGTAATTTGGAAGGACTTAAAAGAGAAACCAGTGTTGCTTAGTGTTTCTTTTTGATGTGGGAAGCAAGCAAAAAAGTTGTAGCATTTAAATAAAGGTAAACTGTGGGTAATGAAATTATTTCAGCTTTGATACTGACATCATGTCAGTTGGGTTTTTTTAAATGCAGTTTTATCTTTAAAGTCTTCTCTAAGAAACCCAGGGCCAGAATGCTGACCTGGCACTATCCTGTAGGTAAATGCTTGTAGGAATTGCTTCTGGTTCTCCAAGGTATAGATACAGCTGAAGAGAGATTTTTGCCTTTGAGCCTTATCAGATAACATGATATAGTCTCCGTATTTGGCAGGAAGTGTTGGAATTTTTATCATTTGTCATAAAATGCTGCAAAATTCCCTTTTCTTCTCCTCTCAAAGCTATTCCCCTAAAGGAAATCCTCAGTTCTGATCTAAAAATGCTTCATAGATGGTTATGCATGCTTCTTTCATTTCAAAACACAACACAGTGACAAAATGCTGTGTGTCCCTTCTCTCCTTCACTCTCTTCTCCCTAGGTATGACCCAGGAAGTCCATGTGTGTTTTGAGCCCAGTGTGTGATTAAACTTGAGTAGTTTTACAAAGCTGATGAGTAAAGTATCAATAGGATCTCTGTTAGCTCATATTTTGACAGGGAGGGACATGACTGAGTTATCAAGTGGCTCATCAACTGAGTACCAAAAATATAAAATCATGCAAGTCCAAATCCAACTGAGTTGCAGATGACTTCATATGGTCCCAAGCTTAGCCAAAATGAAGATGAATTCTCTTTTTTATAGCTTTTTTTTTCCCATGGCCTACTGCTGTGACACCTATTATTGTCTGCAGACCCTGTTTTTGGATAGGTTTTGTGTATTCAAACTTGACAGTAAGAGTTTTCTGTGGGATTAGACAGGCAGATGTGTGTTTTTGCAAATGAGAAAGTAGTGCCATGTTTGCTTTTCCTCTAAAGCCATGTACCCCTGTGGTCTGATTCAGTTTGCCATCATGGCAGAAAGGTGGTGTTCATCCTTCTTTACAAGTGACATAGTGAAACACTGAACCATTTGCCCAAAGCCACTTTTGCAGTCCACAACAGAGCTGAAAATCTGTCTCTGTAACTTCTGGTCCATTCTGCAGCCTTCATGCCTATTGCCTTGAACTTTTCCACTCAGACTTTTTATGGCTGTGTCATTTTTGTGCATGCGTGCATGAAATGATAAACTGTTCTGTGGCCCTTTTCTCAAAGGGGTGAGGGAAAAGTCTTACATTTGTTTTTATAGCACATGGCACTGTGGTGTTCTGCAGTATTAGCACATGGTCACCAGGCATGACTGTAGGACAGATTGCTCTTAAACCGGTCTCCTGCCTGGAAGAGATTGTTCCTGCGTAATCATTATTTCTTCTAAAGCTGATCTAAAAGGGTATGTTTCTGAGGTTAACAGACAATAAAAACCTTGTTTGCAAGTGCAGGAGATAATAATGCTTTGAACTGTTGTCTCTTCCCTGTAACCACTAACTAGTTAGTACTTGACTTCAATAAGCTGGTTTATGTGAGAAAAATAATTTTAGATGGTCCTAAGATCACAGATTTCAGGAGATTGCAGATTTTCATGGCAAGACTCCTGCTGCAGTAAATGCCTTTTAACTGTGGCTGTTGTTTCTACGTTATCTGACTGTTGTGTGGTTTAACCAACAGCATTGCTTTCAAATTCTAAGCTGCTTCTACAGAGGCTATGATGATGGAAAGGTCTTTATTTTTTTTAGTTTGAAAGAAATATGGCTTTCTGTTCACTGCGGAACAGAATGTTGTTAGTAGATTTTTTGATGAAGTTTCAGGAAAGAAATCACCCTTTGTATTGGAGTGGTGTAAAAATGCTTGCCCAAGAAATATGAATCCCCAAGCAAGGCTCTGTTGGCACAGAGGATGTTAAAAATGGCTTTACAAAGTATTTTCTGTTATAGTCTGCAGTTCACATTGCATCTTGTTGCTGCTGCTTTCTGCACTGGGTCCAATCCGTGGCTAACTGTTGGAGCGAGGTCTGCATTGACTTGACGTGGGCAGGGGGATGGACTAGTGCTACGTGGCTGCTCTCTGTAAAGCTCAGAAAGGTTCTTCTTCAGGGAGAAATTATTGTGCAAACTACGGATGTGAATCAATAAGAAGACGACAAGAAATCTGATTTTTGAATGTTACTTACAAATTTGAGGATTATAAAATGCATTTTAGTATTCTTGGCTGCTTTTTCCTTGAGCATACTGGCAGATACCAAGGATGGAACTGCAAAGCTGAAGTAAATTAGAACATATTTAAGGCCATTGTGGGGGGAAAAACATAGCATTTTACATTCATGCAGGCAGGTAGATTGCTCTCCAGACTTTGAAGTTACATGTAGTTTTATTTTAGCAGCTTTAGGAAACAGAGTTGCAAAGAACTGAACTGATGAAAGATGGAGTGCTAAAACAACAGGAAGGAAGCATCCGATTCTGACAGTTCAGAAGTCTAAAAGGACAGAGGAAAGACTGATAGATTACTATATGCAAACATTTAGTCTCCTGCATTTATTTTTTTGTGTGCTTTATACCCCGAATGAGAAAAGGCCTATAAGGATTAGGGGAAAATAGGAATTAAAAGCTAGTTTAGACACTGGTAGGAAGTCTGGTGGGAATGCATGGCAAATACCACAGCCTTTTTTACAAATGTTAGTGGTGGGCCACAGGGGGACCTAGGCTGGAATCGTCCTTCTTACTTGTGCTGTTGCATGGCTGGATAACGGCAGTTGGATGAAGTTACTTTACTGCAGGGAGCATTGACACATGGTGCATGGGGCTTTGTGACTGAACTGCTTACTAAACACCATCGCTCAAAGTACCAACCTTAGTCATAATTATTGTATAGTTGATAAATGATGTTCAGCAAGCCCGGAAATGTTCAATTTGGCTCTCGCCTGGTGTCAGCTCAGCGAATTTTCCATCCAGCATGCATTTTCTGAAACCGTGCTTGAACCTCAGTCCTGTTACATAATTTATTTTGTGACTTGGGAAATTTCTTGATGTGGCTGCTGGAGAAAAGACTCTTTATTTTGGTGGCTGAAAACATTTAAGCATTTAGTAGCTGTAACAATTGGCAAAGAAAATGTATAGTGTTTCACATCTGTCAAAGTGAAATCGAAAGACATGACCTGTAACAGGCTTATTTGGCATTCAGGATTTCAGAGCACCTTGTCTCCTAGCTGATCCAGCAGCTAGCCATGCATTTGGCCTTTCTGTCTGTTGTTAAGCTTCCTGGTCTTAAGAATTGTGAACTTAGGCCGAGAGGAAACTTTTATACTATCCATACTCACATAAATGGACATAATGCAGACTGTTTAATGACGTGCAAAGGCATAAGTGTACTTACAGAGTTACAGTGTAAATTACATGACTTGTGCTAATTGCTGCGAACATAATCAAACTGTATCATTATTCCTATTCATCTGATACCTTGTTCATTAAGGTGCAGAATGTGTAAGTCTGTGAGGTCAAGGACTTGTTCTGACCAGAGATGATCTTGTTTAGGGCTGGCTGTTTCAGAGCGAGTGCATCATGTTGTATCACTGGTGCATTCCCATTTGCCAAGGTGTTTATTTTTTCATGTGAGGTCTGTGTAAAGCACAGGAAGTACTTTTCTGCACATGCCCTGAAAAGTAATATTCCTGGAGATATCTTAAGACATATGGTCATCTCTTTTCTTCCTGTTACTTGGAGTTATTGGTATCATTGCAAAGTGTGCTTGCTCAGAAAAGGTATGTTCCAGGAAGAGCATTTTCTTGTACTGAAATGAATTATTCACAAGAATTGTAGAGCTTATTCTGTCTTTTTGTTCTCATATCAACTGCCTTATCTCAGGGGTATTCATGGTAATAGAAAAATCTTGTGTAGACCTCACTTAGTTTTGTGCCAGCTGCTAAATATGGTCTTTTTCCTCAAAGTGGGAAGTAGCTGCGTCTTGCAAAATATGAGTGATCCATTTGTGCTGTGTTGAGAACTGTTTCTCTGATTAGGAAACGGGAACAGCGCTAAGTGATTTTTGGAGACTTCTCTTTTTTGCAGAGCCATCATGTCTAATAAATTCTTCTTGTTGCTTGCACTTTGTGAAGGTACTTTGTGTGTACAGTGTCTAGCAAAGTGAACAGATGACAGAATCAAATGAAGCGTCTTGGGTCAGCTTACAAATATTGGCATCTCTTGAACTGAAAGCTGAGACATAAATCACCAATCTGGGTCAGACTGCAGCCTGCTCTTACTAAGAGCTGTGAATGGGATCACAGGTAAAGCTCTTCCATCCGGGCAAACACACCGAAAAGGGCAGACTGCTCTGCATAGCTGATTTCAGTGAGGTCTCAAGGGATAGCTTGCCTTATCTTTTTCCATTGTCACTTATCGCATTTTCCTGTTATCTTTATAACCCCGTTAGCATTAAAAGAAAACCTAGCTAAAAGCATAGATTTTCCTGTGATTGTGAACTGCAAAATCTAGTGGTTTTCTTTTTATCATAAAGGAAATGTTTATTTTAACTGACTGAAGTCTAAGTCAGACTTACTGAAATCAGGATAATCCTTTTGCATTGAATCAAATCATACTGTCTTGTGTTTTGAGACTGCTGCTGGAGCCTTTGCCTCCTTTGTAGCTATTACTGGGCATGAAGCAAGAAAGCATCTGGGAGAGCTTCTGTATGTCCTGACCATCATCTCTAGGGATAAGCTGCATAAACTCTAGGAGACTTTGATTCATTCTGCTCATTGGTCTTCCTTTTTGTTTATTTGGATCCTGCTGTTGACCTTTGTCTTTGGCAAAGCTCACACTGAAAGATCATGTAGGCATTAGCGGTTGGTGATAATAAACTCTTATCTTTGTTGTCATTAGTCTTTGTTCTCCAGATTGTTTTTTTCTCTTTTTTTGACAGACCCTACCTGTACTTCCTGTGAGGTACCTTTTGCATTGGAATTTAAAAAATATTTTTGTTTCTTCTTGAGGTNGGGTGTTGTTTGTTTATTTAGGGTTTTTTTTGTGGGGTTATTATTGTTGTTATTTTTTTTTTCAGGTCTTTTTAGAACAGATGTTCCTGTTGTGGTGCACTGTTAGGAACTATGTTCTGCTCTGGAGTTCCTTTGGATTCACAGTGGAGAAGTGAGACTCTGTGATGTGGAATAGGAGGGGAATAGGAGCTGATGCAGGCTGAAATGTGCAGGGTTAGGTTTCAGCAGGAGATGCTGTTCTCCCTCTTACTCATTTTTGACTCCTTTTTGTCTGGAAAAGGAGTTTGTGTGAGAGGAGAGGGTTCCGTAGCAGAGTTATGCTTGACAACCAGCTGTGACTTGGATATCTCTGCATCTGTATCTGGTGTTTCTACTTCAAATTTTCCTGCAGATATTCTTGTTTTGGGACAGTTTCTTTCACAGGATAACTGTTGGTACCACACAGAGGGAGATACTGCATGGTGCCAAAATCTCCTAGGTGTAAAAGTGTCATATACTTACATGATGCTTTTTAAAATGGATGAGTGCCAAAGAACCTTTAAATCATAGAATCTTAGAATTGTCAGAGTTGGAAGGGACCTTAAAGATCATCTAGTTCCAACCTACCTATAATCCTACCAGAAACAAGTCTGTAAAGACCACACCTTAGGGTTTGGCAATGTTCAGTGGTTCTGTTAAAATCACCCTGTGAGTCCTTGCCAGAGGGAAACCTACTGTCAGATTTAAGGTTTTGCCTTATGTTTTCATTGTGGAGAATACATAGGGAATGCAGCATGGTGTTGCATGTGTTGTTTGTGAGCATCAGTCACTGATTTCCTATATGTCTGAGAAATCCTGCTGAAGTTTGAAAGGTGAGAGGACAGCAGTGAAGTAGATCATTGTTTCATAGACACAGATAAGACTGGAGTGCAACTGGGCAGACTTTTTATATTTTTACAGGGAGGAACGTGCTGGGAAGACTCCCACCTGAAATTGAGATCCCAGACAGGAAAAAGTGCTCCCCACCTCACCACCCCTGGAAAACTGTTAAGCCACAGGATTCTTTGGGAGGGTTTCCAAAAAGTCTTTTGTACAGTACAGTTTGGTACTTTGAAGTCATAGGTTGTTTTTTTTTTATTTAAGAAGACCAAAGTAGGTTTTCCAGCTGTCTGGATAAACCTTGTCTTAAATTGCATCCCTCTTACCTGCCTTTGATTATGAGAAGCTTGAAAATGTCTCTAATTAGGGGAAACATTTAAAAGAAAAGCAATTAAACAGAGGTTGTTTTGACACTAGTGCTTGTGCAGGGAGCATGAGCTTAAAGGAGGAGGGTGCTGTATGTGCACTCTATGCAGCTGAATAACTGGAAGGGTTTGATGGGTCTTGTTAGCCACTGGAATTTTGCAGCTTTGGGCAATAGTGAAATTACTGTTGGCTCTGTCTTATTTTTTCACAGCTCTGTGTGGTGGGAGGACAAGCCAGATCTCTCCACACAGATGGAGATGAAAACAGCCCCAGAGTCCTGGGAATTGCCACTTGACTGAGAAAAAAGTGTTGGCTGCAAAGCAAGCCAGCTCACTGGAGGCCTGCTTTAGATAATTCCACACCCATAACCAGGATTTGTCAGGAGAAGGGGAGCTGGGTTGTTTGGGGGACTTCACAGGCACCATGTTTTTGGGAGAGGTTGTCTGGAAGTTTTCAGTAGTCTTCAGTCAGTAGGATATGGTGTTGCGAAGAGTCTTACTGCTCAAATCTGCACTATTTGATGAGCCTCAAATCAAATTGACCAGCGCCTTTCTTCAGCATAAATTGCTGAGCACTTACTCAAATGAAATTATGAGTGCCTGTTTCAGCACTGACAAACAAGTATGGTAATGAATGTTACGACTTGTACAACTGTGGTTGATGTGATGCATTTAATTGCATGTTCCTGCAAGTAAATGACTTTTAGATATGGTGTAAAGGAATTAAATCCTAATGGCCTCACCATATAATACAAAGCCCTGTGACAGTTGGATGGATGATAATGGTTCCCTCAGTCGCTGGAGATGTAAACAGACACTTCACACACCATTTTCCCTGCAACTGTGCTTTAACCATGCTTGTAATTGAAGGATTAGTTGTCCTGCATTTAATAAGATATGAAGAGGGAATGAGAGAAGAAGAGAGGAAGCCTGTACTTGCTCATGTGTCTGTAAAATGCTGAACACACAAAGATCAAGTAATTGAGACAAGCCAAATGTTTTTACAAGGGCATTTCTAGTGCCCCCATCCTTAATAGAACTGAAGTTCAGTTTGCCTGGATGTTAGGTTGAAATGAAATGCTTGTAGACCAGAGACTTTTAAAATTGTGTTTATCTGCAGAAGAATCAAAGCAGGATAAGGTATAGCTTTGATGCAGGGTTGGAGTTAAGCGCAGCTTTTGTTTTCGTTTCATTAGCTGGGAGGAGAGCTTGATTGCATGACCAGCAGGAATAATTGTTTTGCTGGGAGCAGGAGATCTTACAGTGGAGTAAAGGGTGTGTTTCTGCTGACTTTGGACTCCAGTATTTTAGAAGTGAGGAATGATGTTTTTATTTCTGGATTTCTCAGTGACAGATATATAAATTACTTCCTGTCTATTAGCACTTAGATATGTTACAGCATGGCACTCTGTGCTTGGGTGTACTGAACACCTTGAGTTGCCCGTAAATATACCTGGCTCCTAGAGACAAAGTTTGGAGATTTTGGAGTTGAAGCAACTTGTGTGTCAGTATGTGGGTAAATCATAGATGCCTAATACTTTTGTTTTAAAAAATGCTAGCAAGTGGCATATTGCAACCAAAACTTCATAAATAGCTTAGTTTTGGCTGCTCCTGTCTCTTTCCTCTGTCTTTGTCCAATTTTCCTTTACATTGGAGCAATGGACGAAGTATGAGTGTTGTATGTGACAGGCTGCTCCTCCTAGGACTTCCATCTTGCATAAATCACTTTTCTTATGCCTCTGTATTAAATTTAAATGACATCTGAAAGGAAGAGACTTGCCAGACCCATCCATCTGAAATATTAAAGTTGTTTAACGTTACATTGGCATTGCTCAAATCAAAATCTCAGCTCTTGGGATGGGACATGTGACCAGCTAAAATTTAGGGCACAGCATCCACAGGAGACATTTTGGAGAGAAAAGGTAATACTATTTTTTACCATAAACATGTTTGAGCTTTAGATTCTTCTCTAGTGTTAACACTGGCTACTGTGAGTCTTCAGTAACATCTTGCAGTCCTTGAGTTTTGGGTTATCAAAATGAGTTGGCTTTAGTCTGCCTTACATTCTAGTCCAGTACAAAAGAGTCCCTGTCTGCCAGCTTTGGTAGGTAGTGTGGTGGTAGTGGTTACCTTCAAGCAGCTTGTGTTTTTTATTTGTGCTGTTTGAATGTGTAATTGGCTGCATCAAAATTGTGGGATGGTTTCAATGTAGGAACTGAAGGTTTTACCACTGTTATTGTTAGATGTTAATGAGGTTGCATACAACACTGTCCACAAGGATTTTCCTTTGAACAGTTAGGTTTTGGAAACAAATGTTTTCATGAGACAAGATGGTTTGCTGGAATACTTTACTCTGATTTTCCTTTGAGGTATTTCAAAAACAGCACTAAAATGTCATCTCCATTTTTTACATTCTGGGAAAGGTAAAAAAGTTAAAAATTAAAAGATTCAGAGACTTTGTAATCTGAAAAATTTGAAGACCTTTGAATAATGAGATGACACCAAGATGGCAAAATTGGGATTTTCTTTTTGTCACGAAGTGACTTCCCATAGCAGTTGAAGTTTGGAAAAGTTACAGAAAGTAGCAGAGCCAACCAGCAACATAACATGAGTGCAGGGGCAAGTGGGAAAGGGTAGATGAAGTAAAATGGCCTGAATATTAAGAATTTAATGCATGATGGCAGTAAGAAATGGGAAAATAGCAGGGAGAAGAAAGGAGAAATGACAGGAAAGAAGGATGTTATAGGAAGATGTGGAAAATGTTTCCCTCCCTCACATTCACAGTATTTGAAATAATTTCTGACATTATCAGTTTTCTGAAGGTACTTTGTCTTTTTCTAAACCAGCACCTTGCCAGGCATCTGAATTTCAGTTCAGTTACTTGAGCATGCTTAGCAGGGCTTAGTGGGGTCCCAGTGTAAGGCTGGATTAACATTCTTAACAGGCTCTCATTTTTGGATAGTCTGTGTGATCTTTTCTTATCCCCAGCTGCATGGTGGCAACCATGTGCTGGTGATTCCTAGCTGGAGGAGATTATCGGAAGTGCCAGTCCTTTTTCTTTACCCTGACCATGGCTTAAAGGGCCAGCAAGGGAGTCTTGGGGCCTGTCTGCTGTCCTTCTGCCCCAGGTTTTCTTTCTTTTTTGCTCTTGGAGCCAGACATGACTTCACTGTGGCATGGCAATGTGTAAAATCCCATCCTTTCCTGGCATCCTGGATGATATATTTTCATTATGCTTTCAGACCCAATGTGTAAATGCTTCTGTAATAAGGTATGGAAGACTCTGCTCCAAAAGTTATACTGTGGTAGCTAATCCTCTCCCTAGAGAGGGGACTCTTTTGTTTTGTAAAACTATTTTCACAGTGCAAACTGTGGGGTGGGGAGGTGTGGGGTTAATGCAACATGGCTTATGCATGTAGCTCATGGGCATTTTAATCTTGATATACTGTCGGCAGACATGGGAGTGGTGCCCATGGTAAGAGTAGTAAAAAAAAAAAAAAAGGTGTGTTGGCTTGCTTTCAAGCCAAGTATGCTCTAAGCTAGGCTTTGAGATTCTCTCTGTCTGTTCTTCTTCAGGGATTGGGAAGGCTCTGCAGACTAATAATGGGTTAAGAAGGAATTTTTTTATCCTTCAGCAGGTCCCCATTTCTAAGCACAGTGTATCTTGGCCATCTTAATGTCTCAGCCTGGTGGGATTTGGGGTTTCCCTTGAGCAATCTGCTATAGCAGGGAGAGCCCTGGCTTTCTTGAGTCTTTCATCAAGCATTTTTCATTGACTGAAAGAAGCAGTGTTGCATGCAGGCATCCTCCCTTAGCTACATGCCATGCTTCCTAAGCTTCAAAAGACTGACGTGACTTTGAAGGTGGGGGAAGCTGGAGAATTTTTAGCCTGCAGTGCTGAGAAGCAGTGCAGGTTTGCTTTTGATAACCCTCTGCGTTTTTAGGAGTCTCTACTCAATCTGAAGCTGCCTGGTGCATGTTTACAAGGGGAGGATGCGAGATGGCTGTGCTCAGGCTTCACAAGTGCATTTCCTACTTTGTCTAGCTGCTCTTTTAACATGTTTGTCATGGAAGATGATAATGCAGCAGCTTCCCACTCATCTGTCACTGCACTGCCACTGTTTTAACATTTCAGTGTGAGGATGGTCACATATTCCTACAGATGTGAGACAATCATAAAATGAAACCAGTGAGTCTACACTGTCAGATGTGTATGTTACAGCCTTTTGTACCACTGCCAAACTGTGCTGTGCCATCACAGCTGATTCTAAACTTGTGTGGAGGCACAGAAACTTCAGGTAAATTCAGCTCTAGGATATTACATGGTGATCTCTAGTTTTTTTGGCCAGACAGAGGAAATTGCTTGAACTCTTTGGCAATGGAATGATGGCAGAGACACTGCCCTGCACAAAACAAGTTCTTGTTTAGCTTGTTGCCCAGTAATCAGTGAGGGCTATGTTTACGATGGCTTCATTCAGGCTTTTTCAGCTTGCAGAATAAACCCATAAACCTGTGCTTCAGGTCCCAGAACCTGAAAGTAAGATTAATAGCAGGACTTAAAGCACCTATCAGGTGGATTTAAAGTGCAATATTTACTCCAGCATAGAAGAGAGCACTGAAATACTTAACGTTCCCAGGCCACTGAAAAACAGGCTGTCTCACCATGACTGTACGTTATGGCAGTTTCTTTCCAGAGCCTTAAACAACATTTCTTATTGTGCTTAATAGGAAGCATTGGGCACAAGTTCAAGGCGGTGATTTGGGATGTGCTTTCCGCTGTGACTTCATTTACTTTGGGCATCTCAGGAGAAGCAAAGTTTCTCTGTTTCAGACGAAAAACGGCCATCTGGAGAACATGAATGACCCACTGTTTATTAATACCACCATAGCTGTCTCCTTCTCCAATTGGATGGTGGAGTAGGTTGGCTCTGGTGCTGAGGTAAGGTGGGAAGCATCTGATCTGCATTGGTGCAGTCTAAGAGCTGTGCCCCATCGAGGGAGTCTCAGCTGTTTCCCTGCAGGCTGGAAAGGAGTAAGCCTGGCTGTGACCTTCACACCCAAGTTACTTTCCTGTTTCCCTTAAGTTGCAGGGAAGAATGTGGCTGATGAGGATCAAATGAAATGATGAATTCAGATGTTTGGAAAATGCTGTTGTGCACAGACCCCTTCAAAGTACTGCAGTGCAGAGGAGTGCTGGAGAGGATCTTTTGTCTTCTTGCTTGTTTCTGATGTTGGCAGTAAAATAGTTCTTACTCTTGACCTAACCCTGTCATTGTTAACATAGTGTGAATTCCTCCCTGGAATTCTGTTCCTTTCATGGTACTGTGTGCTTGAACAACATTGCATTTGCACATGCCCTGCATCGTCTTAATTACAATCTGTGACAGATGCTTCCAGGTATCTCATGGTAGTGGAGATGTTTATAAGTTTCTTTCCTTCTCAAATTCCTCACATTCTCAACTGTAATTTGTTGCACTGTCTTTGCAGTGCACCTTAGTGAAAATTGGAGTATGTTTTGCTTTACCACTGACTTCAAATCAACGTTTATTTGTACATTGAGTATCTGAGTAGTGATAAAGTGAACAAAGTGGATAAGCCCAGTTTTGTCGTAACTCTTGAAATGGTATTATCCATTCATGCACTTAGAAAAGACACCTGTGAAGCATCCACCAGCATAACCTTTTCTCAGCAGGTTATTGTCTTTGGCAGTATGTGTCTCTAATGCAGGATCATACCTTTCCCCACAGTGAGAAGAGGATTGGTGTGATTGCTGTTCTGCTTTGTTACCCTTTCCTAGCCTATGACTTGGTGTGATAGAGGTGGAAGGTAGATCTAATGCCCCACTCTCCCTACAGCTGTCTTCATTGCAACTCCAGACTGTACTGCCTGTGGAAGCAGATGGGTAGGAGAGAGTGGAACAGGAAATGCTCTCTCAATGCTAGGCTTTTCATTCCTAACCCATTCAGTAGAGAGGACAGTTCCCTAAAGAGCATTTCTTGTGTCACTTTTCCTAAATCTCTTTGTTCTACAGGGAAACTGTGAATCATTCAGGGTATAGACAGCTGTCAAGTGTGAGATTCCTGCTAGACTTTCTCAAAGTAGATGCAGATGAAGGAAAACTGAAAACTTTAATCAGGATCCTGAAGGAACCTAGAGTTAAAAGTGTCATGGAAATGTTTCCTAAGCCAAAAGGAAAAAATGGAAGAAAAGAAAATGGCAAAGAAGAGTTATACTATATCACAGTGTCATCATTAAATTTGTAATGAGGCAGCAATTATTTCTAGCCAAGCGTGAAGTAGCATGACAAGAATTAGCTCGCACTGTGTCAGTGAGCAGTCTTCAGACTGGCAAATATCCATGGCAGCAGAGAGTGATGTGATGAAAGCTCCCTGTTAGTTTCTTGTCTCTGAGTGTGTGTGGACATTGATGCCTGAGGCTCTGTGTACCCAAGAGATATGCTTTGAAAAACATGTTAGCAAGTGCTCATTTATGCTTATTAAGGGAACAGAATTAAAATGGTTAACAAAACCAAATTCTCAGGTGTTACTTTGAATAATATTCAGCCCTTTCTTGCTTGCATGCCTGAGGTTGGAAGATGCATTTTCTTCTTCAGCCTGGACTTATGGGATGCATATGTTTTTCCCAGCTAAATATTTCATAGAGCAGCTTCTGTAGGTTAAGACAGCACTGCAGTGAAGGAATGAAGTGCTTTGGTATAACACTGTCCTTTTTTTAAACAATGAGTGTCTGAGAGATTTGAGGACCACCAGGTCTGTTTCTGGGTTCTAAATAAGTGCTTATGCATGTGTTCTTTCTTACCCTTACTGCTTCTGTCACCGTTACGGGCTTGACACATGAGTTGTTCCCAAGCTTTTATCACAGGTTTATTCTCAGCAAGATTTTAACTACTGAGAAGGGAGTGAGGGAGAAAAATTCATGTGCATGAGATGCAGAGGTTCTGGTAATCTTTGTTCCTTAGCTTGCTTGTATTCTGGACAGTCAAGTTTTGTAGAATTAGTTTTTATGTAGAAGAAACACTGTAGTAAAGGGAGCAAATTGGAGAGATGTGCAAAATATGGATTGTATTTATTTCCAGAGCAACTCCTGACATGTCCCTGTCAGCATATGGGAAGAGCAGTTCATAGAATCATCACGTTAACCATTCTTATGCATTGAAAAAATAAATGTGCTTCAGATAGGGCTTTAATTTTAAATAATTTTTTTTTTTACCATGACCTTTTATGCAGTTCCTCTGAATAATGAAAGCAAAGTGAACTATTCCAGTGCAAGCCCGAAGATGTCTGCAGTTTGGTTCCTGTTGAATGCTGTGGCTGATCAATGTATAATATAATTTATTTCTGATTGACTGACAGCCAGTCAGGCCAATGAATGCAACAATACTTCTCCTGCTGAGACCTACGGTGCCCTCTTGTTTTAGTTTCTCTCTTATCTGTCTCGTGGGAGGGAGTTTAATGCCTTATGTAACAGTTTCTCTTCTCTACCTCCCCGAAGAGCAATCATTTCTGATTCATCTGGCCACCCTTTCCAGTGCTGTAGTTATATTTTGTCTACTACACCCAATGGCAAAGACTGCTCCCCTGTAGGTCTTCTTCCAACAGATTTTGTCTCTGCTCACTCAACCTGCTCACTCTTCTTGAACCTTTGTTTTGTTGTCTGATGCCAACTCAATGGTTCTAGCCTGCATTTGAGAGTGCAGATCAGATCTAGCTTATCTTGTCAGTGTTTTCAGTATCATGAGTCAGTTTTCCATGATTTATTTTGGGAAAATCCTGAAGGATGGCAGTTTTGACTTTCAGGTTTGTCATAAAAAACAAACAAACGTGGCATTGGATATGGATGGGTTCATAACCTTGATAGAGAACAATGCCGGGCTTGCCATCAGCAGCCTGTCAGACTGGAGTACAGTGGTGCTGAGTGCCCAGCTGAGGTATTGATGCTTGGCAGTGGCTTTTCTCAGAGGGCAAGTGACATCTTGCTCATTAGTCTGGTTGTCTCTGAGCACTGCAAAGTACCAGGTGGTGTTCACTGTTCTCTCTAGCTCCAGCTGTGCTCTTGTTGTATAGTACCTCTATAAAGAAAGAAAAGTTCATGAAAACTGAATAATCAATGAATGAATGAAGGAATCTAGAGAGAATTTTAAAAATGCATTGAACAGTTCCCTGAGCAGGGCCTGGTCTCATCTCATTACATTTTAGTGGCAACAGCTCCTGTTAATGGAGATGCATAAGGAGGCAATGAAGACAACAAAACAGACAAAGTAACCTTACATGCTTAGAATTCCTTCTTTCTTAGAGCAAGAGATAATTAGTTATAATGCTCTTCAGCTTGTTTTGCATGGGGTACACTTTCACTGTAAAAAAAATACCATTTTTAGAGCACATGCAAGCCGGTGAATAGTAAGGACCATGTTGCTTAACTCAACTGCTTCTTCTCTCCTTCCTTGCGTGCTGTCACTCTTGATCTGTCCTGATAATCACCATCCCAGTGTATGTCTTAGAAACAGTCTGAACTACAATCAGAGGTATATGTGATTTTTTTATTTAGGTAGTGAGTGTGCTAGGGAAGTTTATTGCTTTCATTTTGGTGTAGACAGGTGGAGGGATGAGGACAGGAAAGTTTTTTTCATATCCTTCCCTCTTGTCCTGCAGTAATCTTGCTGGGAGTTACAATCTGGAATGCCAGTGGAAGGTTTTCTTTTCTGGAAATGTTTGTCACATTTGGGTTGTTGTTGAAGTTGGATTTTGTTGTTATAGGGATTTTTTTAAGTCACCAAGGAAAGAAAATCAGTTCCGGCATATTTGAAGATACAATAGTTGCATGTAATGTTTTGCCGCATGCTATCCAGACAGTCAAATGTACTGATAATGCAGATTATGACTGGTCAGATGTAATCCCTAAACCAAACAGTACTAAGGAAAAACATACTGCTGGAGGAGTTACTGTTTCGCAGGTGTGATACCAGCCTGTCACAAGGTAGGTACCCCCATCCACTCCGATATTTCCTTCCAGAGCCTGTTCCCTTTCCTTCTAATCACTGAATAGAGGAACTTCTTTCGTTGTAGGATGCTTAGACTGATCATTTGGAAAAACTCTTTCTTCATTTGCCAGGGCATTGAGATCTGTTCTGCTGCTATGTCTGTCTCTGCAGCCTTCTCCTGATACTTCCCTTCACTGCAAATACTGTTGTTGAAATGACTGATTGAAACTCCCCCTTTCTTACCAGATGTGCTGTGTTCAAGTGTCTCTGCCAATTCACTTTTGCAAATGAACCTTTTTCACCCATCCTGTAGGAGCCGGGCAGATGGATTAATACATGGGAAGGAGGAATGCTAAACACTGCCTTAAAGAAAGTTTGTTATAAAATAGAGAGGAAATAAAGCAAAAGATGGATGGTATGAAGCATTTAGATGTCTTTTATTACATCTTATTTATCAGAAAAGGTCTCAGAGTCTCTCTCTTTCCTTTAAAGAAGCTCACAAATATATATCTCATCTTTGCCATTTTCAGGATATCTTAAGCCTAATTTTGTTTTTGAGCCTGTAGTTTCTATGTGCTAAAGTCAATTAATTTGATAATTTGTGACAGAAGATAACAGACAGCCTGTGTATTCAAGTAAACTACTAAGCTGTTATGTACCTTTTGCTGCCATTAATTTCAATTTGTTTGGTCATAAAATTGCTACCTTGTAAAATTTTGACAGCTACCAATGAACTAGAGGCTGTTGAAACAGTACTAGAGGACATGAAGACAGCCTGCAAAATCCCTTTTTCTAACAGCTTCTCGTAATCATTTTTGTTCAGTAATGAAGTCTTTGTTCACTAAGATTAATGACTCAACACGACTTTTGCAGGGGTCCCATTCCCCCTTGGACAGAAGGAGAGAACCAGTTTATTGATCAGTTGCAGGGGATGCTGAGATTGAAGATAAGGACACAAAGGGTTTCCTGGGAGCTGTATGAGAGATTACCATACTTGGATCTACAGTAAGAATAGTAGGATTCGAGGCATGTAATTCCTTGCTTTGCACTTCGAAAGGATACCTCCTATATATCCAGCTTGGAGGTGGAGATACCTATATATTTGCTAAAGTGGTTTGCAAAATTGCTCTAGTGTATTGTTGCCTTCAAGAAGTAGCAACAGAGTAATGTTTCACCCGATACAGTACTTCTGAGGGCCTATTGCAAATGACTTTTAGTGAAGGGTATTTTCTTTCTTTGCTGACTCAGCTGGCTGAGCTGCAATGATTTTCATGTGCTGATGTTTTTTTGTTAGAAATGGGATAAAAGCCTTAGCCTGCTCTGTTCATTCTGCCCTGGCTCTATATGTTAACGTGGAAGCATTTGGCCCAACATAGCCTGAATTTCACCAGCAGGACAGGACGAGTTTGAAACTGTGCATCCTGCTGACAATATTACTTCATCATTTTCAATACCTGTGTTGGGACTACAGAGGGTATTCCCTCTTCCATTCAAAAACATGGGAAAAAAGCTCAAAAGACTATTAGTGTTCCTGGAGTCAGGCTGTGCTCTGCAGGGAATCCCTTGTAATATATGCACTGGATTAAGTCAGTTTAATGGACAATTTCAAATCTGTGGTTGTTTTTTTCCAGGCTGTAGTTCTGTGCACGCTAGTTGACTAGCCTGCAGTTCTGCATCCTTCAGTGTTTGATGTTGGCTGCTGAAGTCCTGGCAGCTTTCACACGTTTGACTCTCAAACAAGGAGCATCGTTTTAAGGAGGCAGAACATAACCTCCATGGTGCTCTTGGAGAGGTACAGTGGTGCTTTACCTTAGGTGTACCTGCATGGTTTGCACGTATACTGGAGCATTGCACAGTGGAGACTGTGACTCCTGAGATAGCCATTATATTGTAATAAATCCTATCATTAAAACTGTGATCAAGTTTAGGTTAAATCACCTCCCTTCTTTTCCACAACTGTTCAAACACTCTGGGTTTGATAACTATTTGGAACTCATTTTTGGGGAGGATATTTGAAATTTGTCAGTTAGCAGGTTAGGAACTGTTTGAACAAAGGGGAGAAAATCCAGCAGGAGGACCCAGATCTTTTTCTGGATGCTAACGAGAGTTGCTGATGTGTGCAGTTCATCAAAATTCACACACAATTTGGCATGGAAGAGATTTGCAGCCTAAGAAAATGGAAGAAAAAAAAACCCTTTCTTGTTTCATGATCAACTCCCCTGTGTGCCCTTTCCAAACTTAGTGAAGCAAAGGCAGGTGCATGAAGGGTTGTCATGGCCCAATGACATCAGTGGGGTCAGGCATGGATCGGCAGCACTGCTTCCCTGGAGCCACCATGGCATCAGCTCCTTTTCAGGATCCTTAAGATCAGAGCACACAATGCCAAATGCTGGAGAAGAGTGTAAGAAAGGCTGATCCCCATGCCAGGAAGTGTCCAGTCCAGATGTACGAAGGACTGGAAGGGCAGTGCAAGCATGAGGAAGAGAAACGTGGTGCCTGAGATATCAGTAATATTCTGCAGAAACAGAAATTGAATGTAGGTCTTCTAGGTTTTTCTCTGTTCTCTTTTTTTGTTCCCTTCCTCCTTTAGGCTTCAGACTGGAAAAAAATACCTGTTCTCTGCAAGGATCCAGTGTGTTATCATACCACTTATTTGCCTGAACCCTGTTTTTGTCCCTTTTTCGTAACAGCACGGTGCAAGGCTTTAGTTCTCCACAAGGGAGATGCTTTTTTTCGCTCTGTGTATGACGAAGTGCTAAAACCCTGCCATAAGATGTTGATGCTTAAAGTATACATGAGTTGAAGGGGAGACTGGACAAATTAACAGAGGAGAAAGCCATGAGAATTATTAAATGCAGAAACACGATTTTAGACTTGGGAAGTCACTGAACTGTAAACTGCATAGAGAGTATTTTTGGAAAAAGTGTAATTTTCTGTATTTGTATTCTCAGCTGTCTGATTTTGGCTGGGCAAGATGGGTATTTGCTCTCACAGCGTGCAGTGGTGTTAAAATTGCAACCCCTTCCTTCTAATAATTATTAGTTATTCACTGTCTCCTTTTATAGATGGACTCAATATGTGAAGAAAGTTTTCAAAGAGGCTGCAAGCTGTTTTGGGTGAGGTTTTCCTGCTCCTGCCACATCAGTGGTGCTCAAGAAAATGTTTTTGTAACAGGTCAAGTTGAGGAAAAATGAAACTGTGCAAAAGTAACTCACCACATGCCTCCGCACCTTTAATTTCCGAACCCCTAGTAGTGCTTTTATAAGAGCAGGGTGTGTTGTCCATGGTTGGGTGGTCAGAGCTGCTGGGTGCTTTCCTCCAGCAATGCTGTATGGTTTTGGGTGTGGGTTTTCTTACCTGAGGCTTCATGGTAGCAAAGTGTGAAACAACAGTGTATTGCCAGATACCACTATTTTCTGGAAGGTCTCTTGTGTTTGAGTGTATGCCTTATTATTATATGTCCTGAAAAGAGGAAATAAGAGCAGTGTTTATTCTAGTCAGGGAAAAAATGAAGTGCAGTGTTTAGCATAAAGGATGTATTTGGCTACAGATGATACTTTAACAGTGACCAGCTAAAAGGCATTAAGCTTTCTAGAGGAACACTGCTACAGAAAAACAGGTGGCCTGTTGGTCTAACTAATGATTTCTGTATGCTGATTTAAGTCTTGATTAGAACTAACGATTTCTAAAAAATGTTTTAATTTATCTGCCCTGTTTGCTCTGCACATTTGATTCATTTGAGCCCTGTCCTAGTGACTGCTTTTGTGTCTATATGAAAGATAGATAAAATTTGCAACAGCACCCAAGTAATTTAAGAATATCTTAGAATATCCTAGTCTTCCTATCCCTGAAATGGCTTGGGAGTGCTGGGAAATTTTACTTGCATACTCTTTATTTTCACAAGGCTGGTACAACCAGTAAAATGTTTAGCAGAAAATGTAGAAAAAGCATCAGACTAATGAACCTTGTGCCTTGTTTTAATTTGTGTAACTTTTTAATTCCCTAGTTGGAAGAAGTGGGAAATAGTTCCTGATTCCTGAACCAGGGTGTTCGTGTTAATGTGTTGTTAATCAAGCTGTATGCTCTGCCTTAACTGCTCTGTTCTCTCCTTGGAGTGCAGGCCTAAAACTGTTTGCACTGAGATGAGCTGAATTTCTGTTTGGTTTCAGAGGCTGAGCCATTCCTATGTTGCTCTGCTTGTAGTCATGCTGGAAGAAGCCCATTAAAGGCCCATTTTCAAGGGGTTTTATTACATGCAAGCACATCTCAAATTTGAAAACATACTCGGTGGTGGCAACAGCTCCCTATTGCAAAAGATAAAACATGAAGTCTAAACCTGAATGGATGCTAGGGATCCTTTATGTGGCTCTGAATTACTTTCATCTCTTCATTCGCTCCATTAACGGATATCCCCATGGACCACATAGCACTCTCTCTGCTTCTCTTACGTTTGGGTTTATTCTGCCAATTGCTTGGTATTGTCAACTAATTGGAATGGAAATGATAAGTGAAAGCGATGTTACTGAGCTGCCAGGTCTCCTCACTTGGCAGCTGGTGAGCGATGCCGGTAATTGTTACCAAAAGTGTAATTGCTTTGGGCTGTGCCTACTATTTCAACAAAGCAGCCTGGTATTCCTCCTCTGAGACATCTGATACTTGCCTTCACTCAGTTGTCTCCAGCAGAGGATGACTTAGGAAGTAAATCCAACTCATGTCGGGGGGTACTCCAGCTGAGTGCTCCGCTGGTGCTTTGCTCCAGGCAGGACCTGGTGGTGTGCCTTCCTCATTCCCTGAAGCGAGAGTGCCACAACAGAGAAGCCCCTTTAAAATTGAATTGTGTGAGTTTTACTGGTTTCTCATAAAAGCAGGAAAGATAGTTAGTAGGGTACATGCTAAACAATAACAACCACCTTGTTTTCGGCATGATGGTAAAAATTTCAAGCTTGATTCCTGGCTAACATTAAGGCTTCAGCTGTAGGCTGCTGGTTTTGCCCTGCGTAGTAATTGCAGCAATACCATCAAGCAGGTGACCAGCTTTACAAGTCTGGAGTGTACAGAGGACAATCCACCATCCAGTGATATTTTATGGATTGATTGAATATTTTTGAGAAGCCATAAGAAATGGAAAGGGGGCTGGGAGAGACACAAACCAGCTGTTGTATGCCTCCTATTTCCACAGTCACTGCACCAGAATAGAGCATGGACTGTTATTCACTCTGATACCCCATATTAAGCGGCATCTGATCAAATTACTGAGGCTTTGTAGGTATTAATAGTAGACTCTGATTAGTTTTGATTTGTTGGATGTTTTGTTTTTTGCTGAGGTAGACAAGGAGCAGGTGCAGCTGTATGAAGTTATGATAGCCAGTTGAAAAAGCCATGGTGAAAGAGATTGAGATTTTTCTGTGCTCTGGTTAATGGGACAGTGTGGCAACAGCAAACCATGAGTGCTTACAGCTGCTGTGGACTCCCACTTCCATGCTGTCAGCTCTTGGACTCTAGTTTATTCTTTGCTTCAACCCTCTTTTGATTGTAGTACTAGTTGTTTTCTTGCCTCCTTATCTTCTTAGCCTTTTCTTAATGTGCAGTGCTTTTGCTCTCTCACCTGCTTTTTTCTAAATCCTCATCAGTATTCTCCAAACCCAGTACTTGCTTGCACTGTCTTCCTGTGTCTTGGGTTTTGTTTTATTCTGTCTCATGTCTGGGTGCTTGCAAGCTCCAGAGGTTTGTGAACATATCTTGCTTTTTTGGCCCCTGTTCTGCAAGCCAGCCAAGTAATGTAAATATCTCTTCTTGCACTATGATGTTTTAAAATTCAGTTGAATTAGGTATCATTTCTTCTTTTGATGTAGGAAAATCCGAAGAATTAATAAATTATAATAGCACTACTTAGCACTTCAGGAGCATTTTCCATCTTTAAAGTTAGCAGTGCACACTATTTCATTATTTATACTGTTAATTATATTAGTACTTGTAAGGAAAAGGCCCCTTAAGTTGTCTTTGATAAAAGTACACTCTTAACAGGATAGGAATTCAGTGCTTAAATTGCAGTAGATTTGTCCACTGAGGTACTGTGCCTTGGAGAAGATGTAAGTCGGATTTACAGCAGTTCTGTAAGTGTCTACTGAAAAGTTTTACTTTATGTTTAAAACAGTAATACCTGAGAGATTTAAAGTGTCCTTGTAAGTGCTGGATGAATATAACAAAGCCTTACAGCACACAGGACAAGTAAGTGGGATCCTCGTTTTGGAGCTAGGTGTTTAGTATCTCAGTTCCTTTCTGCAGAGTGACTTAGGAGCCTTTCTTACAATACTGAGGCTTCTGTGTCACTTAGGAACATGTTAGGCTAGCTTGAGTAGACCAAGATTTCACAGTTAGATAAGGTCCAAACTGAGAGGAATGTTCTTAAGCTGTTGGCCTATATTTGGTTGCCTTAGTGGTACTCACATTTGAAATGAAAAAGCCAAAAAGTAGAATTAAAATACAAGCAGACTATGTTCTCCAGATCGTAAGACCTCTAAGTATGCAGCAATTAATCTTTTTACGCTGTTCTGTATTATCTCTTCCCATCTCAAAGTAATTAAGTGGCCTTGCACTTCAAATGATTAATAGCCAGTGTTGCATTTTGCTCAATCTACTGTGTGTGGTGTCTCCTTCTATGGAGATATTCAAAACCCGTCTGGACGCGCTTCTGTGTGACCTGGTGTAGGAAATCCTGCTGTGGCAGGGGGGTTGGACTAGATGATCTTTCAAGGTCCCTTCCAACTCCTAATATTCTGTGATTCTGTGTGACTGCAACATTCAGGCATTTGGTGGCATTACAGAGAATAAACCACCAGCTTTCTGTAGATAAACGTAGTCGTCACCAGACTTTGCAAATTTGAGGTTAGGTCTGTTTTTCCATAGCCAGGAATCTCATGCTAGATGTTTGACTGCCAGGAGCGCAACACTGAGACCTGTGAACTGAAAGGAAGACTCTAATATCCAAAAAATCAGCTAGTAGTTCCCTGACTATTAACTAGATTCTGAATTCTTAAAATGTCTGCAGAGATGTGTCAGTTTTAATCTAATACCTGGCAAATGGAAATCACTGACTGTGCAGATGCTTCCAGGTGTCTACTGCATGGATTTGGAAAAGCTGATTTGAGCCTTCAGATAGGAGCCAGCCTGCTTAGACTATAATAGAAAATAAGGGAGGGAGAGGACTAAAGAGAGGGTTTTCTCTTCAGAAAGTTGAACATTTAAGTCTCAAAAAGTGAGAGTGGCTCTGTGCTGACCTCCTGCCATGTGAGTTCTTTGGCCGTTATTCCATCATGGAAATACTACTTGTTTGTTAATAAAGGTGAGAGGCCACAGTGTGAAGGTTTATGAAAGCCAAGTGATGAGGCACTAAATCTGCTCTCTCCTTTCACGTTCCCTGTACCCCGTGCTTACCCTCTGCCTGGCTTCTGAGACAGCAGCCTCACCTTGCAGTGAGCTGCCCGCTTTAAAATGCAGACTGCTTTTCACTGTTGACGGCATTCTCACGCAGGTTTTCCCTTGCCACCCACTGCTTTGGGGTTGTCCTTTCAGCTGGAAACAAACAAGCAAAGGAATAAATCAATAGATATAGCAAATGGTTCCATCAAACAGATTAAACATTACTTTTTGCCAGTGGAAAGATGTTAGGAGTTCTGTGTATTATCATGTTTTTAGGAGTCTTATGGTGGGTCTGAGTATGATAAACCTTTGTTAAAAAGAACAGAGTAAGTTAACTCTGGTCTGTGTGCTAGCTAAAGCTTGGCACACACTTAACCTGAATTTATTCTGTAACTGTACTGTAAATCTGCTGGCAGACATGAAATTAAGGTTTCTGTTCCACAGCCACAGGCGTGTGTGCAAGAGGAGAACCAGCTGCATTACCAGAGCAGGAATTACCATCTCTCTTTGTCATGTTGATACCTTACCCCAAGGGGCTGTACACTTACTGCCCTCTTTTGCTGTTACTGAGGTTAGTGTTGCCACCATCATTGAATTAACAGAGAATTTTCCTGAATTTGTGATGCTACCTGTGCATAAACTTTGCCACAAGAGAAGAGCACAGTTTGATATGAAGGAAATGCTTTTGTAAAGCACCGAGGAGACAGAAGGGTTTGTTGGCAGGATTTCTGATTATACCACTGCTTGCACTTTTGATCCAGTCTCATAGAGTTAAGCTGTTTTGTTTTGACAGAGAGCACAGTTTTGGAGGGGGGGAAAACAGACCTTTTCTCCTGGACTGTCAGCCCTGGATGCAGAATGGGTCAAAGTGTCTACCAGTCAAAGTCTCTACCAGTGACCTCTTGCAGTCACATAGGTATGGTGAAACCTTGTAAGACACCTAAGAGTCACCTCTCCTGGTGGCGTGCAAACAGGTTGGTTGTAGTCCATCCCATTAACTGTGCAGAAGAGCACAGCACTCGGCAGCTTCTGTGTAAGTGCCTGAGCAAGTGGCCAGATTTTCCAAGCTTTTTTTGCTCTCATTAGGGAATCTAATGGGCCTTTAAGACACATTTCAGTGTTTTATCATTATGCTTAACAGTTTTAATAGCTAGCCCTAAATGTGTTCCTAGTAGCAAACTGTTAATCATCTTTTTGTATGTTAATTTGCCTAAGTCTTACTTTACACTGTGAGCAAAGCAACTTATTGAGTAAATCACTACCTCCTGTAAATGAGTAGCGAAGTCTGGTCTTCTTTCAGATCTGTTAAAAATGAGGCTTAATGGCTTGGATAGCTGCTCTCTGTATTGCACAGGAAAACTTCCTATATGACATAAATTTAGCCTGGTTCTCTAACGGAAAAGAGTTTTTCAGATGAGAAACTGATCTTCCTCTGTCCATTTTCTTTTGGTGGATTTAACTGGAGGCTTTTAAAAATAGATAATTAAATATGAACACAGCAATTGTATCATTTAGATTAACTCAGTACATAGTTACTGGTTGCTTTTTTTAAGCTGCTAAAGAGAGTGCTTGGCATGTGTGAAAGGACATTGCAGAGGAGCTGAGTGCAGGCAAGATACTGTCACAGGAAGGGGGTGACAGGCAGACATGGCTGCTTCTCTGGGATGCTGCTGATGCTGTTTGATATGAGAATGGCTGGAAGTCAGTGTTCAGGCATAAAGAGAAAGAAGGCTTTGTTTTCGAAGCATCCTACCAAAAGTAATGAGTCCCAAGTAGCTGCTTAGACCCTGGAGAAACTGGCAGGAGGGAAGGAGAAGTCTGGCAAGTGTCCAGGCAACAGGATGAAGGCCTGAGCTGCCTTAGGAAAGCATGGTGGCGGCGTGGGATCATGACCTCAAAGAAGAGGGAATGGAAAAGGGGTCAAGTAGGGGTAGTGAAAACACTTGTGAATTAACCATGGGTGTTCCAGTTGGGTGCACTGATCAAGTGGTGGCGACAGCTGTTTCCAAATCAGTTGGACAGTCTGCTTAGTCAGAGCCTGCTTCGTGATGTTTTGGAATAAATGTGACCAGGTAGACCCTGTTCATACCTGGCCATGTGTTCAGCAGTGTTACTAAATCAGTTTAATTACATTTGAGGTTCTTTAGAACCTCACCTGCCATCTTACAGCCTAATGTAATGAGCACAGTTCACAACATGGTTTTAACAGAAGAACTTTTTCTTCCTCTGATCCTGCAGTCTGAACATTTTGAATGTTATATTCAACAGCTCATTTGGATTCAAGCATGTCAATATTTACCTGCATTTCCCATAGCTCGTGATGTGCTGTATGATGCTGCAGTTCTCTCTCTCTCTAGGAGTGGTTTTGCCTCAAAGCTGCCTCAGCACAAGCTCTGATTATAGCAGTAGCTGCAGTTTGGATAGTCTCAACTTCCCAGAGATACTGTAATCACCTTGAGGTTATTGGAGGTTATGTCATATCAATTATCTTGCCATTGGAGCTGATTATTTGCTGTGCATGGCCTTGCCTTTTAACTATGTGTTTCAAGTCATAGAATGAATAGCATCAAAGTTGTGCCTTTGGGGTGGGTCTATTCAAGCCATGTGCTGCTGGGTAAAATAGCCCACACCTAGTGCCCTATGGGTCTAACTTAAAACATTTATTTGCAGAATAACACAATTTGGAAGCCAGATTCTTGTCATGACTGCCGTTGCCATAACAACATTGTCACCTGTGAACCTATCATCTGCAAACACCCTCAATGTGACTTTCAGAAGGTAAGGAAGGCGTTGCAACTGTCAAAATGTCAGCTGACCCGTTCAGTGTGGTGGGAGAGGTGGCAGGTCACTGTGGAATTCCCAGAATTTTCTCATGCTTTAAACACCTGGAATAGTCAAAATGCTTATTTGGGCCCAACACACCGTGTCACATGTAAAGGTGTGATGGGATAATTGTTCCTACAGTCCCTGTGGAAGCTGGGACACACAAAGAGGGTGCAGCATGATGTGTTTCCCTGGAGGAACCGGCAGAGCTGAGCTGACCCCATATCTTTGTGTGCTGCAGTGACAGCTGCCGTATCAGCCTTCTGCGCTCAGCTGCCTCCCTGCAGCTTCCTTTGAACCCAAGGGTCTGATTCACAGCATTATTTGGGGAAGCAAGAGGGAGCAGTGGAATCTTGTTTTGCATTCCAGGGTCTGTGTGACTGCTCAGGGTAAGGCATAAACTCTCTGCCCTTTCACTTCGCATTGATGTAAGCCTGTGCAAGAAACAAATGGGCAAAATTCAGTGTGTGAAGCCTTTGTCTTTTTTTGCCACACTACAGCCACAGGCTTGGTGTTGGAACAGTTTGCAGGCTGCCTGTGCTTCACGGTTGGTCTGGTCCCCAAAGGACACCCCTGAACTGGGTTCAAACCTCCCAGCATGAGCCCAGCTTTCGGTCACCCTTCATTTGAAGGTGAGCTGGGTCTCCCTCAAACGTGCAGATGAACACTTTCCATTCTGATGAGCAACAACAGAGCTGAGATTGTCTGTCTCCCAGATAGTCTGCCTTGTGATAGTTGTTGGGCTTTCATTGTCTTCTGCTTATCTTTCCCTGTCTGAGCCTTCATTAATGGTTACAGCTAATTGGCCATGGAATTGGTCTTGCATTAGCATCTGGATTACTAGGGCAGTATGCATGAATGACAGTGAAAATTAGTGTTTTAAGAGGCTCTGCCAATATAATTATATGGCTTTATGAAGCAGGTTGAAATGTTTTCCAATATGACAGCATTAATGAGGAAATAATTTTGATTCTTACTGGTTTTCCCCATTATTGTCACTGGTACTGATTAAAGCACAACTGAAATATTAGGAAATTTTGTGATAAAGAGGAGAGAGAAAAGAAGAGTGCTCTCTTGGCACACCTAATAATGAGTGGGCTAGATAAGATGTTGTTCATTTTAAGAAATTGGATAAATTAAAAGGTAGCAACTTGAAAGCTCATAAAGGGAAACAGATTTATGAAGTGAAATGAATCTAAGCCCCTGGAATGTGCAAAGTGAAGTGGTAGCAGCATCACCTGACTCTGCTGTAGTTGGAAGTGGTCAGTAGTTTTCAGTTAATTTTAAAGCAGTATTATTTTAAAGGTGGTGATGATTATTAAACCAAAGAAGTGCAGTTAATGCACGCAAATGCAAATTTGTTCTGCCTGCCAGCTGTGCTTCTTGTGTGGTGAAACATTAGAGTGAGATCCACCCTGTACATATAGAAAACAATTGATTGAAAAAATTACATCTATGTTTCTCAGAAGTCCTTCAGTGAGTAACTTCACGTTTGTCTTGAATAAATGCTTTCTGCTGTTTATTCTGGTTTGAAAATTAGTTTGGCTTCCTAATTATATTGTTAGGGATATAAATTTTCCTGCTGTTTTCATGGTGAAATGTCAAATACAGCAAACTGATGTGCCACCTCTTAACAATGTATCTGGTATAGCAGCATTATGTATTTCACTTAATAGGTGTCCTTTCTAAACTGAGAACACTGGCCCCATGTCTTTACCTTCATCTTAAAGTCTTTATTTCTTGGCAACAGCTTGTTGGATTCTTGTATCTTTTTAGGGAGAGGTGCTCCAAATAGCCCCCAACAAGTGCTGCCCTGAGTGTGTGTCCCAAGCTGAAGGATTTTGCCAGCATAAAGGACAGATCCACAGCGTGAGTGCTCTGTTATCTTCCTCAGCAGGGACAATCCTTTCCACTTTTAAGCTCTCTGTTTGGTTCACATCAGTGAAGGACACTTAGCTGACGTGTGGGAGAAGGATAGTTATTGAGCTTATGTTCTGTCACTGTCATATAGTGTAAAATAACAGGAATTTGGGCGGCAGGGTTTGCAAGAATGGAAAGTTGTTGAGCAATAGTGTGTCCTGCTTGGCTTGAGGAGAGAAAATTTCCTGCTCATTCATTCACTTTGCTGTTTCTGTGAATGATTGAAACAATATAGTAATGTTACGAGAGGAGTAAAGCACAGTGAACTTGACATACTAGCTATCCTGAAAGAGGGCTTTTCTCTCTGAAGCTATCTATGCTGGTAGTGATTGATTGCTGTTGTGCGACCTGAGTTATATATTTTGTAATCCTGAATTATTCAAGAAGCAGGTTCCAGGATATGGTTTCACCTAGAGGGCTTGAAAGGCCAAAACAATATAAATAAGTGTCTCCAGATAAGGAAAAAATAAGATTCATGGGTCATAGTTAATGAATTATGTCAAACAACTGGCAAATGTAGGAAATGGCTTAACAGTGAACCCAAGTCCTCTGTCTGGTCTTTTACAGACTGTTCTGTTTGGCATGCTGCAAGTAGGTCCAAATCTTAACAGATGTGCTAAAATGCTCGGTTATATTTCAACATCTGGACCTTACACTCTACACCTGAGATGGATGTTGTAACCCTCTGTTTTATCATGAGGCGTGACCAGCATCAATTTGTTACAAGCTAGACAAAGACTGTAATAGGAGGAACAGCACATCTGTCCCCTTCTCATATTTCTTTGTGCCTGTGATTTGGAGGATACTATATTATATCATACTACATTACATTTCTTCTTGTTGCTGCGTTTTTGTAAAAATTAACGTTCTCTGTTTGTTGGGGAGTGTTGCAGCATACCAACATGTTTCTTCTTAAGGCCAGTTTTTCCTCACTGTGCCTCAGGGTTGAGGTATTTGTTTCTGCATTAATGAATATGCAAATCTAAAGAGATTTTAGTCATAGTGAAACCTTAAGTATGTGGGGTGAGTGGTGTTCCTCTGGCCTTGTGATTGGGTGTGTGTTGGGGCCCATGGTGAATATTTCTCCAAAGAAAACATCGCTACATTTAGAGTTTGCCTTACAGAAACTGTGCAGCTGAATTCATGCATGTGTTTTCTGTGCCTTTGGTTCTGTTATGCATTGCAGCATGACACACAGTGGGCCAGCTCTGGATGTTCCTGGTGTTCCTGTGCCCATGGGAAGGTGAGCTGCAGCTCCACAGCCTGCCCAGCCCTCACCTGTGGACAAGGGGAGCTGCAATACACTCCTCAGGGATCCTGCTGTCCCAAATGTGTGGGCCATGGCAGTGAGTATTGCATGTGAATGGGGCACTCTCTGGCTTCACTGGTCTGAGCAGTATGTGACTGGAAATCTTTTAATCCCAAATCTGTAAAGCTTTTCTCTTCCTGTCCAGTTCTGTTGGGAGGACATTGGCATTGAGTGTGTCTCTTAATTCTCTTTGTCCTGCTACCATGTTTAGATTTTAATGGCTTCACGCATAGACCAAGAGGAAGTGATAAACTTTAAGTGGTGAAAAGATGTACCTAGTCTGTCCTTATTTGGGAGATTAAAATCTGGAAGGAATGATGCAAGTATCTCCTGCGTACTGAGGGTACCATTGGCACTTACAGACTCGTACTGCAAGTTCCAAAAGTGTCTGAGCTGTTGGATATCTTTTCTCCTAGAAGTCCAGTGGAAGAAGTGCTCTTGATTCATAAGTCTAAAGCCCTTGACAACTGGTTGAATTGTTACTATTGTTGCCTACTTTGACAAAACAGGATTTTGAATTCTGAGGTGCACAACATCTGTGTTTTAATGCAGGTGATGGAAAGGGATTAAAGAGGAAATTACACATTGTTTTCATATCTCTTAGAGCCTTGCTCCTTTGATGGACGCTTGTTCCGGGATGGTGAGGACTGGCACCTTGGTCGATGCTCCAAATGTGTCTGCAGGGACGGTGTGACTCAGTGCTTCACAGCTTCCTGCCAGCCTCTACTGTGCAGCCAGGTCAGGACCCTTCAGCCTCTGAGTACACGATGCATGACTGTTGTCTTGCTGGTGGCAAGGTCCATTTCTTGTGCAGGTTTACAAACTAGCAGCTAATCTTCTGTGTGACAAAGGGGCAGTTTGGAAAAGGGAGCTTTGATGTGTGGAAATGAGGTGGAGTGACAGCTAAGTCTGTCAGTATTCACTTGCTGTCTGTCTCTTGCCATATTTGTTTCTCCACCATTTTATTCTTATCATGCCTTTGCTGGCTAATTAAGTGCAAATACTGGCTAAAGAAGCTGCTTTTTGTTTTATACTAAAAAAAATTATGTAGGGTTGATCAGGGAATTTCTGTGAGAGAAGGAATGAAAACACATGGGGTTTATCTTCAGAAATTTCAGTGTTTGCAGCTTAACAGTTTGGGTTGCAGGTCTTGTTTATTTTACAAGAACTCTAGAAATACATTTGAAAATAGTCAAATGTGCATGAGTCTCCTTTTGGCTTAAAGAGTTTAGAAATACAAGACAAAAGAGTCTCAGAGCACTACTCCTTAACGTTTGCTTCTATTTAGAAATCAACAAAACCAATACAGTAAGTTAGGCAAGTTCAAGTAGTGGCTCATGTCTTTAGCCCATTTGGGTGAATTGGGACATTTTTGTCTCCAGGGTTTTGACTGTGGGCAGATGGTGGGTTCTTAGCACTTGTGCTGTGATCAACCCAACCCAAACACTATCAGATCATATACAGTGATAACACAGGGGTTAGTAAAGGCAGCAAACTAAACACAGTATTCCACTCTATACTACTGACTTAACTTTTTGAATTCTTATTATTACATTGGAAGTGCTTAAGAGTGTGACTATGCTCTTTGGATTTCTTTTCATGGGACCTACTGTACCAGCTTTCTTGGGCACCTCGATGTACTCCTTTACCACAGCATGCCATGCTAAGGAAATGCAGGAACGACCTCCCTGGAAATCCCTCTCTCAGCCCTTGACTTTATCTTTTAGAGGCTGCCAATTCCTAAATATTTTTAATCTATTACCAGCTCCAGTGATGAATCCAGAAGCTCCCTTAAAATGTGTGCTGCAGCTGAGCACCAAAAACCCAGAAGTGGTGGTCATAAACTTCTTTTCCTGTTGATGCTTACCCAGCTTTCTATTACTGGACCAGATGTTTGTGCAACTGACACATTTTTTTTTTGATAGAGGGAAAGCCCACCTGTTTCTGCTCATGCTAATTGTGTTTTGCTTTGTCCTGAGATACTCAATTAGTATTCGTTGACTAAGTACTGTGCATTAAAATAAATTTATGCCTGCTTTAGATTCCTCCTTTCTCACTCCAGTGTTACCTGCTGACTGATTGCACTAATGTTTAATCAGCTAATCATTAGGATTTAATTTGTGGAAACAAAAGCAGCTGTGTTGTTGTTTTGATGTATCTGGGAATAACTGGCTGAGAGCGTCCAAGTTAACGCAGCAGAAAGCCAGTTCTGATGGTGTTCCAGAGAGAGACTTTATCAGAATGTGCAAGGATCTTTTTCTACCCTCAATCATATCTATGCATTTTCTTGCATGTGTCTTTATCTGTGTTACTGTCTTTATTCTTCACTCCCTGTCAAAAGCAATGATGTGGCTGGAGGATGGTGCTGGTGAGCAATACTGTTCGAAATTGTTGAATGTACATGAAATTGTAGCAGGGGAATTGCAGACACGTTTTGGATGGATGGAGTTGAGACTTGCAGGACCCATTATGTTGATGTGAAGTGCCAGCCTATTCCAATATGATTTAAATCAGTCATGAAAAAGTTGAAATTAGGATAATCCAGTTGTAAGCATAACTTAACACCTGTACACACAGTTAATGCTGTATGTATCTAACTAAAGCAGTGCAAATGCATGAGAGATTGTAAGTCACACATTCAGAGCCTCAAAATGTGGCAGTTCCTGGAAGAAAACTCTTCTCCATCACATGCTTTAATGTGCTTTTCCATGTAGCTTTATACATAAGCTTTACATATACTTTTTTTTTCTCTGTGCATCTGTATACCTGAATATATGTACTTCTTCTCTTGTCTGTGTGTCTTTATCTGCATCTATATACTTATATTGTATTTGGACCTCAATTGCCATCCAAAGAAGCCCAGAAAATGAGATGAAGGAAATCTCTTTCTAGCTTTCTACACAGATCTCTTGCTGTGAAGACTGCCCCCAGATATTGGAGCCAAAATGAAGCCTTGAGTGACAGATACTAAATCCCTGGAATCCCAGGCAGTGATGCTGAGCACCATGTTAACTGTTCATGCTCTTCTTTTGCTTGTCTCTTCTGCCTTCTGTATAGGATGAAGTTATGGTTATGTCTCCTGGAAAATGCTGCCCAGAATGTGTTCCAAAGCCCTGCTTAGTGTCAGGAAGAGTGTACCAGGTAACGTTTGACAAGCCACGCCAAAAGTCAGTTGTTCACAAGTCCTGGCACATCTCTCCCTTCTCCCTGAATTCTGACTTTCTGCCAGCACTGATAGCTTAGTACAACCACTGGCTTTTCTTCTTCCTGGAAAGCCAGAAGAGTTGAAAGGAATTAGGACTAGATAAAAATTTGCTGGCAAGCAGAAAGGAAGTTTGGAAGGTGAAGCAGATAAGGCACTTTTCACACTTTTTTGAAGGAGGAAAGCAGAAAGCACTGATGAAGGTTAAAGTATTTTCATTGTATCATCTAGAGTTAATTTAATGCATTATTTTATGAGTGTATGCATGTGGAATTTTGTGTTAATGGTTATTTTTTGCTAATAATGTGGTTGAGGCCTCACCAATGTCAGTAGCTTTCAGTTAATGAGAAATACTCACAGAAGTGTCATCTAGACCTCATGTCTCTTCTTCCTGTTTACTGATTACATGGAGATAAACGTTATTTAAGCAAAGTTTTTAATTGGATACAGACATGCAGAAGGAGCCATCATATTCATAAGCACAAAAGATTTCTGGAAAGAATTTGGTTATTTACAAAGAGTGTTTAAACAATTGTATGCATCTTCTTTTTGAACAGCATGGTGAACAGTGGGAAAAAAATGCTTGCACTGCCTGTTCATGTCACAGAGGAGAAGTCAGATGTCTGAGAGTGATCTGTGACTCTGTTACCTGTGAGAAGGTAATTAAAAAACATGCATCTCTGATACCTTGGCTGCATGTATCAGTGTGCCCATGCCAATGGCTTCAGACAGTCCTGCTCAGCAGTTGCTGATGTTTTGCAGGGGGAGAACAAAGTGCAGCGTCCTGGGAAGTGCTGTGAGGAGTGTGTGCCCTCCAAGGAAAGCTGCTTGTATGATGGCACTATCAGGTACCACAGTGAGATGTGGAACAGTACTGGCTGTGACTTCTGCATGTGTGACGAAGGGCAAGTCACCTGCCAGAAAGCAGTGTGCACCAAAGTGGAGTGTGCCAAGGTAAGAAGAGTTTTCTTCTTTCAAGATGTATCTGTCAAGTTGTGTGTTTTTTGGGTTTTTTCTTCTGTTTGTTCTTGACTGACATCTTGAGACACTCAAAGAACCTGCCCTTTGCTTGGTGCTTGTTCTGTGCAGTTAATGTGAACATACTTCATAGGAAAGGAGAGCAAGCTTTGGAGTTTCCATGCAAGTTTAACTGCTCTGTGAGCTTGCATTCTGAAGCAAATCAATGTGAATCAGTGATTATTTTAACTTGGATTTCCTCCTGCACTGTTGTTTGTCTGCCTGCTAGAATGCAGGGTCAGACACCCAGAGATTTCAGTGACCACCAGTTTTACCAGGAACTGAACATGGGGAGAGAAGTACAAGTCAGAGATTGTTAAAAGCTTAAATGTTCCTTTTATCTTCACTTTGTATGTTACAGTTGGCTTCAGTAAGGTAGTTGGATATGGAAGTTGATGTTCCACTTCTCTCTGGTTTTTTTCTGTGCCATTCTTGGCATGAAAGTCAAGAGGGGTAAGGTATTTTATTCCCAGTGCTGTTTACTTCAAAACAAACAGCCCCCCACCCCAGCTGTGTTGTAATTGCTCTATAGTGGACCTGCAGAATGCATTAGATAGGGTTGAATGTTTCATATACAGATACCCATATGAATATGTTTTCAATTGCCTTTTTGCAGCAGGGTAAGACTTCTTTGTTGTTCTTCACTGCATCTGTTTTAATTGGTGGACTGATACATGCTTTATACCTACTACTCCACAGTGTCAAGGAAGAGAAGAGAAGGAGTTGTAGTCTTCTGAGTTTTCTCTTTCGGTGGCAATGATTTTCTGGTGGCTGAGTCTGCATGCTAAGCAGCAACACCCTTGTGTTGTGTCTGAAGTGCAGCCAAAATATGGACATAGTGGATTCACTGGATTAGATTGTTTTAATGAGTGTTGGAAAAAGTGAGAGTCCACAAATAGGGTCCCAAATGATGATCATGCAGCAAGAATGTATCTAGGAATAGAAGTATATGCTTGTTCATCTGAGATAGTGCCCTTTTAAATAGCAAAAAGGCATTGAGTATAGGACCCAAACTTCTGTCACTGATGTAGTACTGCTGATGTTCTGACCTTAAACTGCATGGAGAAATTTTGCTTGGTGGGAAGTCACGATTATCATAAAACCTTGTGCATTTGCATCTGTTTCAGTCAGCTTCCTGCATGCTTATGGCTCTAAATTGGATCATTTACACTAATGATGATAGCATGCTGTCATGGCTCAGTAGGGAGAATTTTTTAATATTCATGCTCATATCTTGGGTACTGTCAAAGAATCCATTACTGAGAAAAGCCAGGGATATTTTGAAGAATAGCTGGAGATGTTAACATGTGGTGTTGAAACTGAGGGGTTCAAAACTGCAGCACTGTATCACTCATGCAGCACGTTTTCAGACTCAAGCTCTCACAGGTAACCACTCACCTAAAAGCCTTAGCATCTGAAAAAAATGACATTACAAACCACTGCAATGTTGAATTGAATCAAATGTGATTGCTAGGAGCACAGAAGGAGGAAGACAGTGTTCTTTGTTGTAGAGTTACAGTCCCACTTGATGCCTGAGGATTTATTCCTCTGTGTGACTTCCCTTAAGATAAACTCGCTTTCTCAAGTCATATTCAGTTATAGCTTACCTCAATAATAGTACCTGTTAATTAATTACAATAAAGTATTTACTCAAAAAGCAAATGAAATTAAATTTGCCTTTTCCTTTGCTTTTTCCACTTTTGAGTTGCAGGTCTGTTTTTCAGGCACCTGCATCAATAAATCAGAGCTGATGTGAAGCTAGGAGCATTTGGATTCATCTCTTCATTAAGGCACTATTAATTTTCTGGTCACATCATCCTGTTAAAGTGTAATGAGGCTGCAGATATAAACTGCAAATCCCAGACAGCTCAACATAGTACAGCAGCATTATTTGAGGGTAGGGTAGAGGTTTAGCTTCTTAAACCCTTTCAAACAAACCTGTCCAGCAGCTGCCAAATGAAAGTGTCTGTGGTGATTCTGACCTAATCTTCAAGAAGCCATTTTCAGCAGGTTACTGATGGGCTGTGAATACAAGTTATGTGGCAGGCTGGGATAGCTATGGATGTGCTCAACCAAAGCCACTCAAAACTGTCAGAGCAGGAAATAATCCTGCTGGAGCACTTGCCAGAACCCCAGCTGAGAAAGCACACTTGTGATTCATTCAGGGGAGGGCAGGTCATGGGCCCTCCCAGGGAACACTGCAGCCTACCTGAGTAGGCTGGCGATGAAATATTTCTCCTAGCAGCCCTCAAAACTAGAGGCTCAGTAAGATGGAGCTTGCAGGGTGCTGTATGACTGTCATACAACTGGCAAGCTGCAGGAGTCTTGCTGATATTTACAAGAAATGGAGCTAGGAGGTTGAGAATTCTAGATCGTGTTTGGGAGAGATGGCATAAAAAGTTTTCTCTTTTTTGCCTCCCAACCCATCACTGCCTTTCAGTGTTCTCAATCTGGAATATGATGAATCTCTCTTCAGCAAAGCCAGAAGTGGTCTTGCACAGCCTCTCCCTTGGAAATTCCAAGTCTTAGCAGAGCAGGGTGGTTGCATTTTTTGAGGAGGCACGCCATGTTCCATGGCAGCACGTGTTTGTGTACGTGGGTGGGGATGTGGGCAGGGATGGGAGACTTTAGAGTACATAGTAGCAACATGACATCCAACCACTGCCAATGGCATTTTGAGGTAATGATTTAAAAGTAAAAATGTATAGAACCAGCAGAGAGATATCTACTCTGTGTGTGGTCCTTGATGACTAAGAACCAAATGGTTTCTCCTCCCTTACCCCTTCTCAGAAACACAGGAAGGTTGCCAGAGTGTGGCCTAGCTTAGTTGTTCTACCTTGGCGACACTAACAGTGACCAGGTCAGAAAATCAAAGCTGTTTCTTCTGAGCTGTGTCCTGGTTCCCTAGGACAGAGTCTCCCTTTTTCCAAATATTCTGCTTCCACTTTGGCACAAAAGGTTGTGACTATAGGGCACTTTATTCCATTCTTCTGCTGTTTAATTCTTACCTTCGAACCAAAGTTATTTAAGTGGTTTCTGTGGAGTTGTGCAGTTGTAACAAAGAACAGGCATTTTCCATCTGGGATAAACAGAGCATGTGCTTTGAAATTCTCTTGGGGAAAAGAAGTGGAACATTCAAAATTAAGGTAAGCTTCTGTGCATTGAAATCTCAGTAGTGGTCCAGTAAAATCCTAGTGGTCCACAGTAAAAGTAAGACATTCCTATTCTCTGTCGTTGCAGTCGATTTTACTGGGGGCGGTCTTCTCTGCAGGGCTTTGGGATGAGATAACAGCCTTATCACTGAATTCCATGGCCTTTCCTGAGGTTTGTTCTGCAACTGTAGCATTCACTGAGCGCCTTTTTCAAACTGTACCTACAGAGATGAAGCAGGATAGAGAGAAGATAAGGTGAAATTAGATAGTGAAGATTGCATTCCAGGGCAAGAGCTGCTCTGCCTCTGCATTCCACAGTGGTTTTGGTGGTGTTGATTCTGTGTGAATTGCTGCAACCTTTCTCTTTACAGAGTGAAGAATTAATTCACTTAGATGGGAAGTGCTGTCCTGAATGTGTTTCAAGTAACAGTTACTGTGTTTACAAAGAACATACCAAAGCTGTGAGTATCCTGGTACTTTGGAGCACGTTATATCCAGTTCTGCTTGTAAAGATTTGCAGGAATTGGCTCTCCTTCCCCAGTTGTAAGAAGGGTATTATTTACAAGTGTAGCAGAAAAATAATTTATTAATATTGTCTTTGAGTGCTTTAACAATCTGCAGAACACACTTGTTTATAATGTGGGCATCTGCTGCAGAGTTTAAGTTTGACTTGATTTCTCTTGTGCAACGTAATCAATCATTTCCCTTTAGTATTTAATATACTTACTTGGAGGTTTCCTGCACATCTCATGGAGTTAAAGATGCCTGACTCTAATCCTATAAAGTAAAGGCTACAGAGCTGGGGCAATGTATAGCTTTATGCCTGTGTTTCCCACTGATTATAATTTTTACTGCAGCTGGAGTCCATTATTCTATAAATATATTCAAAGAACGTTCTGAAGTTAAGTAGAAAGGAAATATTAAGTACCTTGACTTAATATACCAGTAATGGACTTTTCATTGCTCTGACAGAAGAGGACTGGAGCTAATAGCTGCTGTTTGCCAGCAGATGTGAGAAATGGGAAGTTGAATATTGGTTTTGGGTTTTTTTGGATGCTAATACTTCCCTTTTCTTCCTCAGATCTCTCTTTCTGACCCACGTGAGGTAAAACATATTAAGGTGGCAGGTTTATTCCAGTTTGTGCTTTATCCCTTTCAAGAAAACT
Organism: Galbula dea; assembly: GCA_013399015.1. Classification (NCBI taxonomy): domain Eukaryota; kingdom Metazoa; phylum Chordata; class Aves; order Piciformes; family Galbulidae; genus Galbula; species Galbula dea. Next base: position 8,050,562 of record VWZX01002149.1, on the reverse strand, counting down.
GCCACAAAAGCATCATGGGCATTTAAAGTGCTTGCTGCCTCTTTTCTGCCTTTTGACTTTCTCACATGGTGCCAGCAGAGCCTGAGCCTCTGAGGACAGCTTTGGTGGCCTTTTGAGCAGACTGAGGGAGGAGGGAGGCAGATTGCAGGAGGGGAACAGTGGGGGCAAGTTCTCTTCCCTCCATCAACTAGCAAAAGTAGACAAGTGTCAGATGTGATGGGTAGTTTTGAAGAAAGCTGGTGATACCTCTTCATCTCCTTGGTGTTTTGGCCAGTCCTCAGTGATGGAAAACCAGACAATAGAAGAGAGGAGGAGAGAAGATAAAATTCTGTGAAGATTTAAATTGTGAGAAAGAGATCACTATGCAAAGAAATAGGTTTAGGCAGAGGACAGATTATGAGTATCTTTCAATTCAAATGTGGAGCAGATTCAAGCACTTGTTTCCAGACTGAAGTGGACAAGTGGAAAAAAGTGGACAAGTAAGGCAGCAAAATTTGGAGACAAGAGAAAATGCCTTGAGGCAGGGAAAACAAATGGAGATGAAGAAGTAGAAAGGACTTACCACTAACTGGAAAACACCCTATTTTGGAGGGAGTGCTGAGAGGGAATGTGTTCAGCTGTTCACAGGCCATGGACTCTTCTCGGTAGGTACTTTGTAGGCTGCCTTATTCTGGAAAGGTAAAGAGAGCAAAAGAGTTAATGCTGCAGATGCACAGTCCAGTGTCAGCAGGCTTCACTGCTGAAACAGTCTCAGAAATATTTAATTAACTACTAGCAGAGATGTAACCTTGCAATTTACCCAGAAATTTCTGTGCATGGCAAAACCACTTTGTGCAAAGGCTTTCCTTTGCTGCTGATGCTGCCCATTCTGTGTCTCTTGTGTAGAATGGAGAGAAATGGAGAGAAGGGCTGTGCAGAGAATGCGAATGCCAGGCCCCAGAGGTGACCTGCTTCCAGCGCTCCTGCCCACCCTGCCCAGTGGGCAGCATGGCTGTTGAGGTGAAGGGTGACTGCTGCCCGCGCTGTGAGCCAGGTACAGACCCAGGGCAATCGTTTCTTACCGTCACTCGGGTTAGGTGAGAGCCTGTGTGTCACATACACCTCTGGCATGGGGGTGGTTCTGCAGTCTTCACTTCCCCAGTACTGGTCTGATACCTGCACTGAATTTTGACTTGTCTTTGGTTTTCAGTTGCTAATTGACTGGTTTCCATATCATTTAATTAGGGTTCTTAGAGAAGTTTAGGGCTTCCACTGACTTCCCCGGGTTTAAATGATAGCTTTCTTTAGGCAAACGAGTTTCTCCCTGGGATTGATGTTTTGGAAATATTTTGTCTTTTTTAACATGAGTTTTATAAGGCAGAGGACTGCTTCTATTTGAATCCTAACATGGATTTTGGAGTTTATGGACTTCCTGGTTACTTCTTCAGAATAGATAGAAGAAAGAACCTGTTTATGCTTTTGTGCCACAAGCTCACCTGGGGCTCAATGGCTGCTGGTTAGTAATTGTTTGGAAAGATTAGGATAGCTTTAGCTTATATGTTTATTTTGCATATAAATTCATTTTATTCCAGGATATTGTCCTCCTTGATTTACATTTCATAGTTGATAGGCTTTAGCTGTGGTTTGATATTTTTTCATGTCGGTAGCTCTTCTTGTTGAGTTCATATAACTTTGGTTTTATCAGAGTGCTCCAGTTAATATTTTATCTCAATAAAAACAAAATAGCTTCACAGTTTAATTATGCTGTCATTTGCAGGAGTGTCTGGGCACATTTGCCATATGAATGTTTTGGAGCTTGTTATTTACTGCTTGCTAATAAAAATGCAAAGCATTACAAATTGAAAAGTGGGGAAAATGAAGTTTGGACAGTTCAGATAAAATTGTTCTGAATTTTCAAAATGGCATAGCATAGATCTGCAGGGGCTCCTAAGGAGGGGACAGATTATAAAGTGCTCTCAGTACACCTCTGGGTTTTTTTCTTGTCTAGAAGTGCAGCTGTGTACTGGTGACTCTCAAAAATCTCTTTGTTTAGCTTCCATAGTGGTAGCATTTTGAAAAATACAGGCTTTGAAGTCATGGTATTGGACATAAAAAAGCAAACTTGCTTTTTTGTGTCCTAGAAGTTAAATGGAGATTTCCTTTACTGAAGCCTCCTGTTTTGCCTCTGTCTTTTTGTATTCTGTGTTGGAGGGTATGAGAACCAAATGCAAACTCTACTGTTTGCAGACTACTGTTCAACCTGTGAGCACAGAGCATCAGTCCTTAACACACCTGCTTTGTTAAAGCCAGTAAAAATTTATTGCTGCTTCTCACAGATGTACTGGGGGAAGCAGGCAAGAGAGAACCCATTCATTCTCAGCCAGTGTAAAGCATGTAGCTCCAAGCATAGCTGTATTTATGTTAAATCCAGTAAATATGCCCTCTTGCTGAGAAAATCTGGGTTGGAGCAGAGGGAATTTTTTTGTGCCTAGAGAAAAATTGTCCATTCGGTACCTCACCCAAGTAGTCAGTTCACTGTTAGACTGGAAGGATGGGGCTGCATATACATGTGGAGAGTTACTGGAAAGAAACGGGTAGAGACAGAGCGTCCTATTCATTCCTCCTGTTTTATCACTGTGGATTCATTGTTCAACTGTATGTCTTCTGTAGCTCATGATTCCTGGATTCTTTCTTTGCCTAGGTACATCTCCCTGTAAACTTGCAGGTTATTTAGTCTAAATGAAGGAAAGTTTTCAGCAGTGGGATCCTCTTTGCTGATTTGTCAGGAAGAAACAGACAGCTTTTCTTCCAGCAAACAAATGTAGCTCAACAGTAAAGTGAAAGTAGTCCTTCTCTTGACCTCTGCAGAGAGAGCAGCAGTGCCATTTGAGAAAATACCTGTGGTCATGAAATGCTGTGACATAAAGCTTTTGACTAGAGAGGGAGTGATCTGCCACCTGTACTGTGACCTGGCATAGACAGTCTTGACTTACTGCAGGGTTTGACTGAAAGAAGCTCAAATTCAGGTTGTTTCAGACCAGTAATTCCTGATGACTTAATGAGTTTTACTTCTGAGAAACCATGTGGACAATGAAAACCCTTTCTATTAATAGTCTACAAAATCTATGTAATAACTTACAGATAGTAGAATACAGCAACATGATATTTAGCCTCTTCATGCCATTTTGTAAAGAAACAAAAACCCACCCCAAAACTAACACACCTTGAACCATCAACAGAAAGAAGTAATGAATTTCACTTTGATTTTGGAGCATGTGTTGTTTTGTGTTTTCCTGATTGAAAGCACTTCTTTCAAACTGCTGATTTTCACCTTTGTGTCTTTTCTTTGTGCTAGTTGAGTGCCACTCAGACTGTTTGACCTGCTCTCAGTCCTTTGATCACTGTAACGCCTGCCGAGACACAAGGAGGCAGCTGCAGAATGGGCATTGCGTGGAGACATGTGCATCGGGCTTCTACCAGGATGGGGGGACTTGCTTGGGTAATTTCTGCAAGGAGTTATACCCTGTCAGATGACTGTCCTCTCTGTGGCTTGCTGTGTCAGGGTTTCAGGTGGAAGCCCTTGAAAACTACAAATTCTCAAGCTCTTTTGCCAAAATAAGGCAAAATTGTTCCCCTTTATAAGAACAGGGGAGCCTTGCTGCATCAAGACATTTGGGATTAAGATGTCTTTCTTCTCTATTCTTTCTCTTGGAAGCCTGCAATGAAACATGTTCAGCCTGTACCAATGGATTTGAGTGCTCCTTGTGCAAGGCATCCCTGCTAATGAAGAATGGGCAGTGTGTGACTGAGTGTGGGAAGGGATACTTTCAGGATCAGCTCCTCTGCACAGGTAACTCAAACAAAAAAACTGCAGTATTTTTTGATTGCAAAACAGCAGACAAAAGCTATACCCAAGCTACTAGATATGTTCTCTGTTGAGGGATCTGCTGTTGACATAGGTGTTAATGTTCACCCTAGAGTAAAGGAAGGAGGGAGCAGAGGAACTAAGTCATACAGTGTAAAAATTATTACTGGTTGGGGAAATATTCATTAAAATTCCTCAGCGGATCAGTTCTATTGGAATAAAACTCTCTGCTTTTGAATACTGTATTTCCTCACCCCTGTCATTTCAGAATTTTCTTTTGGAAATGTGACTGGCTTTTGTGGTGTTAAGGGTACAGAGCAGGCTGTGCTTGGCAATCCGATCCATGGGGGTTTTCTTTGAGTACAGTGCAGGCTAACTGCAGCTGCTGATGCCAGACCTTTCAGGAGATGGCACTTCGAGGTGTATAGAAAATTGCTTGGAGGGCTGGGGGATTGATAGGACTCAGAAAAGCTCACAGAAAATACTTCTAGGAAAAGTTTTTTGCTTTTTTTTGCCATTCATTTTTTTTCATATGGCACGCTCTTCCTGAAAGCTGATTAAACTAACCATTCTCAGGAAGTGTATGTACAAAATAAATGAGTAATGCCATAAGACCCTGAGATGTGTCTGAGTCCTGTATGTCAGCCATTGGAAAGACTTAAGATTGTGAGGTTATAGTTTTCTCTTTGATGGAAGGAAGATAGTGTTTTTGTGATCTTCCACTGCTCCTTTGAAATATTTGTACTTTTCCCAAACTGTAAAGTAGCTGCTTTTTCATCATGACAGTTTGCTTTCTCTAAGGTTAACACTGTTCTTATCTTGATGTTGGCCTTTCTAGAAGGCTTCTAATTATTTCTGTTGCTCTAACTCAGAAAAGGGGTGGAGTACATGCTTAACTTCTTGAGCCATCACTTTAATATCTTTGAAACTAGCCCTCCTGCTTAAAATTAAATACAGGCTTAGGGCTTTTTGGCAGATTTCAGGGGAAAGCACTTCAGACTCTTAAGTTGTCCTTCCTTTTCTGAAGTGGTTTCCCTTGAAGAGCTTACCATTTGTTTCAGCTTTTGAAAGTCTGAAAAAACTTTGTCCTCCAGCGGTTACTATAGACGAGGGCTCCACCGTGCATGTGTACATAGAAAAGAGAGATCTAGTCCAAAAGAATTTATAGATTTAAGTATCAAATAATCTTCTACTTCATTTGGTTTTGCTTTACTATTTCCTTTCCACCTGCTCCTAGTGTTTTAATTGGCAGTGCCCATGTACTGCTGAAGAGGTAGGAAAAGGCTAATGTTTCATGTTACTACTGGTTTGTAGGTTACTGATTGTACATTCCATCTAAATTTGCAGTCACGCATGCTTGTAGCTGAAAGTTGCTGGGAAAAATTGTTCCTATTTCCTCAAGGGAATTAAACCAATTTGCTTTAGTTCTGCCTGGCTGCATTTTCTGCATAAAGTCGAACCAGTGGACTAAGTCTTAAATTTCAGATACGGTCCATAACTCATTGACGTTCACTCTTCGGTTTTTCTGATTGTCCAGCTAAGCCTTAGACTGTTCAGAAATATTTTTTCATAAAGATTCTAACCTCTGCAATAAGCATGTTCCAAAATCAGAAAAAGGATGAACTAGACTGTGTTAATTGCCATAGTTCTAGTAAACTCCCTCTTGAGAAATTCACTCGAGATGAAAAAGACCTATAAGACCAGGTTTCTTACTCCATCCTATTGTTGAAACACTCTTGTCTGCTTTGTAACAAAATGAAATGAATGAGTCTTTCCTTTTGTTCATTTTTTATAACATCTGGTCTAATTGAGTCTGTTTTGATTAATGGTGTTTGATCTGTGCCCTGTTTGAATCTTACACCAGGGTTTTTTCCTGCCCCTGTCCCTCCACCTTCTTCTGTAAATTATTAAATAATTACTATTAAAGAGTAAAAGTTGAGAATAGAAGGTAATAGGTTCAGTTATGTAGCAGGATATTTAAAGATCATGAATCAGTTTGTACCAGGCTTAGAGCAGAGTGGTAGGTGAAGTCTTCCTTGTCAGAAATAGCCTGTGGAAACAGTTAAGAAACTCCCCACTAAAAGAAAGGGAAGCAAAAATAAACGGTATCTGCTTGGTAGAACAGAAGGGCTCGAAGGACTTGCAGTGTTCAGTGCTCTCACTGCATTTTTCTAACTTAATTATTTATATTTCCAAGATTATTCATAATCCCTAGGCAGAATTCAAGTGTTTCTGCTTTGATCTTCCAAAATGCAAATGTTGAAATGTATAACTTTACACTAACAGACCTAGCTCACTCTGTAGCAAAGCACTTGGATTTTTGTTCGCAACCTGATGTTTTGCTCTGCTGTATCTAACTGTGGAAGCTCACCTTGAGGATAACTGACTCAAGATGAGCTTGCCCAGATCATGATGAGGAGGGCAGGTTAGAGGTGGTTGATGGTAACATGCAGCACAGAGCAGATGGGACACCATTTGTGTTTTCCCAAAGCCAAGCAGTGACTTCTCACTGTATTCTTACTGGGATACCACTTGTATTAGCCCTGCTGCTGTCACACCTCGCAATGTTATACCTGCAGTGATGCAGATAAGAGGCAGTATGGTGACTAGATCTTTAATTGATTCTCTGACTTCTGGTCAATCGTGAAATAACAGAAACATCACTTTGCAGGACCTCTCATCTTCTAAGAGCCTGGGCTTGTGTCATTTCTGTGTGACTCCTGCATTACACCCCTGCAACTCCTGAGTGACAGATCAGAGACGTGTTGACTCAGGAACCACTGGAGAGCTGTTGCTTTAACCGAGAAGCAACACCCTGGAGGTTTTGCCTATTTAACCTTGTTTTTTCTGGAAAGACATCTTACTGCAGCTTCATGAATAGCCCTGTCTTAGCTGAGGCATGGTGATTGTGCACCATATTGCAACTGGAAGATTGACTGTATTCATCTGAACATCTTTCGTTCAGTGGCAGTGTCTGGTTTGGTTGCAGGGTCTTGCATTCTAGTCCAGTATCCACAGTGAAGGGAGGAGGCAATGCAAAAGGGCCCCTACAAATCTGAACTGAAGATAGCCAGGAAAGGTGAAAACAGTTTCCTGGCAGTGCAGTTACTTCTTTTGATTTATTTTCACACAGACCCTTAGTTGCTGTAGGCAAAGATGGTTTAGCTGACAGGGGCTCATTGAATGCTTCTATTTTTTCCCCTGCTTCACCAGCTTCCCCTGTGGAGTTGGTGACTGGCTGTTTGGGTGAGGAGCAGCTGTTGAGCCTGGCAGCAATCCAGTGCTGAAAGAGCCAAAGCTTCTGCAGGCAGAGTGTGCATGAGTGTCTATAAAGATAGGGGGAGGAATGGATTGGAGCTGCTGTTCTAACTGCATGAACCCGGGTCCTACAGGTTGGGGATCCATTGCTTACAACTCCAGCTGTGGTTGTACCGTCTGATGGCAAACAGAGTGGAGACATTGGCTAGGATCAAGTAGCTGCTGGACTTGTGACAAAAAAGTCCTTAAGACATGTGAAAATAAATTGCTTGGTGCTTGTTGCTGCAAGCACGAGTAGTGAAGGATTGTGTTCTGTAGAGGAGCATGAATCAGGCAGTGTGTGTTTGTCATCTGGAGACTGGCAGCTGAGGCACTTGCCACCTTGCATACAGAAGCAGCTGTGTCAGAAGAGCTGATGGAGCCTGTTCCTGGGGAGGGCTTGCAGGGAAGAGTTAATGATTGAGCAGAGAATGAGAACTGAGTCCCTTGCTGCAAGCATTTTTTTTGTTATTGGCCTATCTGAGGAAATTATTACTGATCCTGTACTTTGAGTTGCTTGCACTGCTTCCAAATGCTAAATGTGGCTGTCTTGCTAAAAATCAGGTTTCATTCTTTCTCCTTTCTTTCCTTTCTTCCAAACTCTGCTACTTAGATTTCCTCTGTTTCTGTCTCAAAGAAGCCATTTGGGCCTCGTCTCTGTCTAGCTTGGAGTCCAGAGGATCTGTTTCATATCAGTTTGCCAAGTTCACTGCAGATCTTAGAAAGTTTGATGACCTCTGGTAGATCGAACTTCGTCTCTACTTCTCTCACTGTAGCCTTTCCATAGCTGAGATACCACAGAAGTCATCCTGCATCTAGGAAGATGTGCAATTTTAGCAGAAGAGTTACCTCACTAGAAGACCTGAAAGCAGCTGTGCAGTGGATTTGCAGGATCTTTGTCAAGGGCCAGTGGGACCTAACTGGGAACTGGAGGGAGGAAGTGAAGTAAGGTCTTAAACTCCACCAGCCTGCAAACTGCTGATTTGTATCATTATCTGGCTTTAGTCTACACATTACGGGCTTCCCCACTAATAGTATGGCACTGAGAGTGCTTTTAGCACACTGTGTCTAAAACACCCTTTCTTCTTGTCTCACTCCCTTTCTTGGTGGCTATGTTTAGAGTAACATTTGTGATGAGTTTCTTTTGGCAGCAGAGAAGAAAACTGCTCTATTATTCCTACAGCCATGTGTCTGTAGAAAGGCTTAAGATAGCCAGAGACAGAGGGGAAGGCTACTTGGGAGGGAGGGAGGGTTGTTTTCACTGCAAGTAGCTGTGAGCAAGAACAGTGGTGGTGGTGACTAGCCCAGCAGATTGGTTATGCATAGACTGTGGCAGGGAGGCAATACTGCTGGGCACCATCTCCAGAGAAGAGTCTGGGATGTGGGTCCAGCCATGCCAATGACCCTTCCAGCCTGGGTGTTGTCTGTAGTAGACTTAAGTCCAGCAAAATGTGTGCTACTGGTGAGAGGCAAAGACATTATTTTGACCTATGTGGAAGGATAGCTTGAAGCAGCTGCTTGAGAGAAGAGATTAAGAGGAAGATATGCTCAGGAGCACTTGGTCTAGCGCAGGCAGCAAATGGTGTGCAATAAGAGCCAAAGCACATTTGCCCAACTGACCTGGCTTTCATCAGAAGTGTTTTTAACAGAGCTGTATGCAGTGCTGCCTTTTTAAAAACAGAGTCTGGAGGCCAGCAGCATCTCTGGGGAGGACTTAAGAACTTTACAAATAACTGGGTATGTTCAGATGTGTGAACTTATTGAGGCAAGTTAACAGCGAGGGGTCAAGCTGTGCAGTGGGAAGTTTGTAATTAGAGGATCGAGTCCTGGTGCCCAACTCTTTGAAAAAGATGTTGAAAGTTTACTTCAACTTTGAGAGTTTACTCCTTTCCCCTGAGCTCAGAAAGGAGTAGAACACTCATGGCTGGAAGGTAAAGCGAGGACATCGCAGTACTTAGGAATTTTCAGCATGAACTCATACTCTGCAGTTAACTTTCAAGTGTAGACATGCTCTGAGAATCATTCAAGCTGGAATGAGATGCAGGTTTTTATTAGCAAGGGAAATTACTGACTTTTCTAAGTGTACACAATCTTTACTTTGGGATGGGATCTTTGGTATTTGTTGTGTTGTGATTCAGCCACAATTAGATGCACTAGATAGAGGTGACAGGACTTGCTGTAGGAGTCAGAGGGAAGATGCTTCTGGGTATAGGATACCCAGTATCCATTTGAGACACTCCTCACATAGGAGTTTTCAGGAACTAGAAGAGTCACAGCATTCTGGAGAGATAAGAAGTAAGGTGGGGGAAAAAAGGGGAGCAGAACGATGAGAAAGGGGAAAGCAAACAGCTTGTTACAAGGCAACAGAAGTCAGGAAGGTTTTTGGTTTTATCACTGTTTGGTGTGTAAATGTGCTCTTAGTTACATGGATGAGCTGCTGCTGTATCTGCATGGTTTCTGTATTACACTGAGACTATTTGCAGATGAGGTTTTTTTGGGTTGCTGCAACTATAGACATGTTTGCAAATATAGGGCAAGTGTCAAAAAGTTCTGTTTTCTCCCACCTGCCATGGTCAGGGAGCACAAGAGTGTACCTGCCTTATTGTGAAACAATGAGTTTAAGAACATCTTTGGAACATATTTGGGTGTAATCAAGGAAAAAATGTAATAACTGGAAGAACTGTAATTTTCACAGTTCCTGCAAGCACTGACAGCACAGGGTTTAACAAGGTTTTGGGTCACAGATTCCATAAAGAGTAACCACAGTGGGCTGAATTCCCTCCACAGCTGAATTTGTACAGCTTTGAGCGAGGTGGTTCATTCAATAGCTCTTTTGGGAGGCAGGATTGATCTCCATACAGTTATTACAAGACATCATTATGCTCAAGGGTCACTCTGTTCTGCCTGTGTGTCCCTGTACCTGGATGCCATAGAGAGGACATTTATACTGCCTGTGTTGCAGGAATGACATATATTTCAGGAATATCTGAAACATTGCTCTGTCCTAGCCAGGGTACTTGGCTCACCCAGAGAGAAAAGTAACTGGTGTCTCAACTCAGTGAGGGAATGCTCCTTCTCTTCTGGTAGCAATATCAAGGAAAAGATATGCAGTGCTCACTATAGGTCTGGTTTTTAAGTAGCATGTGGTGGGATCTCTTCCTGTTTCCCCTTGTGCTTGTACTGCTCCTAGCACCAGAATGAACAGGACTTACCAGTGTTACCAACACTCCTTTTGGTCTGATTACAGATACAAAAACTGCTCTGATGTATACTGCATGCCACATTGCACGTACAAAGTGAAGCTGTAAATTGTCCCCCTGAGGTAGCTTGGATGAAAGATACCAACGTAAGAGAATCAGTGGGTTTTTAGTTTCTTTTCCTTCCCTGAAGCAGTGAATGCCTGTGAATTTAAGGACAAAACTGCAAAAAAAAGGTGAATTACTGCGAACTCTTAATTTTAAAGAGATGATTGGAAGCTGATTGTTAATCCTGTGCTTTTCTTTCTTGCAGCTTGTCATGAGTCCTGTTCCTCATGCTGGGGTGCTGCTGAGAATAATTGTTTGTCCTGCAAAGACACGTCACACATGCTAAAAGCAGGCCTCTGTGTTGCCAGCTGTGGACAGGGATTTTATACAAAGGATGGAATCTGCAGTGGTAAATACCTAGTTTCTTCCTCCAACTGCAAGAAATTTCAGAAATGCTCTGCAAAAAAGCAATCAATATTTCATTTAGTCTTGCAGCAGCTGTAATTTTATTTATGCCTAAGGTGTCAGATGCACCTTGTGCATAAGTATCAGATGAGGAAAGCTGCTGTTTGCTTGTAAGATTATTAATTCATTTAAGCTAATCAGATACTGAAAGGTTTAAGGTTTTTTTCTCTCACTGAACAGCTTGAAAGCCTAACTGAGTTGTTTCTAAGGGCTTAACAAATCCATTTGTCTGCAGAAAGAAAAATGGCCTTGGCCAGCAGGTTTCTGTAAATTTGATTATAATTCAGCATCACAGTAACTAATACCTGCAGCACACATGAGACTTTGGATCTGGGAAAAAGGGGAAGAGATGACTGGGGGGAATTTGGAGACCTAATAAGTCAAACAGATCACAGAGGAGAAAAAAATCTCAAATAAATAAAGAATGTAAAATTTGCTGCAACCATTCAGGTCAAATCTGGGTTTCTGCTGGCAGCCACCTCCAGCTTCTTTGAAGGACTGTTCAGCATAGTCAGTAGAAATTACACAAGGGTTGTCTGTCTGAGCCACAGCTGGTTATGAAGAGCTTAAAACCTGGAGCATGTTGACAAAATTGTTGCTATTCTGGGAAATTCTGGATGAATTTCACTTTAACCAAGTTCTGCTTCAGTTTGGTTGATGTCTATACTAGTAAATTTTACTCACCTGTGTTTTAAAATGTCCAGGATCGAAATCTTCCATCTGTAGCTGAAAATCCTTTAAACTCAAAAGGAAATTTAACTTTGATGCAACTTGGCCAAAAATTTTGAGTTTTAGTGATTTCTTCGAACTGCATAGATGTTCCTCACAATCTCCAGGTTCAGGACTTCTACCAAAATCAGTCAGGACTTCTACCAAAATTCAGTTCTTCTACCAAAAATACGCATTTTGATACCTAACTGGAGAGCTCTAAGCTGTTTTAAAGGGAGGCTGTCTGAATAGCAAAAAGAAACGAAAATTGGTTATGTAAAATGCTTAGCCCTTCGGAATAAACAGTTGCAGTAGTGCTACTGACTTGGGGAAGCCATAGTTTCATAGTGCTCTTAGACAACATGTCAGTTAACTTCAGAACTGACTGCCTGGGAGAATATAGACACAGGAACGGGTAAGAAACATTACCATGCTTCATTTTAGATGCACTTTCACACTTGCACTTTGACTTGAAGAAAAGGGGAAGGGAAATTAAATTTTTTTTATTAGCTTTTTCTCTATCTTCCTAAGCAGTCTGATAACTGATACTTGTACAAAGGTTTGTAAAGATTTATGAGGTGGTTTTCATGCATGAAATGGTTCAGAATGGTGCTTCCTGTTCACAGACCGTTGATGAACAGGAAAAAACCCACTACATTACCTGGGAGGAGGGTTGTCAGGAGTGGAGGAAATGCTAGTGTAGACCTGTTTCTGGTATTTGTACTTTCTTAAGAGTCCTAAGCAGGATACAGGTCAGTGAATACCTGTCTGCAGTCACTTGTCCACCTCTGTGAATGTCACTGCTTATTCCAGGGAAGTGCAAAAGGTTGCTTGTGCCAGAGAGTAATGTTTAAAGATGCCTTTCTGACAAAGAAAGGACAAGGCATAGTTTGGCTTACTTTATTTTACCTATGTGGCCATATTGATGGCTCTGCTGTTTGTTGCTCATTACATGCATTTCATTAATGAGCTGTCCCCTCTGGCAGCTTGTGACCAGTTCTGTGAAACGTGCCATTCAGACCAACCTAGGTGTTTGACCTGTGCTTCAGAGAAGTTGTTACATGATGGGAAGTGCATTTCAGAGTGCCCAGATGGATATTTCCCAAGTAGTAGTGGAAGATGCAGAGGTAAGAGACACATTTGCATGACCTTTTCTAAGGCTTTCAAGGCACCCTCCACGTGTTGTCTTCCCTAGATGCTTACCTGTGGGGTAGGAATGTTAAGAGCACAGAAGTGTGAGTGGGGAAGAGGAAATTGAGTTTTTTGTTTTCTTTGGTTCACTTGTGGCAGACTGTTTTAAGTAACCTCTTTGCCTTGTGAAGCACAGTAAGACACACTGAGATACGTATTCAAAACGCTGTGTGAGTGAGAGCTACTACTGTTAGTAGTTACTAATGCATGTGCACTTCTTCTCTGAGTAGTTCACATAGCTGGATACCCTGCCAGCTGGGTATCCTGTGTGTGGATCATACAGTGTCATAATGTTGTTGTTGGCTGGAGGAGGCTGAAGTCAGCAACAGCACTTGTAAGGAGAAGAAATGGGATATTTCAGTTCTGTGTGCTTTGTTTCTTTATCAGCTTGTCATGATTCATGCTCCACATGTGAGGGACCTCTGGCCACTCACTGCACCTCCTGCTCCTTTCCTCTGGCACTACACTGGGGCCAGTGCCTGCTGGGATGTGGAGAGGGTTTTTACCAGGATCACAACATTTGCAAGGGTAAGCTCTGTACTTGGGGTAAGTTTCCCGGCTGCTGGAAACCAGTGCATCTGTATTGGCTTTTGTCAGGCTGTGCTCAGAATACCCAGATACTAGTCCTTTATCCTGTGCTGAACTGGTCAATGAGTAAATCCTTTGTTTGCCTGCTGATTGCTTTCTACTTCGAGAAAAAGCAAATTTTCTCAAATACTTTCTGTATTCAGGATTCAGTGATCCTGGGGACTTTATTTTTCTCTGTGCTGTTAAAATAAATGTACATCTCTCTGTGGTTTTCTTGGCATTAGAGGTGAATGAAATTCTGCACACACCTAGCAGATTTGCTAAGGCTGAGGTAATTTTTGCAGCAATGGAAAACCTGAAATTTCAGAAGACGAATTTATACTTCCTATGAGCCCTGTCATTTCATGCTATCTCTCCTAGTGAGATTATGTTCACTGTTGCAGTTTCAGAAATTAAAGGAAAATGGACTGCCTGTAGCACAGTACTGCAGTTTTTTCCCCACATTATTTGTTGAACTTTATTCAAGAAAAGAGTTGTTATTTGGGGTGGAGGAAAGATGTCAGTGTATTTTTCTGAAATCCCTGTTCCATTATAGAAAATACAACACCCCATCTGTTTGTGGGGCAGATTCTCTAGCTTGGGAGTTGTTGCAAACTGTAGGCTCTTTGCAAGCTCTCTGAGTATCAGACTGTCCACAGCAATACAAAACTGGAAAGAGGGATGAACAAGAGGACCCAAACCAGTGTTTTCTCCCATTTCTCTCTCAGATTTACAAGCAGATGCCCAGACTGTTGGGCCTTGTCCTTCTCTCTGAGAAAGCTGTCCTCAGAGCTGTGTCTCTGACTCCCTTCTCAACCCCTGCACAGGTTGCCACCCATCCTGCCGTACCTGCATTGGCCCAGGGGCCTCTCATTGCCTGCAGTGCAGCGCACCCGAGGAGGTACTGCAGCCTCACCAGCCCGTGCAAGGAGCTGTACATGGCCTTTGCCTCTCTCACTGCCAAGCCAGGTTCTACGTGGACAGCACAGGAGTCTGCAAACGTGAGTAGAGGATGGGAAGAGCTGTTCAAAGGCTTTGGCACAGGGCTCTGCTGGATTGTAGGTATTCAGGGTGATCTTTCACAATGTTCAATTCTTACGTGCTTTGAGCTTCTGTGTTTGCCTTGTGAACGTTTAAATGTTCATGACTTAGTAACCTTCAGAACGGCATATACTAATACTTTTGAAGGGAAATATACTCTACATATAATTCATCACTAAAAAATTCAGGTTCTTGTTTGAAAATGACTGTGTTCAAGTCTGCACGGCTTAGCTTTCTTTTCATTGAAGTTAAGAATGTGATTTTTACCACTGACTTATTTTGAAGCAGGATCAATCCTTAAATCCTTTTCAGAAAAGACTGAGCTGTCTCCTTATTAGCCCTTGAAGGAGGTCAAGACATCCCACAGCATCCTTTTCTTTTGAGGAAGCTTTTCTGATACATTCCCTTCAGTACACGTGCCATTGCTACTCCTGAAATACCAAGTAGGAAGCATTTTCCTGAAGGCTAGAGTTTAGAAGAGAGGCTAACATTTGGTGTACATTTGGGATATATGTAGTTGTGCACCACTTTGAGAGAAAAACTGTTGTGGACTTTAGCAAATAATGTTTACTGGGTGGATCAGCAAGCCAGTCTGTCTGGCTGTACGGAGCTTTTAGCAGCTGGTGTGGACGTCTGTCCAACAGACATATTGCAATATCTTGCAGATAATGCAGAGAGAAGCAGGCTGAGAGGCTAGACTGTGAACCTCTTGTGCCAACAGAACCCACGCTAAGCCTAAGGAGAAATTATACTTTCAGAAATGGCAGTGATTTCCCTGAGTGGAAAGAGGAGTCAAAGGGAGAGTGACTCTACAGCACTTATGTAAAGAAATACTAATAACCACAGAAACAATGCTATTAGTGGCTATTTCTTGCTGTTAAAAAAAACACAAACCATTTTCTAGAAGTGGACCTAATTTAAAATTCAGTTATTTTCATTTTATCTTTTTATCTCAACTTGATGGAAAGAGTCTGTACAAGCTAATTTTTGTTCCCTTAGAAGATCTTAAAAAAGGAAGAAGTGGCATTTTTTTTTTGTTTGAGCGATTCTGTCTTTAGCAGTGACCTACACAGACCATAAGGTACCCAGTGCTTTGGGTTGGTTCCTGAGGGCATTAGTGTAGAGCCTCTGATCCACCCAGTGGCCAGTCCTTGGCAGGTAGTGGGTCTTCTTGGCTAAGTCCAGGTTACAGTAAAGAAACTGAGTGAAAAAATCCATATACCACTGCCTCAGATGGGTGAACAGACCTGTACAAACAGGCCTGAGCAGAGTTCGGTGACAGTGCTGAATTATGTCATTGGGCAAGAATGCCAGCACAGGCCCCCATGTTGTTAGCTCTGCTATATTACTAATGGCATTAGAATAGTACTTTGTTTTATTGCAGAAGGGTGTGAAGATTCAAGATTTCAAACTTTGAGCTACCCCCATATAATCCTTACGTGAAGTTTGTAGATGGACCTTTTTGAAAGCACATTCATATGTAGATTGTAATGCTGATTTTGAAGGCTTTACCTGTGAGGGTGTGAATTTCTCACCAAAGCACAGAAATATCTCTCTATTTTTCTAATGCTTGAGATTTCCCTGATGAAATGGTAAGAAATTTCTCTCTGATTTGATTTGTGTCAATCTGAGCCAAAGATGGTCCTGGAGACGTTGCATTTGTGATGAGGATGCCTGACTTCTCCTCCTGGCTTTCTGACAGATAGCTAAGTGTGCTTGTATAAATCATTTCATTTCATTGCTTCCCTCCAGCCCTGTGTCTGTCTTGTCTCCCTCAAGGGCAGGAAGTCTCTCTTCATGTTCAACAGGGACTTACACAGTGGCAGCTGTGGCCTCAAGTCACTGCTCTAATACTAATTTTTAACTGATTTTTAACTAATGAGTTTATATATTTGTTTAATTAGATCATTTAGTTTAAACCAGCTCGTTTCAGGGTCAGTACCAGTAAAGGTGAGGTCATCCTACTCTTTAACTGCACTCTTTTCATTCTTGCTGAATCCTTGTCATGAGCTTTCACTTCACTAGCTGTAAAGTCTGGTGGCCATTGCACCTCTGTGTATATTTGCTCTTACTGCTCCTGAATGGCTGACAGTAGCCAAGCAGTGGTGCTAGATAGGAAATCCTTCCCAGAGTAACTGTAGGGTGATAGCAGAAGATGAGTTCAGAATTTGTTATGTTTACACAACCCCATAGCCCTTACAGGGAAGAGAATGGTGCATCTCAGCTTTCCATTTCAGTAATGAATTGTGTGGGTGCAAAGAAAGATTATGTATGCACCTATCTGTCGTTGCTCATTATCTTTAAGGAATGTGCTCTACAGCCTTCTTGCTCCTGCCCTTTCTACCCTCCACAAGTAGAGAATCCTGTAAAGAAAATACCTTTCTGTCATCACTGGGGAGCAAGTGATCAAGCTGTACTCTAGGTCAGTAACAACCAAGATAAGCTAGAATTAATTTGACTCTCTCCACCTTCTTCTCTGCAGAGTGCCACTCCTCCTGTGCAAGCTGTGTGGGGAACACTTCCCAGGACTGTACAGTTTGTTTGTCTTCCCATGTCCTGCTTGAAGGCAGATGCCTCTTGGAGTGCCCAGAAGGGCTGTTCAGCCACCAAGATCACTGCTATTGTGAGTGAACTGTGCAGGCACCTGCAGCTTATGCTGCTGAATTTCCTTGTGTGCATGTTTTGTCATGCATTTCTCAATGTAATTAGAGATGCTGTCAGTTTTATATAAGGCTATTTTAGTATTTTCAGGGGAGACTAGGATAGTCCAATTTCAGGAAATGGAATCTCCTTCTAATGGGAGAGAGGCATACACATTGAATCATAAATTATAATCAGGTTTGCTCCTCTAGACAGTTTCCCTGAAGGTATTTTGTGTTTCATTTCAGTAGGCTTGGATGATGTTCACAGCCAGCATGCTGTGGCAAAACACTGGACAACACTGAAAAATGGTCTGCTTTTGTCAGGCTAGATAAGCATATTGTCTGTATGAATTAGCTTTATTTTTAGTTCATTCCTGGCTATTGGACTGGGTTTAGAAGAAAGGAATTCTGCAGGTGCAGGAAAGAAGCCATTGCATCTATTAATGTGTCTGATGAGTAGTGGGGACAGCATTATTTATTTGTGTCTCACCCTTGCCCACCAGTCAGTCAGTGCCCTTCATTCAGCTTGTTCGATCTCATCTAAGCAGATGACTGGAGCGTCAGTAACTATTGAACCCTGTTTGCCATTGGCAGAAAATGGTGATGTTTGGGGTATGCCATTCATTCTGAGCTGCTGAGTAAAATGGATGAGGAAATGCAGGCATCTGAAATATGCTTAGTCCCTTCAAGGTCATCTGAAAGTTGTTTTATAATAGATTCGTAGGGTCAGGCAACCAGATATCTGTTCAGGCAGTACCAGAAATTTACTGGTCACTCATTAGCTAGGCCTCAAGCTTAGAGAGAAAAACCTCTTCTAACGTCCATTGCTCTAATTATTTGATTTATTCAGTCGAGGAACAACTCTATAAATAGATTTATTTGGCAGGCCATTGTAAAGATTCATCAGTGCTGAGGTTGTGCACTGCTGCCTTAGAGCTGAGGTAACGGCTGAATGCTGCCTTACACAGTTTCAGTCTTATGTAGACGTCTGAGCATCAGGAAAATGGCATCTTTCTGCGTGCTGCCAGTTTAGATCTCCTGCAGTTTTTGAGCAGCCAAGCTCAGTTAATATAGGTGTGTCCAGAAAGCAGATAATCTCTTTTGAACACTGGACTCATGGGGTGATCTCTGAGGAGCTGAGAAGGTGGTGGGCATGTTAGGTCTGAGACACTGGAGCCTTCTGCTGTGGTAGCTGTGAAATGCCCAGCTTCCATGTGGGGAGTGAGCAATTGTATACAGCCTGGGGGGTTCCTGAGGTGGGAGATTTTTGAAGTTATGTGCTTTCACTCATAAAAGAGGCTTAAAAGTAGTTTTAAAGAATTTTTTTATGGATCCTTATCTGATATTTCTGTCTTGTCTGTAGCAAGAAAATCCTGGAAATAATAGCATGTGTCTTTAAAGGTGGAAGGATGCAGAAGCAGCCTGTGTGAAATATTTTTGAGTAAACTTAACTATTTTCTCTTTGGTCTTTTAGTTGAGATTTTAGCAGACAGAATAGCTAATGAGCTGTCATGTCATTCAGGTTTCATAGGTTTCAGTCTGGGAGGGCTTTGTGCAGAAATCATTCCTGGATTTCCCACTCGTGACTATCAAACTTACGTCACTGTGATGTTCATACAATCCTAAGATGTTCCAATTTATCTCCCCTGTGTATCCCACTCTCTTTCTTATGTGGAGGGAGGAATGCTGGGGCAATCTCTTTGTATTTTGTATAGATCTCTACCTTGATTAATGTGGACAACAAATTACATTTTTAAACTGACAACTCATTTTTCATCTTGTTTATTCAAAGTGAAAATGTAAGAGCCTTCCAAACCACAACTCTGCAGTCACTGATGCTATTAGACCATTTTATGTGCATGTTTTGTAGGAGTAAATGGTTATTATAGGGGCTGGCTTTCTGGGGAGAGGAGAATGTAAGATGGACTAAAGAGCATAACAAGGGTTGATTTTCTTATCCAGCCTGTCATCCATCCTGCAAGACATGCCGTGGCCCTTCTGATTTGGAGTGCTTAACTTGCCATCCCCATGCTACTTTAGCTACTGGCAAGTGCAGAACAAGCTGCAAGGAAGAACAGTATCTCAGCCTGGTGGGACATTGTGTGGGTAAGTGAGGGAAGATGGCATCGATCATACAGTCTCACGATCATTCCACGGTGTTCATCTGTTTGACCACACATCATGAGGAAATCAAAGTGCCTGTGATGAGTAAAATGTCACACAGATGCAAATAGCATGAGGAAACTCTCCAGTGTGCACAGTACAAGCAAAGCCACTTCCCACTCCTGCTGTCGGTAACTTCATTAGAGCTGCATGAAGTCAATTGCACATTGTGTAAGGCAGGTGTTAGGGAGAGGGAGACAAGGCTCTTGCTGCTGCACTGTTTGGTGTGAAGACTTGAGACCACATGTATCGACCACTATGTCTGGAAATTGTCAGAGCATTTGTGTTAATATTAGGAAAGCTGCCTGGATCCTGCACAGAGCTTCAGTAAAGTGAGTTAAGGAAACATTTGTGATACAGAGTAGTAGTTTGTGGGGCCCTAAAGAAAAAATTGGCACAGCTGGTATTGCTGTGAGCATTTTTGGGAGGTAATGGGATTTCTTTATAGGGGTATATTTTGTGGGTGCTCAGTGCCTGCCTATCTTCAGAAGCCACTGATTGCATTTATCTGTTTAAAAAGAAAAATTGCTTTTAATCCATCACGCAGACGTATAAACATATCCTGGGAACAACTCCAACAACTTCTGAGCTTTTTCATCCCTTTTTTTTCTTTATCAAAAAAAGAAATGGTGTGTGAGGCTTTATCTAGGTGAACAGTTCCAAATGAGATAAGGAATCCTTATAAGAAAAGGGGAAAATGCATTAGATGTAATAAATATATCCACAGTGAGGCTGTTGTTCTCCGTTTAAAATAGATGATTCTCCTTCACAGAGACTTCTTTTTATTTACATATATGTTGTTGTTTTAATGAAAGTCTGTTTCTTTGCACTTCACAGATGAATTTTATAAGCAATTTCATCTTCCTTTTAAACAACAGTCATTGTTTTGTCTGCAGAGACAAAGAGAGGGAGGAAACAAAGTATCTGAGAAGTAGGAAAATATCCTAACAGTATTGTACAGCTCCTTAAATAGACAAGAAATGAGGTGGAAATGTGGTCTTCCAGCTGTAAATTTCATTGAAAAAAAACAATGCCATTTATCATAAACCAGGCTTCTTCCTGAGGAGGGTTTACTCTGCTGCCTGCTGTGTGCTATGTGCTTTAATTATTCCTTTTAGACTATTGTTACCTGTAAATTTGATGAGATGTCATGGGGCAATAAGTGTGCTCCCCAAATCCCCGGTGATGAGGTAGACATCAGAGTGCCTAGCAATAATGAGGAGGAGAAATTGGAAAGAATGGGCTCACTCAGGCAACGTGGAGGGCAAGATTTGACCTCCAGACACACTACACTGACAGTGATGAATCATCTGCAAAATTCGCCTAGCTTTCTGGACTCCAGAGCAACTACAGTCTGGTTATGCATCCTTTCCTTACAAACTATCAAACTTTATTTTGAAGCCCTGTAGGTCATGAGCATGGTCTACTCTTTGGAGACTTGTCTTCTCAAAGCAGAAACATGTTCTCAAGGTTTGGTTCACAGTGCCTGCCAGCACTGAGTGCCAATACTGAGCATTTGGATCTGTGCACCCAACACTGGACAGAAGGCTTTTCGGGTGCAGTATAGTAAGAGCATAAGGAGAGACATTTCCTCCTCCCAGCTCTGACTTTCTGTGTGACTCACTCATGTTAGTCTTGCCTTTGAGAGGCCAGTACAGATATTCCTTGTAATGTGGGAACCCTTAATGTTCATGGTCTTGCACATAGAGGCATTGGTGTTTCACTGTCTAAATGAAGTTTTTAACATCCTTGCAGAGGAACATAGTTATTTGTGGCCTTTAAAAGTAAGTTGTGCTTTGGTCTTGCATCTGCAGTCTGAAGTGTGTTGCTCTTTGTGTCACATTTATGTCTGATGCTTAACTGAACGATGTGTGTTGCCATTTCTGGTGGCGATAAAGGACTGCAGATCCTGGTTGTTAAATTTCACTCATTCTTTTCATTCAGTGCTGCCTGAAATGCTAAATTTGCCCTTGCAAGTTATTAATTACCAGTTAAAGAGCAGCTGTCCCATAAAAGAGAACATTAAACCTCCCCACACTTGCACAATATATGATTTGCATCAGAATCTAAGAAAGCGTTTTCCTTTGCTTCCCAAAGCTATATTTCTGTACAGTTATCTTCCCATTTATCTCTAATTCCCAACCATCCAGGCAGAACTGTGTTGTGACTAATAGGGACTGCTGTGCATTATAGCCACCTGTCATACTTTATGGATCTGCAGGGGGAAATCCTTCATACAGGATGGAGAAAATCAACTGTCACTGGAAGCCATTGCCTGGGAGTGACTGTTGTCATTGTATATATTACCTGAAATGAGGATTGGAATGTTTGCCTTGTTAATAGAAAATAAAATCTTGTTTTCAGAAGTTTATCACATAAGCATTTCAAATGTAAGCAGAAGAAAGACAAAATGGCCTCGAGTTTCAAAGATCAGTGAGTTTCTATGCTCTGGTTTGGACACGCTGAATTTGTGCCAATCTTCTTTGAGCGTGCTCAGTTGATTAATTTTGGTTTATAGCTGAAATGTATATGCAGAAATGTGTTTGTGGCTTTATCAATCCCCTGTTGAATCTTAAGACTTCCATGGGTTTTGTTTTTCCAGTCTGAAAACATTCTTTGATTTCCCTCTCCCTCTTATGCAAGGCAACTTGAGCTTCAGGAAATATTGCAGTCACCAGTCTAAAAAATAGCTTTGTCCCCAAAACTGTTGTCCTGCTCACAAACCACTGCCCTTACTTTTCTGATTGAAATGAATCATATGGCTATCTTAAGGCTTCCTTGCTGATCTTGAGACTTCCTTGCTGATCTTTGCCTGACTTGGTGGAAGAGCAATTCGGAAAATGCAGAGGGATTGTGCAGTAGCCAAAGCAAGTTGCTCACAGACTAGCTCTACAGGGTGCTCAGCTAAGGCACAAAAGGATGTAAAAGACTAGAAGTAGTATCAAGAGCAGCTGGTGTGAAATGAAACTCAAAATACTCTCTGATACCGTACCCCCCCAGGTCCTATCTTAACTTCCAGCTGCATCTTCCTTGAAAGGGAGCTCCCAATCCCCATGTTCAGCTGCTCAGGCCCTTATTTTCTTAGACTCTGTGCAGTTGTGAAAATATTCAAAGATAAACCAGAAGAGCTCTCTCAGGAGGATGCCTGTAACAAGCCTTTCTGCCTTGCTCTTAAAATTCCAGAAGGGACACACTGACAACAAGAAATAAATTCAGCTCCTTGTAAAATTAATGAGCTGCTGCCGTGCTCTTAGCGCAGCATTGATATCATCACAAAGAGCTGGAGTTGCACTGAGCAGAGCAAGAGGAAAATTGGGGGCTTAGCTCCACTTAGTCATTGGTGTGCAACCTCTTACAGAAATTAGCAGCTGAGCTGCCAGAAGAGGAAAAAGGGGGATTGTTTCCCTACTTGGATATGGGCTCACCTGTGCCTGGCACCATCCAGCTGGATCCCACCTTATGCCACCTAGAGAACCTCCTACCCTTTGCAGAAGATGTGGACAGATCTGTGCAAGAGTGGTTGCACTTCACCAGGAGTTCAGCTCACTTGTTTGTGTGACAAATTCCCTTTCAGGTCTTTTAAAGGAGAGACAAAAAAACCCCTTCCAACACCCAAATCCAACTGAGAATCCTGATCAGTGCTAAATGTCCTTCTGAATCAGCCATACTGACTTTCCTTTTGGATTTACTGTAAGGTAAATTGCATACTGCCATGCCTGCAAAGTGCATGGTGGTTTAAGTACTGTTTTAAAGTCGTGCCCGTACCTTACCTTATAGTACAAAGCTTGCATCAGGAAATTTCTTGCTAAAGAGCCCTTAAGAGGGGAGGTTTATTTCAACAATACAAGAGGTTTATTGCTTAGCAAATGGTGGAAATGAGAAGTAGAAATGCCTCTGGTTTCCTTTTCGAGCATTCACAAACACTTCAGAGATGATTTTGTCTCCCTAAACAGCCTTTTTTGTCTTGACAGGCAAGGGAACAATATAGAATAGATACTTTCCATATAGGAAGGGCACTATCTGTTTTCTTTGCTTACTAAGAGAAAGCTAAAGAGGGTGTGGAAGTAAAATAACTCTGGAAGTGGAATTCTCTGTAAGTAGTTATATTGTACTTTACAATGAAAGTTGCTTTATAGGAAGATCAGTGATAGGTAAGGTCGTTTGTTTTTTTGTTTTTTCTTTTACAGAGATGTGAAGCCTCCAAAAAGGCAAAGCCCACAGGCAGTATCTTGCCTTCTAGTTGAGCTTGGAGTAGGGATTGACAGGGAGAAGAGAGAAGCAGGAAATAAATACAGCTGTTCAGTATTATTGAGAAGCATAAACACTGTGCTTCTGTTAGTCCTCAGTTCAAAGGGAGCTTGCTGTGAAAAATTTAAATAATCTTTTCCAAAACAAAGCATTTCTTCCTTTTCTCTCTCACTGCTTCCCCAATGTCCCTTAAATTCACCATAAGTGTCAGTTCTAGGTTTTTATTTGGTGTTGTGTGCTCTTTGATCTCCAGGCTTGCAAGGGAGCAAGAGAGTGATGGGGTTGATTTATCCTAAAACAGTAGCTGAGAAAAAAGAAATCTTTCAATACATAGAAGCAAAAATAGAGGCTCTAAAGAGAAAACTGTACTGCAACAGCACCTGGTTTTGTAGATACTTAGGTTTTTAAATGTTAGTTTGGGAGAGTCTGGTTATTTGCAGTTAGATACTGGTTATTTGGACCCTCTTTAAGTTTTCTGTCTTGTTGTTATGCTTCATTTATGGAACTTACTGACCATACACACTGAGTTTGGTCGAGCGAAAGCTCTCTGTTAGACACCAGTGGCTTCAGCAAGAGATTAAACTCGAGGAGTATTATTTTAACAGTAAGGGGAGTAGTCATACTGTCATGTAAATATGGAGAAACTAGTTGGATTTATGTTGATTTTATTGAATACAAGTGCATAAAACTCTTCACCTCCAGCCCTGTGCATACAAATTACATATTGTTCTTAGGGCCTTTTGAATGATATCTTAGTCCTTGCTCTTTTCAGTGAGCTGCATGTGATCCATTCTGGCTTCGGTGAGGCTACAGGCAGATGGCAGATCTTTCCAATCTGATGTCAGTGCAGGTTTGAGATCTTGGGCTGTGAAGATTGACAGGATGATGCCTTGGCTATTGAGTTTCTTCTCCTGTGCAGTCAGAACCTGAAGTATGCTAACCTCTTCTCTAAGCTAAAACCCCTCTAAGGGAGTTTTGAGGGAGCATGGCTTTAGGACCATGACCTCTTGCTGCTTTTCTTTTCTTACCCCTAACAGAGATGGACTGAGAACTTGCAAGGCCACTATCTTCAGCATAATGTTTCTACTTGCACACCTTTACCTCCCCACTGGCTGCTAAATTCCAGCCTGTAAGGTTGAGAGTGTGAGGCAGAAATGAGATAGAGTGTGTACCCCGTAAAGTCAGGAGCTGGAGGCAGCTGCTTTAAGGACCTTGAATGCCTGCATGCAGTCAGAATTGCATTCATTTGTGAGCCACATTTGTGCTTCTCCACCAGTGTTTGGCAAGAATCATCTCTGCCTAACGTATAGGAGAAGTCAGGCTAGGACAGGACTCCAGTTGCTATTGCATTCCTGCAGGTATGGATTCAGAATCCTCTGGGGCTCCGATGTGAGCCTGTCTTCAGCTTGTAAAATTAGATTGCCTGACAATCTGCAGTAATGCTGTCACAAGAGACAAAAGACAGAAAGTTGAACCTTCAGTAGAAAACTGACGAGAGGCCAGGTACTCAAATCAAGCCTCATTATTACATTTCTTTCAGGACAGTCGTCATTTCCTTTATAATTTTCCGAATTACCATAATGAGGATTAATTTGGCTTCCAGGTTGCCTTACACTGCACTGTTGTGCATACAAAAGGCTTGTTGTAAAACCTTTTGAAGCACCTAAGTTCAGACAGAGGTCAGGAGACATAAGCTTGTGTGCTGCTGCGGAAAAATGAGAAAAGGAAAAGGTTTTGAGGCAGTCTCACAACTCTAAATGCCATTCTTGGCTTGGCTTTGAGGTCTACAGTGCCTCTTCAGGGCCTGGGTGTCTCATTTGTGTGGGAAAATCTGAACGGTAAGAACTATGGGATAAGGTCATACAGCTGTACAGGCTGTGCTTTTGGTTTTTCAAAGATGGGAGAAGAGGGAGGTGAATGCCTACATCTGTTAGCATTGTTTGTTAAAGATAAACCTGTAGGTGAAAGCACCTAAAATCAGAAAAAGCTTTGGGAAGAACAGAGAGCTTTGAACTGGCTTTGTACAAAACTTTCTCAAGCACACTTAAGGATGGGAAAGAGGATGCTTGAATGGGGAAGAAGAGATGCAGAGGCTGTGGTTGCTGAAGGAAAAGTGAAATTGTTGTGATGCTCAGGAGGAGCACAAGATGGGCAAGAGGAAAGGAATGCTCCTGGAATGGATTCATTTCTGGTCATCTCTCTTGCAGACTTCTGGAAATGCAGTGTTAAGCACCTGATCCCAGCCCTTGTGAGTCAGATAGCAGGACGGAGCTCTGAAAGTTGCATCCCTAATATCTTCCTTGAGTTCTCAGCAATGTGGTCCACATTAGCAGTTCTGTTTTGTCCATCTGTGATCACAGTGTCCATTATTTCTTGCTTCCTTTAGACTGTCACCATTTGTGCCATCAGTGTGTGGCCAACCTGCAGGACACTGGCAGCATCTGTCTGAAGTGCCAGAATGCCCGTCACCTGCTCCTGGGGGATCGCTGCCTTCCTGACTGTCCAGGGGGATATTACACAGAGAACGGTGCCTGCAAAAGTGAGTAGTTCCTACAGATGCCTTAAGTAGGTGAGTGCTTCCAAGATGTTCCATGAAATGGCTTCTATTTAGTGGAGAAGCTTTGCGCAGCTGGCAGGACACTGCACAGGGAGCTAGAAGTGTCCTTTGGGGCTAATAACTCTGCCAGCTTGCTGGGAGCACTTTCTCCTTGTTCTCCCTAATCTGTGTCTGCTTTCAGACCGTGACTTCTTTGAGGCAGACACTGTTGTACTGTCCCAAGCACATGCTGAGGCTACTGGGACCTAGCCTGCTGCTACGATACAATTAATTAGTGTGATGAGTAGCAGACTGCAGTGTGCTTGTGAGGAGGAGATGAAAGTGAGTTTTTCTTGCTGATAAACTTCATCTCTCAAAGGTGGTGGCACAGAGAAGAGGGTGACACTACACTGTGTTCTAGGATAGCTGCCCTGAGGTAACTCCTAGGAAGAGATGGACTTCTTAGGCTCAAGAAAGGATAACTTCAAACAGAGGGTTTTCATGGGTCACTACCAAGTCTCCCAATTTGTGTGGTGCCAGCACAGTTCTGGGATGCTAACCCTTGGAAATACTTTCTGGGTGTGTGCTTCAAAGGGCCTTGTAACTTCTGCTTAGAAAAGGGAGAACTCTAGCTGGTAACAACTTCTTAGGAAGTTTACAACCCAAGATGGAACATCATCCTAGCTGAGGTCTGTCATTGAGAATTGTCTTGCTACAGTAATGGTTCAAAAGGCCATAACTTGTAGCAGCTTCTAAAACAAAAAGCCAATCTCATTCAGCCTTTTAGACTGGCATGATAGATGCAGCACTGCAGCTGCGTGGGTGAAGCTGTGCTGATAGCACATTTTATTCTCTAGCCTTAAGTGCCTTCACCTACCTTTGGATCTCCTCCAGTTTTTGTTGGTGATGTGGTTTCATATTCTGATACTGTCTGAGCTGCTTTGTGTTCCTTGGACTCTTAGAAGGAGTAGGTTGCTTTTCTTGTTATATGGCTGACAGACAAGTTAAAGCCTAATGTGTCTTACACTGAGCAAAGGGTATTGCAGTTTAGGAGAGAGAAATCAAGGTAGAATTAAGAAGTAGATGCTCCTTTTGCAGGAAATGGCATTTCCTTATCCAGTTTTACAACTGATGAGTCATTTTTCAAAGCTTCTCTCAGGACTTTGGGAGCTGTGTTTTTATTTACCTGTTTTTGACAAATGAAATCTGTGAGATGTGAAATATTCTCTGTGTTATTTAATTGGAAAGACTCTGGAGAGAGAGATTTTGCCTTCCTGGAAATTTAAGCCTAGGGATAACATTTCTTCCCTTTGGTCTAAAGGTTTCATTTAAAAGAAGTTTTGCATTATTCAGACTGTGTCAGAGCTCATATTTCACTTTGTGCTAGCTTTGAAGATCTCCAGTACAGCGTAATGGAGTTGCTTCTGTGATTTCTTTGCCCACTTTCACTCATGATTAATTTGGCCTGACAAGTGTAATGATGGCATCAATCTTTAGGTAAAGCCTATCAAGAAATGAAACAGACTAATAATTTTGTGAGTATGTACCCTCTTTGAAGAAATTAATAGGATGTATTGGCCTCGTGCAACTGATATTTTAAATCTCTTCAATCAGCCTAAGAAGCACAAGAAGTGGGAGACAAAGGGATGCAAGGAAACAGGGAATGAAAAGGAGTGGCATAAAAACAGCTTTTCAAAAATGCAGGGAAAGAAAAAGATAGTAATGTACTTCCTTACTCGAGGCTGTGAAGAATTGCAGAAGGATCCGGTAAGACTGTGTCTGGGCAATAAAGCAAGAGGTGTAAGTTTGGTATAGGCACATGTAAGGAAGCACATGGGAATACCCAGTTCTAACCTCACGTACAAAGTGACAACATCCTTGCCATGATCTTGAAGTAGTGCTCAATCAAATCAGCCTGTGAAAATGGCATCCAACTCAACATTGAGTTCATCATTGGTTCAACAATGTTGAAGAGGCAAGTCACATGTGAGGAGCTAGTGCAAAAGGAAAGAGAACTAGAAGAATTCATTCTGCCACTGTCTAAAGGAGCTGTGTGCCGTGGGCAATTCTGCCCATCTCAGAAGGAAATGGCAGCAGGACTGAACGTGGGGAGAGAAGGGCTTCTGTACAGCAAGCAGCTGAGTAGGCTGCAGTGCTTCAGCCTGAAAAACGGAAGACCTTAGGAGGGAGGAAATATGGCAGAGGCCTACAAAGTCATGAGTTGAAATGGTGTGAAGATGCAGAGATTGACTGTTCTTTCTTGGTGTTGCTTTTTGCAATAGGTAGCAGCTGTGCAACTCCAGCCAAAGGGATGAATGTAAAACTTAGGCATATGTGGAGCTGTCAGAAAATCTCTTGGTGGTTCCTAAATAGACAAAGCACATCAGGTTCAGGAGGATCTGACCTGAAACTAGTTGGGAGAAAGCATGAAAGGGAGGTACTGATACCTGCTTGCCCCTTTTCTTTTTTTCTTTACTCTTTTCTGACAGACAGGTCTTGGCCAGATCCCTGCAGGGTTATTCTTAAGTGGAAAGTTGAAGAGAAGAGGAATGGGTAAAAAGAGAAAGGAGAGGAGAGAGCTGGTGTGTGTGGCACACACACCACAAATAAACACATTTAATACATCTGTCACAACCTGGGTTGGCTGTTTTTGCTCCTGCGTGTTCTGCACCAGTAAGGGCTTAGACTTAGTAGGAATTTTTGGTAATCAGTATCACCATGCTCAGTCTCTGAGAGTGCTTCTGCTGAATTTTGTCAAACTTGATCAAAAATCTACACTTCCTGGAACAGAAACACTTGTTCTTCCTTCCCTGCAGGGTGTCACCCCTCATGTAAAACCTGCACCAGTGGGGGTCCTTTTTCCTGCTCTTCCTGCAACACCAGCCTGGTTCTCTCCCACACTAGCATGTGTGTGCCAGTCTGTTCACCAGGATACTACAGTGATGACAGGCAGACCTGCAAACGTGAGTGTCTCTTTCAAAGCCATCACTCCTTTCCAGTGTATTCACCGACCTGTCTTTTCTTGTTCCTTCACTTGCTGTTCCTCTTGCCAGGAAAAGAAAGATTTCAAGTGCCCAAAAATTTGATGTGAGTTGACAGAGGTGATTAGCTGCCTTAGAAACAGAGCCTACAGCATGGTTTAAATTGGAACACAATTGCAGTTTTGTTATTGACTTCAAAGACAAAGCTACTATGGGCTTTGGATCCCATAGTGAAAAACTACAGGAGGGTTTGTGTAGGCTTCCTTGTTGTCTAGCTGGTACATAGAGAAGTGGCCAGAAGTCCTGGTGGATTTTGGGGTTTGTGAAAACTTAACAAGTTTAGACCAATTGTAGATCAATTCTTACTAAGGCAAAAACCCCTCCTCACTGCACAGGTTCCCTGTGGAAACTGTATTAAGACTGTAGCATTTATGCTACATTTTTCCACCTGAGAAACCTCAGTAGAAACAAGGAATATCTTGGTAGGCAAAGCCCAAACTGACTTGAGCTGTGCTATTTTTAACTCCTAATGATCTGATGAAATTGATCTGGTGTTAAGTCCAGTAATGTTTTATCATATTCCTACTATCCCTTGTGAATCTCTCAGGGCCTCTCTTTTCTGTTATTATTTTATATTCACTCTGGCTCTGACATCAGATGGCTTATCACGTGATTAGTGGGCATGATGTTCCAAAATGCAAAATTACATGGCCCAGGGACATAAAAAAAATAAGAAAAAAAAACCCTGCCTGAATCATCTCCTTATAATACACACCCCTAAAAACATGTGCTAAAGTGGTTTGGTTGCTGTGAACCTGAACACTTGGATTTGTGATGTCCTGTATTACCCTGATTTAAATTATCCTGACTTACGACAAAATGACTGTTGCATTGTATTGAGTATAGGTATCAGTGTCATCCTGTCTAGACAAAATATCTTTTGTGATGAGATCCTGTAGGAGAAAGCTGGTATGGTTGTCAGCTTTACCTGCCTTTTGTTGAAATACATGCTTCTCCTGAAACTATTATTTCCATCTTACCAGCAAAAATGGAGACACCTTGCAAAAGTTCAAGGAAATAGGTGGAAGATTTTGTACCATTCTTCTGTTAATGGAAGAAAAGACTATTCATTAATAATGATAAAATGAAAGTAATGAAAAGGATGAATATAAAAAAGGAATCATGGAGTTCTCACCGTTCTGGCTAATTTCCTACAAGCTCCTCAAGATATGCACTGTTCTCTTCTGCAGTATGGATTCTCTTGTTGCTAACTGCACCAGAATGACTCCCTTCCTTTTTAAAATGCCCTTTTCTAATGCAAACTTCCCTACAGGTAGTTCCACCCTCAGGACATCACGGTTGAAATGGAATGTTCCTGAGAACTGTACCCTTCCTGAATTTGGTTCAGTAGCTCAAATGCAAACAGATTTTTGCAGGCAAATTCAACTGCTCTAATCTCCTTACTGCAAACAACTTTTTAAGAAGCCTGTGTAATCCTTGTGGCAGGAGGCTCAAGGCAGAGTGTGTTGCTGCATTGGATTTTTGTCATTCCAAGTGTCACTTGTGCCTTTTCAAGTGTACTACTGTTGATAAGCCATGTAGATATAAACTGTTCCAGCCTGCTGGAAAACTACCACTTGGAGGTACTGCAAACTGACTGAAGGTTGGCTGTTAGGCTGGGAAAACTTGGGCTCTCTTCAACGTTTATTTTAGTTGTGTTGCACTTTTGAGGAACTCAGGTTTGGAATGAAGTTCAGAGGGATGCTGAGTGCATGTGTGGACTCTCAGAGGTATTTTTAAACTCGATTATGTGCTGGCCAAGGAACAGTGCAGAGCTTAACAAGTTCTTTGTGGGTTTAAAAATGCAGATATGGAGGCATGCTGATAAAAGAAGCAGACTGGACTGCTTTCAAACACAAGTTTTGCTTACTGTTCTGGCATGTCTCCGTGGGTAACCTGATTTCCAGAGATCTAGACCTCATGTGGAATGTTTTACCATACACTTAATAGCTGACTTTTCATGGCATTTGCAAAGAGTAATTTTTCCATGTAGTATTCTTAAGTGTAATCAGACTCGCAACAGAGCAGCTACTAGATTCCTAAAAGATTTTGGTTAGAAATCGTTTGTCCCTCAATAAAATACAGACTTTCTGTGACATTTTTTAGTTGACATAAAAAGGTAACTTTGAGGGGCACTGGGTTCTCACTTTTTCACATTCACTTCGGTATTTTGAGGTTTTGTGGTTGTAAAACTGTTTTGAGTTAAAAGCAAATGGAAATAGATTTCTGTGATTAGCATTTCACCGAATTAGCATTTCACAATTAACATATCACTGACATGTTACTACGAGTAACATGTCAATATTTAGCACCTAAGTGGAGTTGCACTAAGTCCTGTGAGAGGTTCTGTTTGGTTGTTTCAATTAAAAATTGCCAGCTATGCTTGCTTCTTTAGTTTAAACACTTGGGGCTGTTTTTTCAGAGCTTTTTTTCTGACTTACTGTAAGTACAGAATTGAGCTTGGGGAAAGATTCTGACTATATATGGGTTTAGTGACACTCAGGGGTCATTGACTAGAAATTTAGCAGTCCCCGTTGCATTTTCCATCATTGTACTTGCTAGCAGGGCAGTTGCAGTTCTTTGTAGAAAGCAGATGTGAGGACCTCCATGAGTCTTCTGCACATTATTTTTGTAAAGTTTCATGGCACCAGAGTCAGAGTGAGCTTTTCAGTTCATAGGCAAAGGGCTACGAAATATTTTTCAGTCTTTCAGAGCACATTACTATTAAATCTTGCTGTGAATTAGCCAAGAGCTCTGACATCACCAGTTAGTTCTTCTGGCTATTAGCACAACCCCCTGAGAAATTTAGACCCTGAACATCAAAGAGTTGAGTTGAAATATTCTGAACCTCTGGACTTTGATCCTAGATTCAGTAAATCCCAAAATTATTTTTCCTGGCCTTCTTGTTAGCTCCCCACAGCTCCAAATTGTCACACTGTTTGCAAATAAATAAGTGGAAACATGAAGTTAAATGGGCCTTTAGGTCCACCAAGGTTTGCTAATTGAGTTGCAGCAGTACACTGTGGTCTGTGGATTCGTGTGTTTTTGAGTTAAGTCAGGAATCAAGAAAAACAGGGATAGAGAAAGCTCTTATTTGTGGACTTGAATTCAAGGTCATTGCTTTACCCTGACCTGTCCAGAGGAGAGCAAGAAGCAGTGTGAGCATAGATAAATAGTCTACTCCAAATGAAAGGAGGCTTCCTACATTTTGGAGGCTTGGGGAAAGGAACATGAGAAGCAAAACCTGTCTCCACAGGGGTGTCTCAAAGACAACAACAGGAGCAGCAGGGCTACAGGATAGTACCATTTTTACTTGTACAGTTGGCCGATGCATCAGTAATTACAGTTATTTTCTTTGTCTCTCTACAGCTTGCAAGAGCCAGTGTCTGAGCTGTGAATCAGCTGCCAGCTGTACTTCTTGCAGAGATCCCACTAAGGTCCTGTTGTTTGGAGAATGCAAGTATGAGAGCTGTGCTCAGCAGTATTACCTGGATTTTTCCAGCAAGACTTGCAGAGGTGAAAAACACATTGCTGGTTTAAGGAAAAAAAATAATTGCAAGTGCCTTGGCTAAGAGCCCATTACACTGCAACAGGATCTGTGCAGGTGGCCTGCTTCAAAAAGTGTGCCTGAGGTGGGGGAGTTGTTCAGCCACAGGCCACTTGCGAGGCTTTTACAGTTGTTTCTCTCTTTCACCAGTCTGCTGTCACATACTACAGGCTTTCAGTGAAACAAGATTATTGCAAATCCTTCTCTTGTAAATGATTTAGTAAGTGAGCCAGCAAACTTTTCAAGGGTCAAGTCCAGCAATTCATTTAGTCGTGGGTCAGCTGAATAATGAGCGAACTTACCAGGCTAAATCTTCTTTAGAGTGCTTATAGGGCCTTGTGTACTTACCTGCTTCTCTCTGTCTTATTAAATACTGCGTCACTAGATGACTGCAGAAACAACAGTTTGGAGTGATTTAACAGATGTAACTTGAAAGATTTCCAGAACTCCCAAGGAGAGTGTTCCATAGTGGAAATGTGAGGATAATGTGGCTTTGTTACAGCTAATGCTGCTGAGACCAGGATATAGTACAATGACTTGCTGTGCAGTGTTCATTTTTAGCTGGCTCTCTCAGTACCCAGCTTAACTGAGTAGCGTCTGTCCCCTTGACATTGCGGTTCTTCAGAGACGTGCATTCTCTGGTGTGTAGGGTGTTGGAATGAGGCAGAACTCTTGCCCTGGCTTTGTCTTGGACATGCTGCATGGACTGGAGTAGTTCAGCTCATGTCAGTGAATCTTTGTTTCCCCTCGTCTTGTTCTTGCCCATTTGTCTGTCTCATCAGCCATGTGTGCTTGTCATGAATTGTTGATACAGACCTCTAAGTGCCACCAAAAACAAACAGTAGTGTTGGCAGCCTGAGGAGTCCTTGGGCATGTGTGCATGGTTGGGACTCTGCTGAAGACTGGAGGGGAAATGGTAGAAGGGCATGTGAAGGCAGATCTGATCGCAGCTGGATCCAGCATGTTTCTGGACAGTGAACTTTCTAGAGGAACACGTGGACTGTAAGGGACAACTGTATCATTTTCTTTCGGTCATTTGAAAGCATGATATTGATGAAGTGGGGTGGATAATTGTTAATGAGCAACAAACTCAGTGTTAGGAGAAAGGGAGCATTGCTGCTGAATGGGATAAGATCAGGCTTTATGGGCAACAAAACTGTCCAGTGTTAGCAGGTCTGAACGTTCAACAAGAGCTGAGCCTGCTCAAATTTGACATAGTTAGAACATGTTAAGTCCAAGAGGGGGCAAAAAACCCTCGTATAATTAGGTATAATAAGTCACACTGTACAAATCGTGCTTGCTTTGGTTTTTTTTAGTATCTCTTTAATAGTTTTTTACAGTGCTCTTTGCTCCTAGGGCTTATATTCCCACAGCTTGTAGACCCCAAGTGATAAGCACTTGTATAGGGTGAACACCCCAGAAAGGGCTGCCCTGCATTGACTTTTTTTTCTTCCAGAGTGTGACTGGAGCTGTAATGCTTGTAAAGGTCCCCGGAGGACTGACTGCCTGCAGTGTATGGAGGGCTACGTTCTCCATGAAGGAGCTTGTGTGGAACAGTGCCCTGCAGCTTTCTACAAGGAGTCAGATACATGCCAGAGTGAGTTCTTCTTGAGCATTACTTCTAGTCACTGCTGCCAACGTGTTTCCCTGCATTTGCCCAATTTGTGCACACACCATGCATTCAGAAGACATGCTCTGGCTTCAGATATCTCACTTCCCTCCAGCACCCACACGCAATAGAGCTGTGATTCCCGTGGGGTGTTACAGCACAGTGCAGGAAGCAGTCAAAACTGGTGTTGAGCTGAACTCTCTATATATGATTTTTAGGATGTGATCAACACTGCCTTCAGTGTCACCAAGCAGATGATTGCAGCCTTTGCAAAGCCCCATTTTTCCTCTTGGGCACTCATTGTGTTCACAAATGCGGGAAGCGATATTATGGAGACCACGCACAGCGAAAGTGCAGAGGTAAGCAAAGTGAGCATGATATGGTGGAGAGGGATCCGGGACTGTAGTCTATTTTCTGTTCTCCTAGGGTGAAGAAGGAAGCTCTTGGATGCTGTGTTAAACCTGCTGTTGAAGTGATGCTGTCATGTGAGAATTAGATAACAGGCTGTACCTGCATTTAGACATACCTAATTCAGGAGGAATGAGGTTCAATATAGATGGCTGTTGGTCTGTGCATGTGTGTACACACTGTATATAAAAAAACCCATGCATTAAAACCACATTTATAGAAAGGTTTCAGGTGTACTTGTGGGTTGACAAGCTATGTAGGGCTTGAATGTGTATTTGGAGGATTTGTTTTCAAATTGGTATAACAGTTACTTAAAAACATGTTTCTTCCATTTGGAAGATGATCTCAGATTTTCTGTAGTCAGTGGGAAACAGTAGTCAAATGAGGAAGGAACTTCTTAATGATTCTTTTATCTCATCTCTTTGTCCCTTCTTTTTGATCGCTTTTGTCAGGTAGGTAAGACACAACTAGCAGTGGTGTTTCTGTTCTGGTCCCTGGGAACAGCTCTGCACACCAGTGGCTGCATTGTTTTTGCAGTGTCTCAAAGAAGTTGTGCTTTCCATCCAATTCAGCTTGTCCTCCGGGATGCTTGGAGTGTGACAGTGACAGCCTGTGCCACCTCTGTGACAACACCATGTTTTTGAAGAATAAGATTTGTGTTTCTGCCTGTGGCCAGGGTTTCTATGGCAATACAAGGACCAGAAAGTGTGAAGAAGGTGAGTGTCTGCCATGATAAAGCAATCAAGCTGGCAGGCTTCCTGCAGATTTTAAGGCCAGAAAAAGCATTAATTCAGTAGAATTTTTGGAATTCAGTTTTGTGCAGTTGTGTTGGCTGTTGAAAATTGGCTGCTGTTTTTCTCCAAATATTTTGTTTCATAAAATTGTGCATGTAGAGGTTTCCTATGTGAAGCTATGTAGTTAGGTGTGGAGGCATATCTTTCCAGCTACGGCATCATTTATCACCAATAGAAACCTAAAAATTATATTGTGGGAAATCCTGTACCAAATCAACTGTAGTGCTTTTCTTTGTTCTAAATGAGTATCTACTAGTCTGTCTGCAGGGCAGGCCAGGGGATGTTGACTTTGAGTTTTGTGTTTAGGAGCTCAAGATGGGAATAGACTTGCCGAAGCTTCTCAAAATCATGGTGGGCATTGGGATGGGCTGAAATTCTTGAGATGGTGGTTGTCTGCAGGGCATGTTAAGGGTCTGGTCTGTTATCCAAAAGATGATAATGACAGGTAAGATGCTAACAGAGACCATGACTGCAATTCATTCAGTAATACTTTTCCCTTCTTTCTTTTTAGCGAGGAACCATCCCTCACGCTTTCATGTGGGCAGTTCCCTCACAGTAGGAATTGGTGGCGTGAAGCCCCTAGACCTCTCCTTACTGGGTGCGTGTGATCTGGATGGTGACTCAGGACAGCTCTTGTTCCATATCAATAGCGCTCCCTCCAACGGCAAGCTGATGATGGTAGTAAGTGGGAAAGAGGTGCAGCTGCGCAAAGGCGACCACTTCAGCTGCAAGGATGTGAAGGAGAAGAGGATCCGCTTTGTGCACAGCAAAGAGAAGTCCAGGTAACTGCACTGAAACAGTTTGCAGAGCTCTTGTCTTAAAAAAAATGGGCATTATCTTGAGAAGAGGTATTTCTTGCTCTTTGAAAACATTCTTACAGTGAAGCACGTTTCTCACTGCTGTGAAACAAATTACTAATGTACTTATACTGTACCGTGGTATAAATGATGGTGCAAAAGTTCTCTGTTTATGGTATAGGAACTCACTGTGATCCAGCTGCCAAACCTGTTGTACCTTGGGGATGCAGGAGGCTGTCTCATCTTTAGGATACTCTGCTGTGGGTTTAAAACTGACATATTCATCTGTTTCTTACAATTTCTTGATGCTGTCAGGAAGATGCTCAAATGATGTCACCACTATGCTCTGCGGCATAATCTGCATTCAACCATTGCTTCTTTGCCTGCAAGATGGGCTCTGTTAATGTCCTAGGATAATTAGTGGTGATTAGTACCTGGCAATGCTCACACTGTGAGCATGTTGCAAGGAAGCAGATTTTTCCTGCTGCCAGGCAATAAGCCAATCATCCTGCCAAATTTCACACTTGATTTACATCATCATAAAGCCTTGGGACTAGATTGGTACCAGTGGAATTGTTCTCAATTTCTGCCTGTATATATCAGGGTGTTCTTTGATCTGTTGTTTTCAGTAAGAATTTCAGGGTGTCCTTCTGATGCCAAGGGTTAGCTCATGTTCACTAGGCTTAAGTATATGTTTCTATATCATGCTTTTTTTTTTTTTGCCTGCCTGGTATTCACAGAGAAATGTCAGGATCTTGTCTTGAGAAACACAGGTACTTTACATTTATAGTTACTGGGTGACATTACTGAAAAGTAAATAGGAATCAAAAATGCTGAAAAGTAGGAGCTTCTGTTCTGAAGCCAGATAAGTGACATTTCTTTAGCAGAGAGTAGATAACATTTAGAATCAATACTTTATCTTGGAGGTGCCATCCTATGTGGGTAACATTAGTTAAAGGGAAAGGAGGGCTTATTATTACATAGTGAAAGGTTTCTTATTGCATATCATGGCTGTTGTGAATCTTCAGACAAAAATATTATAAAAACGTACTTGAAAGAACTTGAGCTAAAGCTTCTGCCACTAAGCTAGTCATTTTTACTGAATGTGTTATACTTTTATCATTATTGAGTCCTGCAAGAGAACTTCATTAATTTATATTATCCTGTATTTTGGTTTGGTGGGGACTTGTTTAGGAAAGGACAGTTTTCCTTGAAGGTCAGCGATCAGCACTTCTTCTCCCATCCTGAGGTGGTCAACGTTCAAGCATTTTCAACACAGGTAATGTAACAAAGCTTGAAAACAACCACAAATTGTGTGCTATTTGGAGCCTTGGTTTCTTGCAGTAATTACAAAGGAGCTGGGCAGAATTTGAGCTTGAGTTCAGGTCAGGCAAATTAGACTCAACTCTCACTAAGCTGAGAGGCAGATGAGAGTCAGATGGAAGAACTGAACTTGGGTTAAGTGACTGAAGAAGCTGACCAATGTAATTTTGTTTGTGTAGGGAACTGCAGCTGTGCAATCATAGAGCAATTATCAGTGAGGGTTAAGGAGTCCCTACTGTTAAAATGATTCTTTGGATCCATGGATGGTCTAGTTCAGTCTCTTATTGCAGGGCAATTGAACCATGATTGATCTCTATGGTAGGGATGCTTTGACAGTCAAAGCATTTACTTAAATGCTCTGTTCTAGGACTGTTGGGAATTAAATCAGCATGAGCTATTCAAAGTGCATCTCTTAAACTGCTCACCTCTTCTGGACAAGCTGATAGTACTGTCAGGTGCCCATGTCTCATATTATAGTTAATTAAAGTCTTTAGCATGATATGGTGAAGGGATCTCTCACCCAAGAGGTGGTTACAGGCAGTATGTTTGTGACTCCTTTTCAAGGATGGGCTCTCTAAAAGACAAGGTATGAAGAGCTGTGTGAAATATACATTAAGGGACAGGGCACAGCATTACAGAAAAGAGGAGTTCTTAAATCTCAGCCTAGCTGCATGTGCCAAGCTCAGCTCATATTATCACATCCATTTGGACAGGTTCTGACTCCCAGTCAAGCTATGGCTGTTCCTCATATGGGTGATGCTGCTATGAGGGCAGTGGATGTGCTGGAGCTGCCCAGCCCAGCTTCCCACTTGCTGCTGGCTGAGCTGGCAGCAAGTTCACCATGGACTCACTTTAATGGGGTCCCAAGTTTCCAAGGAGGCTTTGCATCTTGCACTAAGCTTTTTCCATAGGCAGACTGTCTAGTTGAAAGCTCAATCAGATAGCTTTGTTTGAGCTGAAGTTGTGGTGTCTACTTGGTGTATTCTAGCAGTATAAAGAGACTTTAAAGTGCAAATGAGAGTCTGCTGCACATAAGGGCCATTTGTATCCTCAGAGTTTCATTAAACACCTGGATAAAACTATAACAGGAAATCTGAGTATCAGCCTTTGTCTTTTTACTGATGACTCCTTCCTGCCTAGAAGCCTGATGCTGCGTCCGTCCTCACAATGAGTAATTTAAGAAATGCATTTCTTTTAATCATTGCAGTGGTGGATGAGTTTGTGTCTGAAGATGCTGGTGCTACTCTGTGCTTCACACTGAGTGTAGCAGGAATGCACGCAGCAGATCAAAGACTTGGTGAGCTACTGACTTGCTCACTGCATACCATGCTGCAGGCCTGTGGGGGGTCTCCAGTTTAATGTATTTAGTGTTCCTTATAGGAGACGGCTCCTCCTGAGATGCACAATTTCTGTTGTTCCATGACAATTTGAGACTTTGCACTGTTTGGTTTTTTTCTGGATTGGTGTCCTACAGAGGTGTTAGCTTCAGAGTCTGGAATTAGAAGAATTTTTAATTGCACTTTGTTGCTTTTAATCATTGTAATCCATATTAGTCATTCCATAACTCTGGAAATTAGAAGTGTTAAGTTTGTCCTTTAGTGTAAGACAAACTATGAATTTTGATCCTGCTGTGTGGATATTGATTCTGGCTGGTGCTGGAATCTTTGCTCAGTCTAATCTCTTGTTTACCTCAGTAGAACATTCACCTAAGTAAGAACTGCAGTTGCTGCCCTAGAATACATAAGTGAGGTTTAATAACAGGGATTTTGCCTGCCAATCCTTAATAACCCTGATCACCCTACACAGGTGAGATGGCTGCAGTTAGCTCTCTGATGAATATTTCCAGGGCTTTGACTTTGTCTCTGTGGGATCCCCCCCTTCCTGGGGCAAGGTATTGCCAATGGCAAATGATGTTTATTGGGATCAATAGAGACTGCAGCTTTAAACTTTCTTGATGATGGAGAACTAGAGAACTCATTTAAACCAGAAGAAATGTGGTCTCCACCTGATCTTCATTCTAGGTTGAAAAAGGTTGTGTGGAGTCTGAAAATAAATAAGTAACTGTGCTAACTACACCCACTTTTGCTGTCTTTGAGATAGACTTTATCTGTTCGAGACAAGCAAAAACACGTCCTGCAGTGTTAGTTGATTGACTCATTTGTACTTAGAAGTATTAATTCAAGCTTCTCCCTGTCAGTCTGACTCACTACTATTAGTGTCCTGTGTAGGTTATTCTCCTCTCCCTCTCCTAGGGTTCTTCCTTGCTTCCTTTTTCTTCCTGCTCTGCAACTCATTTTAAACAGATAACCAGGGCACGCAGGTTGTGTGGGCTCTTAATGTCAAGCATCAGTGCTCTGAAAGATGTCTAAGTTACCAAAGCTGTAGCTTATATACAGAAAGAATGTGGTGTATCCATCCCCAACCCACCCTGAACTCATTATTCACAGACATGGATTTTCAGTGTCTCAGGTGCCTGGGTTCTAGCTGGGCCTGCCAACGTATTTGTAATATGTAGATTTTCCAAAACAGTTGGAGTTGGCATTCCGATTCAAATTTCCATGGATGGTGGTAAGGCAAAGCTGTGCCCCCTGTCTCTTATCCATGCAGACAGCAAAGGGAATACAGGCTCTAGCTGAACTAAATTGCTTTCTGTATAAATGTCCTAAGTTTTGTTTTGTTTCCTTTCCTAAGCTTGCCATGGCATGAGAATCTTCTTTTAATGTAATGAGATCAGTCTAAATTGCTAGATATTCTTAGATCTGCCCACCGGGGGGGAAAGTGTGGAGAGTCATTCTCTGCTGCTTAGAAATAGGAGGTTTCCAGGGATGAAGTGAGCTAATTTCATTGACCCCACATTTTCTGTTCCAAACTTTGATTTGGATCAAATTGCTAAGGTTTAGCAAACTTATGAGCTGCTTTTGTGTTTCAGGCCCCATATGTGTTCAGAAATGAGGCCCTTCTTGTCCACAGAGGTGAAGTTGGAACTATAACAGAACTGTTGCTTGGTATAAGAGACAATGACAATCCTCAGGACATTGTGCTGATGGTTTTAGAACCTCCACATCATGGGCAGCTGATCAAACCTCCTGAGGACTCGGCTTCTGCAGTCCACATATTCCACCTGGATGACCTTGCTCGTGGACTGCTGAGTTACGCTCATGATGGCTCCAACACCCAGGATGATGCAGTTCTTTTGCAAGTGAATGATGGGTACCACTTCCAGAACATCCTGTTCCGCATTAAGATTGCTCCCAAGGTATGTGCTGTGACATAAACCCCTCAGGCAGATTAGAAGTCTGAAGAAGCGTCCCTGTGTCCCTGAGGTGTCACTATTCCTGCATTGCTGACAGGCTGTGGTCAGAGACAGGAGAAAATAGTGGATTGATTGAGTTTTGGAGGTCACATGAATTTTTGGGTTGTGGCAGGAATGGTTCAGCTCCAACTGTGCAGCTTTGAGAATATAAAGTCCACTGTTATTTGTTGAAAGGATTTTCTGGAGTTGTAGGTGAAAGGTGTGTGGTGGTAAGGGCAATTAATTAGGGAATGAGTGGATGGGGAGGAGAAGCAGCTGATAGGCAAACCAGTCACTGGGCTGATAGGAATGTGATGGGAGATGCAAAAAGACCATGCATGAACTAAACAACTTGGCTAGTAAGATGTATCACTGGTACTTTGGTAATAGTGGTGTTTTCCAAGGTCGGGATCTCTGCTGTTCACTCAGTGTTGCTCCACTGAGGTCTTTCACTTGATGCATCTTTCTGTTTGATAACTTCCCTAGTGAGAGGGCACAGATACCTAAATTCAGAAATTATTAACAAGTATTTTAATTATTGTTTCTTGCTTTTCTTGCAGTTCATAATTAAATAGTTGTTGTTTGTCTCTTCTGTATCTGGACATGAAGTGGCAGTTTGTATTAAATTTTATGGACGTTACAGCAGTGAAATTAGAAACAGTGGTACTTTTCCATTTGTTCATAAAACAAATCCCAGCCAAGCAAGGCATGAAATATGTACACTATATGTGGTGGAGCCTTGAAAAAAATAAAGTTGCTGAAGCAATTGCAAGCATTTCAGTTCTGATATTGTGCTATTGCCATAAAACAGACTGAAAAAAAAGCTGAAAATTTCCTTATCTCTTAGACAGTGTGATAAAGGAATGAAAAATAGAGCAGTCAGAGAAGAAGTCCAATCTTTGCAGTCTTTTTATGTGTGGATCTGAGAATTGTGCCATCTTTGGGTGCTTCCACTCCAGAAAAGGAGTTAAGAAGAGATGATACTACCCCTCTTTTGTCCTCTTCTCCACTATATTAGGTGTCTTTCACAGCAACTTGGGCATGAAAATTTGAAGTAAGGTTTACAAGCACTGCATGCATTTGTGTAGTTAGTACAAGGAGGGACTGATCCTATTTAAACCCTCCAGGCGCTCCTAAAGCTGCGGTAGTAATTAATGATAATTAGCAACATGACTCACACATCAGTCTGGGAATGGAAAAGGAGTGGTTTTCAAGGCTGCTGCTGAGTTATAAGATTCCTGGCATAAGAGCAAACCTGCCTTTGGTT
The DNA here is from genome assembly GCA_013399015.1 of Galbula dea. Taxonomy (NCBI): domain Eukaryota; kingdom Metazoa; phylum Chordata; class Aves; order Piciformes; family Galbulidae; genus Galbula; species Galbula dea. The sequence goes on along the minus strand of VWZX01002149.1, from coordinate 8,008,537 downwards.
TCTTTACCTGGATCACTTACACAGCCCTAAGGAGCCTGTAAAAAGGCTTGGACACTTTTTTTTTCTGCTATTGATTAGCAGGTTCTTGTAAATGCCAGCAAGGGTGAATTGCTAGGTAGAGTTCCTCTTATTAGCTGATTTTTGCACTCCCTTGTCTCTCATTATCTTTCCAAGTCTTTCTGTGCAGTGCTTGACTATGTAGAAGAATGAAGGTGGTGACAGAGGTGAGAGTAGAGCAGCAGAGCTTTTAGTATGAGGGTAGCGCTGGCAGATACCCAGCTCCTGCCTCATCATAATTGTCATTTTTGTGGAGTAGCCTTGGGAGCTGAAATGCGTGCAGAGTTTGTTACAGAAAAGTGCTGTTCAGACACACATGCAAAGGCTCTTGTGTGGTTTTTTTTTTTTCCCCCCTTAGTTTACATCCAAACATTGCTGAAGAGCCTGGTAGGACCCTTACTGGTGGTGTGGGAGTTCAAGGTGTGGAGTTTTAACTTATTGCATATCCGAGTACATGAAGCTTGTTACAATGTACAGCTGGGTGGTTTTATTTAGCAACTCCCAGGATAAAGAACATTTGTAGGGTTCCTATTCACTCTGGTAAGACCTTACCTGCAGTACTGTGCTCAGCTCTGGAGTCCATGGCACATGGAGAGACATGGACCTGTTGGAGCAGATCCAAAGGAGACCACAAAAATTATTTGAGGGCTGGAACACCTCTGCTATGAGGACAGGCCAAGAGAGCACAGGTTGTTGAGCCTGGAGAAGAAAATGCTTCAAGAGGACCTTATTACAGCCTTTCAGTATTTAAAGGAGGCCTGAAGAAAAGATGGGGAGAAGCTTTTATACAAGGCATGTAGTGACAGCAGAAGGGGTAATGGTTTTAAACTAAAAAAAACGGGGAAGATTTAGATTGGATATAAGGAAATTTTTTTTACACTGAGGGTGCTGAAACACTGGCACAGGTTGCCCAGAGATGTGGTAGATATCCCATAACTGGAAACATTTGAGCTCAGCTTGGACAGGGCTCTGAGCAACCTCATCTAGTTGAAGATGTCCCTGTTGACTGCAGGGGGATGTGCCTAGATGACCTTCAGAGGTCCTTCCAACCCAAAGCATTCTATGAAGTGGGCTCAGACAGTATAGTTCTCAGACATTAACCCATAGGAGCACTGCAGTGAAAGTGTGAAAATATTAATGAAGGACAACATCACCTTCCAAATACTAAGAATTAGATAGTTTAGTTTCTTCACAACAAGTGTGCCTTGTTTTCTGCAAGGTGCTTTTTTCAGTCCCTTCGGTTGCTAACCCTGCTTTTCTGTCTTTGCCCCCATCCAGGCGTTTTGTTTGACCTGCTGCCATCTGAACAGCTGGCCTCTATTTTGAGAGCTCTTAATAAGGATTTGCAGTGCTGTATATTTTTGTTGACATTCTCTAACAATTACAGCTTCTCTGAAGTTAATTTGAGACCTGCTGGTGCTTATTTTTGGCAGAGCACCACCAGTGATGCTCCAGTGGGAAATAAGGAGCCCATGCCCTAGAAAATATAATCGCAGGCTACATGCTGTAAGCCAGAGGAGTTCAGATCTCCCAACATGTAATCTACCCATTGCTGATAGGATATGGAAGCCTCTCATTTCTGAGAGGCTAGGGAGGTGCAGGAGAAAGGCAAAAGAGTCTTATTTTGGGGGTGTGTTGGACTTATAGAGGAGATCCAGCTAAGGGAGGCCTCCAGGATATTCATATCTTGTCCTCCCTTGGAGCAGGTAACTGAAACATGGATGAAGGAGCATGTTAGCTTCCCTGGGCTCTCTGAAAACTCTTTTCCTGTGCTGTGAATTAATTTCCACAATTTTCTAAGTGTGTGTTCAGATACCAGTGTCAAAAATAAAATCTACTGTGATTCAAGCTGTTTTGCTGAACACAGGGTGACTACTCAGATCAGACAATAGCTTGTCAGTAAATACATTTTTAAAAAGATTACCAAGCTAAAAGAGCTGTCTCATGAATGTGCTCTTATTAACAAGCAGTTTCACAGCCCCAACACGGAGTGGAAATGGTATTACAAAATGCTGGACTGGTTTAATGTGGGCACTGAACACACTCAGGCATTTAGTTACCGACAAGCCAAAGGGTTCTGTGATTATAGCAAAGCCACAACCTTGTGTTTAATTAACATTCCTTTAGAAACATTTCTTTTCAAACAGTGAATTTTGCCTCTCATTGTCTGAAGTGTGGCTGGTCTCTCTTTTCTCTCCTTACACAATAAGTCCGGGGGCCTTTGTGACTTCTTTAGTTTGTTTCCTCTTCCAGAGTTACGCTTTTCTGGGCCTGTCTGTATCATGATGTAAGGTCAGAGGAAAGTTATATATATATTAGCAGGATTCTTTTGGCTGGCAGAGGGTCTGGTTTTCTTCTTCACTGCTCTTTAAAAAAATTAAGCAACCATTGCACTGGGAAAATCTTGACCTGACACAGTCTAAGATCATGCAGCATTTAAAAACTAACACTGTGCAAAGTAAATGTAATGCAAGTTAAATGGGCAGAAGTTGTGCAGCAAACGTCAACATGGAGGTGGGAAATCATCCTTGAATGTGATTCTCTTTCAGAAACATGTTTTCAGCTGTCTCTACTCTCTCTGTTGCAGATTCAGAAGAACATAGTAATGAGTCAGTTCTTGAGGTGACACATGATTATGTGAAGTAGTAAATGAGGAGGAAGATGATCATTTATGTGGAGCGGTTAGGATTTTGACTGGTTATGCAGTTCACCACAGTTAATTTCAAGGTGAATCTGTAGAAGTTGAGAAGTCACGTTTACAGCTGGGCCTGTGAGAAAGAACCATGGCACAGAAAAGGTCACAGGGATTCTGGTGGCCTGTTCAACAGAGCATGAGCACAAAGTAATTTAGTGCCAAAAAGGCAGTATTTTGAAGCTTAGAAAACTCACCAAGTAGCAAAAGACTTTGAGAGATGCTCAGGCAGACTTCAATTTTTACAGAAGTGATTGAGATTACCATGGGCATAAGTCCCCACAAAGAGAGACTGTATTTGATCTAAAAATCTTTCTACAAGTATATGCTAACTTAGCAAAAATAGCAATGTGGATTTGGTGCAGTAGTCACTAAGTGAAATTTGCACACCTACTTTCTGAATGTTCAACTGCTTCTGTTCAAGCAAAGGATGGAGAACTGTCATAGTTCATGTTTCTGCCAAAATTCATTATTATCATTTGCATACTCTTAAGTTCAATTTTCCCGCATCTTGTAGAAGAACATGAGTTTGGTTCTGAACCTGGATTTGCTCATGGAGAGGCGAGAACAGTCCCATAGGTGTGCAAAGATAGCAGGGGTGCCATAGAGCGATACTTTAGAATGGGCGAGAAGCTGCTGTTCTCGCTAAGTATCCTTGAAAGGTGTGTATTTTTAAAAATAAAATGAATGGACTTGAGAGGAAGTGTGGATCCAATCCAACTAGTTTAGTAGACTGATACTTTTTTTGTGCTGTGGAGACAAATTCTATCAAGACAAGTCAAAAGCCAAGCAGGGATAGTATGAGGATGCTGGTAAACGACAAAATTATGGAGGGATGCTGAGGTGAAGAAGGCTTAAGGTCAGCATCAGGAACTTAGAAACACTGGAAAACAAGGGTGAGAACTGGGTCCAAGGGATATAAATGAAGGATGCACAGCCATTTCCTGAAGCACAACCGTTTTCCAGGGTTGAATTCATAAGGAATTCCAAAATACTGTGCTTGATCCTTTTCATTGGAAAATCTGTTTCCATCAGTGCAGCCTTGCTGACTTTTGAGTTAAGCCTTTTGCTGCTGTCTCCCTGCAGAATGACAGAAGCCCTGAGCTGGTGACAAATTCCCTGGTCTGGGTGCCCCAGGGAGGCATGCTGCAAATCTCCAAGACAATTCTGCATGCTAAGCTACCCGGTGCCCGTGCCTCTGAGATAACCTACACCATCATCAAGGACCAGCCAAGACATGGTAATTATCTTTGGAGTTTTGTGGTCAAAGAAACAGCTGTAGGGCATTGCTTTTCATCCCATATGCTCCAAGGTGTCCATCCACTAAAGAAAAGTGCAAGCTTCTGGTTACTTCTGGGGAAAAGAATATTCTCCACAGACCAGCAGGAATGTGATTCTTCCATGGTATTTTCCCCACAACATAGAACATTTGAAGGAGTATTTCCTTGTAATACTATGCTGAGTGTCTGCTGCTGACTCAGTCTTTTTTCCAGTTCAAATGGGCTTGCAAAGTAATGAAGCACCATTGTCCTGCCTGGTAATCTGAACTTCTGCAACTGTGTTTCTCTAGTGGCAGTTAAATTCTGGTGGATTTTACAGCCTTGCGAGAGCAGAATTTTACTCACTGCCAAACGATGATATTCTACAATGAATGTCTGGTTTAAGAGCAGCATAAAGTAATATCTACCTCTGAAACTGCTGAGCAAAAGTTTACCAGGAAGAACTGGATAACTCCCTAAATTTTGTGACATTTGATTTTATTTCTACTGGTGCAAGGTGTTAATTGACTCAAACAGAAATTGGTGACATTTGCATCCATATATAATACTTGTCTCCAAATTCCTTTTGGGAGCCTCTGGTCTCTTCTCTCAGAGTAACAACGTTCACAAGCAACCCCATGCATAGGACTGCAGCTTAGAGAATACCTCCTGGACCCTGGCCAGTGAGGAACGTGGAAGGAACAGGTACAAACAGAGAGAAATTGTATGGAAAACAGAAGACATCATATAGGGAGGGAAAGGAAATATGGAGTAAAAAGAAAAATATTATTTTCCCACTCAGCATCACCATTTTCTTCACTAGGACCATGTCTTTAAGTAATATATTTTGCACTACTATGAAATAATTGCTTTTAATTTGCTGAGCCAGATAAAATCAGAGGATCCCTTTAGCAACGTCAGTGCTGGATTTTTTGCTTTTTGCCATGAGGATAGACCAGTTTTCATAACACCTGCTGGTAGCTGGTAGAAACATAGTTGATGTTATTTTTTGCAATTTAGAAGAAAAGTAATTAATTTGTATTCTCCCTTTAGTTTTTGCAGATGAAGGGCTGTCTGCTCATTTTTAATAAGCATTTACATGAAAACAAGAATTGTTCCCTAAGGAGCTTCTCTCCTGCTGCCTAATCCTAAACAATATTTATAATTCTGTGTTTGTATCACCATAATTATCTGTGGTGTAATTAATTGCAGTAGCACAAGTGGGTTTCTGGCTACAGGTGAGCAGTAGAAATCAATGATCTTCAGAATTTTATTTGAATTGCTGTTTCACAGAAAAGGAGGAGAAAAATAAGATGGAGAAATGTAGAAAATGAATCCTGAATCAAGGAGGGCTTATCTACCTAGCTTAGTATTTGAGTAATGGAAAAGATAGTCATTCCTGTAGAAAATGTGTCATTTGATTTTTAGATAGGAAAGAAAACCACTTCAGAATTTGCTGCTACATTTCTATAGCACAAGTGCATGAACAAAGAAGGCTTCTTCTCCTTTGTTTCAAGACTCTAAAACCAAACAGAAGAGAGATAATTAGGGAAGGAAGGTCTTTGTCCAGATCCCCTGCTTCTGCAGGGCTTGATTTGGTTCTGTACACTTGGACACTGGAGAGTGGTTGATTTTTCTAAGCACCTCTCTATTCTGGACCTGCTGTTTTGTCCCTAGAAATAGAACCAATGTCTTCCCTGGCTCCCTTCCCAGCACACAGGATGCCTCAACACAGCTCTGTTACATGGAAAAAAAATACTCATTTCTATATGAGTAGGTATTGTTACACCTTAAGGTGCTCCATGTGAGAGATGTTCTTAGAGGGTGAAATTTCTAAAGCTGATGAAAACTCATCCAAGTGTCCACTCGTGAAATGAATGAGACTGCAGTGCATGAATCCTCTAGACAGCTCTGGAAGCCACAGCTCCATGTCTTTTAAGAGATTGCCTGAGTGTGCACAAGTTGTGCATTCGTGTTGTGACCTATCAGCAGGTGCTTTTCTACATAAATATAGATGTATTGAGTGAAGTAGTAATCTTGAACTCTGTAAGTAAACATCACAAGGTAGTTCCTTCTGATCCCATTAAATACTAATTTATAAGAAGACACATGGGCTTACATCTTGCTTAAAGCACCTATATGTTTTAATTGTTTCTTCTGTTACTTTGAGAGGGATAAACAACTTGCAGGCCCTAACTCCTTTGGGTGTGTGGTTTTGAAATCACACCAAAGATTAAGGTGTTGAAATCCCATGAGCAAAGCATAGGATAGGGAATGTAACTAGGGCACTGATAGGGGAATACTAGCATCAAGTTTGATGATAAGGTGGAAGTGTGATTTTCAGCTTGCTGAATTATGGTTTTATTACTCCCAACTGTTTGAGGGTGGTTTTGGGAAATGAACTGGGAGAGCTTCTGATGGATATTTTGTGTAACAGAATGATTAATGCTGTAAGGAAACTTGAAGTGATTTACAATATATGCAGCTTCTGAATTAGTAGCTATGAGTGATACTTTCACAGGCTGATAGAAAAGCACAAAATACAGCTAACAAGTTATTTAAAGAGCAGCTAAATTATATATAGTCATTAATAGTAAAGATTGGGGAAATGTATATTTTTTTCACAGATTAAATATTAACTCCAAAACAAGTAAATTACATTGTAAAATAGAAAAATATGTAATTTACTTCATTACTGTAGCTCTTTGTGAGGTTTTAATTTTGTTTGTGTGAATATTTTGTTCACATCAGTGAAATTGATGACCAAGGTTTTGATACCCTTCTTTTGGTGGGTATTACTTGGCTCTTTGAGTAATTTTATTAAAGTTTGTTGAAGATTAGTAGTGAGATCACCCTTGCAGGTGTCTGTGAGGAAAGCTGGTAACCAGTGGGACATACCCCCATCCTGCTCTTCTGTATCATAGCTGCAGTGAAGCCAGTGATGTTTCAGTCTAGCTGAGAATCTATTTCTAACATGAAAATCAAATATAAGCTGGATGTTAGAGATATAAAAGCTACATGCTTCTTGGAGTAAGAGCTACAAACCAGGGCTTACAGACTTTCTATACAGCCTACGTTCTGAAGGACAGAGGTCCTTCAGTGTATCTGTTCCAGAGCTCTTTCTCATGTGGAGATTTTTGTTCAGAGTAGTTGAGTATACTTTTTGGTATAGTAAGTCCTCAGAAGAGCTGACCTTGACAAAATTATTATACTGTATTCTGATACTTAAGTTGTACCCTTGAGGGGAAGATAGATGGTCTGCTGCAATGCTTTTTAATCCTGACTGTGTCTCACTTCTCTCTTGTCCCTTCACAGGAGTTCCAGAAAGTGAGGCATGTCTGAGTTTGTTTTTCTGCACAGTTTATCCCAAATGGGCACATTTCAAGGTTGAAATGGGCTGATCAGTGGGCAGAATGACATTTTTGGAGTTTGGAGTTGCAGATCCTGTTCTTTGCTTGACTGTCTATTTCTTCTGTGTACTTGCATGAGTTACTTGATCTGTCCTTTGCCAAAACAGGAGATAAATTTTCCCTAGGTCAGTGGGATGCTGCAGTGTCCATTAGTGGTTTTTACGTGCTTTACTGCTATTTCTAGTAGTCACTCTGGATGGAAAATCATAAGACAGGGAGGTCATTTGTCTTGGATGCTCATTAGTTAATTAAAAGGCATCTATTCTTGTTTCCTCACAAGTTGTGCCCTGGCTGTTCATCTTTGCTTTTGCCAGGTGAAGTGGTGCTTCTAGTCCCAATGCCAGCAGATGGCCCAGCAGACTCGTGGCAGCTTTTGCCTGATGGAAGAGCAGCCTCACCTACAACCTCTTTTACCCAGCAGGACATCAACGAAGGCATTGTGTGGTACAGACACTCTGGATCTGAAGTAGAGAGTGACTCTTTCCAGTTCCAGGTACTCCTCCTCGTGTTCACAGGGAGAGTCACACAGCAGTTCTGTTGGTGTTTTTCTGAGATTACTCAGTCTGCCATTCCCTGTGTCATGTGACCCAAGGGTTTAATAGATACATACATGAATACATGCAGGCATACACAAATATGTACATAAATACGTATTTGTGTTTACATACAGGCTGACTTACTGCTGTGCTTGGGCTTGCTTTTGGGGAATAAATAGAAACAGGAGATGTTTTTTGTCTGAGAGTCCTTCAAAGAGGTAAGAGAAAAGGTGCCTCCCACCCATCTTGTAGCCTGCTGCCTCCTTTCCATCAACCTTGAGATGAGGCTGGTCCCAAAAGACAAGGGGAAAGTGAGGAGGTGGGTCCAGATAACCACGCACTTGACCGTCCTGGAGATCCTCCAGCTGGGTGCCAAAACTGTGTGAGGAGACACTTAGAGAGGTCCTCTGACCCACACTCTCCTAAGACACTGCTGTAATCCAGGCCTGTGTAAAAGAACTTCCCTGTGCAAGGTGTGTTATATATAACATATCCTCATATCCTGGCCTTTTTGATGCCCCATTTGCAGTTCAGACAGGAAGTTTGACCCCTTGATGGAAAATGCATTGCCCTCTTGTAAAGCCTGTAATATTTACCCCAAGTGCAGTGTTCTGAGTGCCTTTTTTAACATGGTTTGTTTTGCAAGCCCTCAAAACAAGTATCTCTGCTACTTTCTGCAATCCCTAGGCTAATAATTTAATTTTTGCTACAGAATACTTCTTGCAAACAGACAAAAAAGTACAAATACTGCCCAGCAGATGTAATACTAAAATAAATTCCACCTCCCCACAGGTTTAGCAGCCATAAAATTCCTCAGACAGGTCCTTGCTCTTTGCTTGGAAAGTTTAACAACCTCCCCCATAACACTAAGCCTACGTGAACGCTTGCATGCAGTAGTTATTACATCTGGTTTACAAGTCAGAAGCTGTTATTTTAGCACCAGAGAGGCAATTAAGGTAATTTCTAAAGTAATTAACATAAGTGATAATGAGGAATTTGTGAGTGTCAATGTTGAACAAGCTAATCTTTAGCTTAATTGCTACATTCCTCTTACAGACTAAGCATTTTGCATGAGTTAAATGTTTGGGTTTAGTATCTTGGAGAGGTAGCAGTAATTGTGTGGAGAGCCCTGCTGAGAAAGGAAGCCACTATTGCCTGGGTCACGTCAGGAGCCCATGACACATCTGTCTGAGCCTTGAACCATGGATTGGGGCATCTCAGAAAGGGCCAACACATTGTTTTCATCAGTATTTTGGCAATTACCATTCAGGTGACAGCAACTCAGAACAGGTCCAGCAAATGGCTGAAATAATTGTGTTAATTTCAGCTGAATATGCTTTCTTATCTTGGAATTAATCCTGTGCTGAAACCCATTCTCGCTCTCTATTGAATTCAAGTGCAGACTTCCATCCCTACTGAAAGATAAAGCCATAACTGAGTCTAACAAAGAAGGGGTTGTGTTTCTTTGGGTGCTTGCATTATTTCGGCACTGCTGTGAACACTTGTGGGCTTATCTCTAGGGGATAGTTTTAGCCCTTGGAATTTTTACAGCTTTAATGTTGTTTGCTTTGTATGTCATTACTGCAGGTTTGCTATTATGAGTTAGATACCATTGACTTTAACTTTGATGTTATAGTGGCATATGAAACATTTTTATGGGTCTCTTTGAAACACAAGCACAGTCCATCTTGGAAGATGTTAGGATCACAGGAAGTCACTGCCAAGGCAGTGCCATTATTAAAAGACCAGTTATTTTTACCCTGTCAGCACAACTGGTGGTCATTTTGGAGGTGGGAGGTTTCCTGTTTCTGTGATTAGAAGTTCCACTAAGCTGTATAGACAGCTGGGGTAAAAATCAGCAAAACTAGGGCAATGACTGAGGGAAACAGGAATGAATGGGAGACAGGGAACTGACAGGCAGGTATCTTTCTACATGTTAACACAGAGGTGAACTATTTTCAGATTGTACGGGCAGTAACGGAGTGACCGGTTGCTATTTAAAGACCTTAGTTCCCATCAACTACTTTCATGCATGCTTTGGGTTGGTATCTGCCAGTAAGGAGTATCTTTGCCTTCCCAGACCAGGAGGAGAGAGGAGAAGTGTGAAGTTGGTCTAGAAATGCAGAGTTATCCTCTCTCAGGTATCCATTCATGTGCTCTTTTGTTCCCAGGTGTCCAGCTCTGCCAGACCACAAACTGGCTTGGAAAGCCATGTGTTCAACATTGCTGTTCTCCCACAAACACTCAGAGCACCTCAGCTTTCTCTTGGCTCCTCGTTGCACATGGCTGTAAGTGTGAACCAACACCTCTGACTGATGGTTTCAGTATTCCTGCTCTCATTGCAGCAGGGCACGGCAACCAGAGCCTGGCATAGAGCAGTAACTACTGAGTGTTGATTCCTGTACCTGCTGTTGTCTGTGCTGTTGTTCATGATTCAAACTAAGTCTGTGGAACAGGGTATATGCACCACATAGATAGCTGGAATAGAAGTGGAAAAAAAGGAAGGGTTAGAAGAGTAAAGGGGGGGATGAAGAAAATGCCCATAAAAAGTTGAAATAGTATGAAAAGTGATGAATGTATAGGCTGAGAGGGATGGAGAGAAGAAAACATATATTTAACATCCTTCTGTGGAATTCTTGCCCTTTCCTGAGGAGACATTAGGAATGGCAAGAGTGAAAAGCTGTGGGTTAGAGAGATTGTAATGAATAGATCTTGCCAGTAATTCCACTGTAAACTTGATCAGAACTGTATCCCACGCACATGAAAGTTTTCATCCTTCACTCTGTGACATCAGGAATACAGACTATAATGTATGTGGAAACAGTTTAGACAAACCCATGTAATCTGTGAACAGAATTACCTTTTCTTGCAGCATCAGCTCTGGGCATGACCATTTTAATGAGTGGTCTCTCTAATGTAGCTATTTCTCTGATTGTGCTAACTGAAAAGATGACTTTGCAGTTTAAAGTTGGTTTTGTGAGCTCTCAGATTTTGATGCATGCCTTTTCCTTGTGTCCCAGCACATGTGTAGGTGAAGTCCTGCTTTCCACTCTACTTCTGCTGTCTCCTGTTCTTTGATTATGCAGGAAGGGATCTTCAGTGAAAGAGCTAGAGCAGAGCTTCAGAAAGCCAGGACCCTAGGGATAGGAAGTTTGATTTAGACATCACCTTGGCCGGGGCCTTCACCAGGGGACCAGGGTCATAATCTACTGAGCTGAGTGAGATAGGACTGGCTGTGACGAGAAAGCAGAAATGAGGACTTGCAAGAAACATGAATGAAGCTGAGGCCAACCCTTCAGGCATGAGCTGCCTGCAGGAAAAGGGACAGCTAGGTCTACAAGCTTGAAAGTAGCATGCAGTCATCTTTGGTGCTACTCATTCCTAATGATTTATTTAGAGCACGTGAGGTGCCAAGAGTACACCCAGCATTATCAAACAAAAATCTTGTGCCTTTGGGCACTCCCTGACAGACAAAAGCACACTGGGAGGTGTGTGCAGTGCAGGAGAGCAGACGTGGCAGACCTCCTGGGGCAGTGGGTCCCCAGGAGGAGCTTCCTAAGGAAAGGCGAAGGATTTCTAAGCCAGAACAGCCTGCCAGACATGGGACCAGGGAAGGCCAAAGGAAGTAGTTGGAGAGGGATTAGTGAAAAGGCCATGACACAACAGATTGGTCAGGGTTTAAAATAGTGGTGACCTTTCATGGGCAGTAATAAAACATGCTCAGTCTGCTACTTTGGAGCAATAGCCAGCAATGTATCTTTCTGCTCTTGACTTTCTGTTGTTGTCATTATTGACAAAATTGATGGGAGAAGTGTCTGGCTGAGCCATGCAGTGCTGCATTTTATAGCTAATTACACAGCACAAAATTCAATAGTGCCATAAAATACGTTTTACTGAGGGGCACCTCACAACCTGCAATTCCTACCTTTGGGAGAGACAAATAGGCCTTGGAGGCAACTGTGAAGCAACCATAACCTTAAATCTTTTCATCATAAAATTGCACCTTCTTGCATCAACGTGATTGAGTTCTGTTCATCTGTCTTCAAAGTCCTTCAGAATTATACTGGCTTCTAAGCTGAAGTGCAAGCACAAAAAGTTAAGTCTTCCCATACCTCTAGCCTTGTCTTTGGGTGTCCTTCTGAGAAAAGTCAGAGAAAGCTTGGTTGCTTTTTGGTGGATGTAACATCTAGACTGTTTTTCTTCACTCAAGTTACCTGTTTCCCCCATATAGGTAAAAGGAGCCTGAGCTTCACTCTAGCTGAATGCACACTATATTTAACCATAGCAAAGCAAATTCTCTTTCAATGCATTTTTGGGTGAATCTTCCTGTGTCTCATGGTCTAATGTCTGATGCTCGTGGTCTAATGTGTTTGTTGAGGTGCTGGAGGACCGTGTGACAGTGATTGAGCCCCATCACCTCTCCTTTGTAGACCCGGAGGTTCCCAGTGAGAAAATCCTGTTCAACGTGACTGTCCCTCTCCTTCCTGGCCAAGGCAAGTGTACCTTTTCAGAACATGGCAGCTTGCTGCTGGATTAATTGCCATGCTTTCTGAACACATCTGATTTTCCCTCAGAGTATCCTTCTGTGGAGACATCTGTTAATCTGTTCAGCCTCCTTCATTAGCTTTCAAACACCTTGTTTCTTAACCAGTTTCTTTGGCTTGTTGAGGAGTAAACCACAGAGCTCAGACAGTTTTCTTACTATTGTCTGGAATATATTGAATGTTGTAGTCCCATGGCTTTCTGCTTTCCACCTCTCTAGCCAGAGGAATTTGAAGAAATGACTAAGTGAGGAATTTCTGTTTCATTTCTTGTGTCCCAAGAACCCATCCTTGATGCAGTTACCAGCCATCTAACTCGCTCAGGTACCACTGGACATGTACAAAGAAGTGCTTAGGGAGAGGGAATAAAAAAACTGTGGCCTGATATTTTGTTTTAAAAATAAAATTGATTCCTTGTGTTAATACTGAGTTCTCTGGCTCTGTAGGTATCGTGGAGCATAGAGACAGGCCTCTCTCTCCAGTCAGGTATTTCACCCAGGCAGATATAAACCATGGCAAGATTGCTTACCGTCCACCAACTGCAGCTCCTCACTTGAGAGAGATCATTGCATTCTCCTTTGCAGGTAAGGAACTGAATGTTCTTCACAGAGCTGTGCCAGATTGGTGCAGGTAGTTGGACTGCTGAGTATGAGGGTATTGCTGCACTGGGCGTTAAGTCCTTGAGACTGAGACTAGAACTGATGAACTTAATCAGTTTAACCAGGATATTAGAATATTTCTACCATCAGAGGAGTAACAATCTGGAGCAGGAGTAGAGGGTCAAAAACAGGGCAAACTTCAAGTGTGTTTAGCCAGTTGATGCACAGGATTGTGTGATGAAGTGACAGTCTGTGTGTCACCATGCCCTCTGCTGACATCAAGAGGAGTTTCACAGTTTGGAGGAGAGGACAGCATGTTATCTCTCGTTACCTGAAGCAAAGGCAAGGAAAGAGTGCTTTCCTTGGGGAGAAAAGACTCCCATCTAGCTGAATATCAGCGCTTACTTTCTCCAAAAGTTGTTAAAATCCACATCAGTAGGTGCTTTCCTATTCTGACCACAATCACTCTGTGCTTGTGTTTGTCCCACCAGGTCTCCCAGAGTCAGTGAGCTTCCGATTCACAGGTATGTGAACCACTTACTGTTTCCTGGCCAAAGCAGTTTTTATCTTTGTGCCCTTCATGTTTGTCTGTTACACCTTGGCCTTTCTTCTGCTGCAGGCACATCTGTGGGCACTCAGTAGGAATTTCTGGAAATGCATGTCCCTAGGGAATATTAATTCATCTATGTCCCAAGAGTGTTTTGTAGAAGCTAAGCTGCAGCTCAGTAGAGACATCTTTTTCCAGTAGTTGCCTGGAATCTGTCCTAGAAGCCTGATTCTTTCCTGTTTTCCTCCAGTGTNTTTTTTTGTTTTAAATACAGCATGGAAACATTTCCACAATTAAAATGCTACTGATAAGCTGCTTAATTTTTTAACACATCTTTCGCTTTCCACATGCTTTCTAGCATGCAAAATGATCCACCAGCATGGGAAAGTCCACATTCTGACTTATAAGTGCACCTGATAGATGTATAGAAGATAGTATGTACACGTGCACACAGGCACAGAGTTACAAGGATACTTTATTCTTGCTAGGAGTTGAATTAGAGGCAAAGATAAATACCTTTGACAGGTGTGAATTGTGTGTGTATGTCCATAGACAAAGGTGTAGATTGACAAGGTGGGAGAGAAGTCAGCAATGTGTGGGTGATTTTGTACAGAAAGGTGAATTTCCCAGGTGAGTCTCTGAAAACACATCCCTATACTCAGGTGTGTTTTTTGTCTGTGTCCAGTGTCTGGTGGAGAACACACAACCCCAGAGATGGTGTTTGTCATTCATTTGCTCTCTGCGGAGCAGCAGCCTCCAGTGTTCCAGATCACAGCTCCGTTCCTGGAGGTCAGCCAGGGTGGCAAAGCCACCATTGGTGAGTAGGGTGCAATGGATGGGATTCAGAGCTCAGTCTGAGGCATGGTGTTTATTGCCAGGAAGCCACATGGATGGAGCAGAGGAGAGTTTTGGTCTTCTTCTCTTCTGTCCATTTAGCTAGGGAGCTGTGGTTGTGCAGGTGTAGCAGCAACCACTGAGAAAAATTTGTGATGATGCCTCAGAAAAGTACCTGGGGATCTACAGTACTCCTGTAGTGCATGGCAGGGCTGCTCACTGGATGAGGCAGTGGAGAGCAGCATTAAGGAAGTGCTGCTTCTCTACTTTTTCCCTTCTTAGGCCGTTCTGAAGTTGCTGAACCGATTGGTTAGTGATATGATCTAGTCTGCTGGGTTGTTTAGAATAAGCCACTTTCTGCTTGTGTCAGGAGGTTCTGTAAGGTTTTTGTAGATACCCCCTGCTATATGAACATGTGCACATCTCTTTCATAAGCTGAGGGTTTGCATAGCTGTCATTTGCAGCCATACTGGCAATAAGTTCTGATACAACCTCTGATCTGAGCATCATCAAGGGACTAATTATTTCCATGAAACCAGCAAGCTCTTGGGTTAGGGCAGCTCTAGAATTATTTTACTTATTACATGCTTGGCTCAATTAGAGTTTTTTGGCTCCATTCACAACAGCACTTCACAAAACCTAAGGGATATTCCCAGTGTAGTGTCTGAGGATGCTGAAGCTGTGCTCTCTGTCTCCGGCACAGGGATCCAGTTAGCTGTAAGTGACACAGATACAGCTCCCGAGGGCCTTTTCTTTGAGCTGGTGAAACCTCCCCATCACGGCATTGTGCTCAAGTACAGCGCAGGTGTGCAAGAGCACATGAGAGCAGGTGAGTTGAGCAGAATTCTTCTTCAGCACAGGAGAGGGTCAGTGTTTGTCTGTCCACGTAGCTGGCCTAGTTGATGAGGGGGAGATAGATGTCTCTGGCAGATACAGCTGGGCTAATTGACAGTGTTCTACTGTGATAATTATAATCGGCTGCTAATAAAAAGGGATTTTTTGTTTTACATAGTAAGCTGTATCTGAAGTTATTTAGTGAAGTAACACAGTGAACATTTCTACTGAAGGCCATGTAAAACTGTTGTGGTCCAACAGTCAAAAGCCCCTGTGAAGTTTCACTGTTGGTTTTGGTGGAAGTGGCTTCCCATGTGTGCTCAGATGAACAAGTATTATGTGTAGGACAGTAGCACAAGCAGAAGACATGGAGAAGGAAGCCTTACCTAGCTATGACATGCGTGAGCTTGCAAAGCAGCTGGGAAGAAAGGAGAATCTGAGCACTCCCTGAGAATCATAAAGAGTCTGTGTCTGTGAAACTGTGAAGGTTGCAGCTTTTATTTTGCCCTGCTTGTGTTTGCTCCTTAATAAATGTCTTCATAACTCATGTCACTGTAAGGGTGGTATTAAATACCAGTTTAGTACATGATTGAGTCTTTTGCTAAACTAGGGCCTTAGGTCCTTTGAATTGGATTAGTGCTCTGAACAGTCTTTCTGACTAGTGCATTTTCTTTTTGGGAAGGTGACACCTTCACCTATGAGGATGTTACTCGAAATGCTCTGCAGTACATGCATGATGGTTCAGCAGCAGCAGAGGACAGCATGGAAATCTCTGTCACCGACGGTGTCACCACAGTGACCACAGTACTGAGGGTGGAAGTGTCCCTGCTGGATAATGACGGTCCACAGCTGGCTCCAGGCTGCTTATTGGCAATCACCGTGGCTAGTAAAAGCTCTGTGACTCTCTCTCGATTGCACCTTGCTTATATTGTAAGCTTTCCTCTCTTTATAAAACCAGTGAATGCTTCCAGCTTCCCTTTCCTTATCCCTCCACAGACCTCTCTAACGTCACTGTGGATTCGTGGTAGAGAGCTTGAGTTTTGACTCTGTCCTGACTACTGCTGTCAAGAAGGGGGTAATAGACTCTTTCATCCAGTGGATTTTAAGGCTATCTGTGTTTCGGTGTAACAGAGGTGAACTGCCATGCTTCAACATGAGGACTGAGTTAATCCCAGATTTTTATCAAACAGACTTGCTAATAAAGCACATTTATTTGCTAAGTGATAATCACTTGAAAATTTCAACTCCCTCACCCCCCTTCCAAAACTGCCTTGTTCTTTTTCTGGGCATATTTGAAGGGGAGGAGGTTTAAGCAACCCAAGATACTGCACTCTCTGGCAGCTTGGAGTTGGTCCCAGGGATTGCATGTAGTACAAGAGTTATCCTGCTGGTGAAGTTCAGAAGGAAGGTGTTTTCCTCCTTGCAGATGGTTTAGCAGCAAATGCACTAGCAGTGAATTTCAGATATGCAGATATGCTCCTCTTTGGGAGGAGGGAGAAGAGATTGCAGTGCACGTGTGAGGCTGAAGAGACCTGAGTTAGTGGCTGTCAGAGAGATGATTAGGAAACTGCAGCAGCTGAGGTAGGATGAGAAGGCAGATGAATATTTTTTTTCAAGGGATCAGACTGGATATATGTCTTGAATCTGTCCTGTTTTCCTCTTGAGGAGGAAGGCTGACAAGGGAGCTGCTCAGATTTAATCTGAGTAAGAGAAGAGTTAGGGAAAAGAGAATTTCTTTTCTATAATGAGGATTTCTACTTTGGGTCTTATTTTTGAAGCAGTTAACTTTTAGAAGAAAGATTACATCAGACTTGTGATGTCATAGAGATGTTTGTACTTAATGTAGTTTAAAAGAGCCAAAATCGGCTTTTAATTTAATTTGAATCTGGCTTTTGCAACATTGCTCCACATCAACCTTTGTTTTACTAAGAACTAAACTTAGCTCTGTGTTTCTGTCTGAAGCACTGATGGGCAACTGTTGCTTCTCATGCCAGCTATTGGCTAAATTTTGGCTCACTTTATCTGGAGTCAGGAAAAGCATCTTACAGACATGGTCCAGTTCAGGAACCGTGTAAAGTAATTAAAATTAACAAAAATGTCGGGTTTATGTCTGGGAGATTGTGTTAACATGGTACAAGGACACAAAGAAAACATCTCTGGGCAGAGGGAATATGAAAATACATTTTGTTTTAGATTCTGAAAATGTCAACCCAGTTGACTCTTGTTATCAATGGAGCTTCATTTACTATGCGCCAGCTGGCTTGATATATTTCACTATAAAATGTTTTATTCCTCCTTCTATTTTTTGTGGAAGGAAACAAAAACTAACCTAATTTTGTTTTGATTTGGTTTGCTTTTTCATGTTTAGGACAACAGTTCTCCTGACTCAGATATAAGAATCCAGTTAATATCTCTGCCTGCATATGGCACCCTCTTAAGGATGTCAGGCTCTCATGATGAAGAGCTTTCCAAGGTTTATAATTTCACCATGGAAGACATCAACAACCAGAGGATCAGGTATCAAAGAGCTATTCTCCTTCAAGCCATGCCAGTTAAAAGCTCAGTTGGCTTTCCACAGGGATCTCTGGCCTGTATTATGGTAGTACAATGTATCAAAGATATTTTTTCCTTTCTTGGCTCTTGTATCCTATGAGATTATGGATGAGAGTGTTTCCTGTGTGCAGAATTAGGTGTTTATGCATGACTGAAATGCCAGCAGTTGGTGTAGCTTCAATTTATGGGGATTTTCTTCTGTGGCCACAACATCGTGGCAGTACTTTAGGTAGGCAACACCTCAAACAGTGATATGAAAGAACTCAGGGAATGAATGTGAAGGAGTGTTGGGAACTGAAATATCACCTCCCTTTCAGGAGGTGTGCATTCACCTCTAAATGAAGAGACAAGATGCATTTGCCTTACTGTCAGTGAAATTCCCTGACCTAGATTGTGTTCTGACTTTCACAGCTACTACACCATGTTTGAGACCAGCAATCAGCCAGTTACAGACATCTTCCACTTCACTGTTTTTGATGCTGATGACAACCGGCTTGACAGGCAGATGTTCACCATCACTATCATGCCTGCCCAGACAATGCCATTGGTCATTGCTTTTGCTGACCATATCACTGTAAGTGGCTACCCAGTGTTCTACTAAGAACAGTGTCAAGACTATCTTAGATGTGAGGAGTTGAAAGATTGTCCTGGACTTAAGGGGATCACTGAAGAAACATGGTGTTGTACATGCAATCCTCTGAGTGCAAAAGGTTAACAAATTACTTGGAGGTGAACTTCATCTACTTACGTGTGGTCTAGTCAGGAGCTGGGTTCTCCACAGGGTGTTGATATCAGTAGAACAAGAACAAGACTTATCCATGTTTAATACTCCATCCCTTATTTTACAGCCTTGTATGTAAAAGGTGAGCAGAAGACAAGTCTGAAAACATCTGGTGCTTTGGGCTGATACCCAGCATTTCAGACTCCTTATCAAAGCCTTTTGAAGTCATCTCCCTCCTTTCTGGCTTTGCTTTCCACCTCCCTTGCTTTCAAAAGGGTTTCCTCAACCAGAAATGCAGGTCTTGCCTTCCAATAGGTCAACATGACTGAAGTTCTCTTCTTGCCCTGATAACATGCTCACAAACTCTTCTTGGAGACCAGGCAGGCTTTGTTCTTCATATCTCACCTCACCTCCCGTCTGATGTCATGCTTAACAGATCTGGGGGAAGATGAGACAGGATTTCAGGGACCAGGCAAATGCCTTTCTTAGAGGCAGAGTTGTTCGGTAACAGCGTTACTGTATGTTGTGTGCATTGGTGGTAGTTTTCTCATACTCTTGCTTTCCAGGTGGATGAGGGGGGCAGGGTCCCACTGCTGGCTCATCACCATTTAGCTGCTGATTATGATACTGCTGGCAAGGAGGACCTTAGGGTCACAGTTATCACTCTCCCTATTTATGGCTACCTTGAAAACACTAAGACAGGTAAACTTCTTGGCTATCTCTTATTTCTCCTGGCTGATGAAAGGGAACATACTAATTGCTACACTGAAGCACATTCTAATTTGTCTCAGTGCACTTCCTCAGTGCTGTGCTGGTTAATCATAAGGACCTCATAAGGTCAGCATTATGAGATAAACTGTCTCTGGGGAGCATTTCCTCCTAATTCTCGTTTGTTGGAAACTGGTCTGTGTTGTGAGACTGGAGCATTAATAGCCTTTTTGAGCTCAAGTGTTGTGTTTTCATCATGCTTTATTCTGGCTGTCCTTGTTACACAGAACAAACTTTACTCAATTCCTTTAAATGTCCCAACAATCTTTAAGGCTGTGAAAGCTGTAGCTGAGCATGGCATTAAGAGCCTTTTTGAGCTCAAGTGTTGTGTTTTCATCATGTTTTATTCTGGCTGTCCTTGTTACACAGAACAAACTTTACTCAATTCCTTTAAATGTCCCAACAATCTTTAAGGCTGTGAAAGCTGTAGCTGAGCATGGCTGGTAACATTCTGTTATCTCATTGTATTGCCAAGAAAAGGTAGGATTTATACTGTGTTGTCCAAAGATGTTCATCCAGGACACTTGTCTGGCTTTCTTCTGGAGAGCAGTGGTTGCTAATCATTACACATCATCCCTCCTATTTGTGTCCTATGAATGAACTCCAATTTGTGCCATTTTGTTAGTGGTGACCCTTTGTCCCTTCACAGGCAACATCTGGGTGATTTTTTTGGGTGTGAGACTTAGTTTTGCAAGGTGCAGCTTGATACAGAGATTCTGTAGAGGCCAGTCAATGCATGAGCCATTGCCTTATCTCTGAAGAAAGCCTAAGTAATTCTGGAATGTGGGATTGCATGAACTACACATAAACCTGCAGCTTCCCCAGTGCCTACTCTAATGCAGCAGATGTTGCTTTCTATATGGGTCCCAAGATGTGCAAAAGCCATGTTGTAGGAATGAACATTCTCCTGCACCCTTCATGATGTGCCATTCTTCTCCTAATCCTGCTGGTTTTATTTTTGGTTTATCAGTGAATTGGACATCCTTTCACTAGTGCTATTCTGGTTTGCAGGTGAGAGTTTTGGCCCACAGAGTGAGTCTGCTATGACTGCAGATGCATCCTTTTCCCTACAAGATGTTCTAGAGAGCAGCATTTACTACTTTCAGAGTGTCCATGAAAGCATTGAGCCAACAAGTGATGTTTTCAGCTTTTTTGTAAGCAACGGCTTCAGCCAGTCTGAGGTGCAGAGCATTAACATCACAATTCAGGTATGCCTTCGCTCTCTGGCTGCCAGAGCCCTCTCCTGTCACACAGAGACATGGCTTTTCAAGTGCAAGCTTTGCTCACTCCTTTGTAATACGTGGGAAGGGGATTAAAGAGAGCTTACCTCCTCCTGTTTCCTTCCCCTAGTACAGTGTGACACCAGAGAACAGCTCTGCATTGCAGCCTCTTCCCCAGGGCTTTTTTCTCTGGTGTCTCCTTCCTCTTAGAGGCAGCCATGATGTTCGGAGAGACTGATGTAGCCCATTAATGGATATCAGCACCAGTACTGTTATTGGAAGCTTGTATTCCATTCAGTGATCTTTTGCCCTTGGCCATTTCCTGTTTTTTGACTATGTACCTTTGGGACCTGTGCAGCGACAGAACGATGAACCCCCGAAGGTGGTGCTGGAGCCTGTCAGAGTGCATGAGGGCTCAGATGTGGTCATCACTAACACCTCCCTCAACCTGCAGGACTTGGATACCCAGAACAGTGAGCTTGTCATCATGATTACCCAAAGTCCTGCACATGGTAAGTCCTGACAGGCTGGGAAGCAAGGGAGAGAGAATGTCTTTGTGTGTCAGTGTTCCCCTTTGTATTACCCCATTTCCTGTTGTGGGGTTCCCTTCCAAAGAGCTGAGCAACTAGCATCTATCTACTGTGCTAAAGCAAGGCAGAGTGTCAAGTGAAGGTTAATGTCACGTTAGACTAGTTAGGGCCTTGCACCCTGTTTCAAGGTTTTCTTACCAATTTTGCTAATAAGTAGATAACTTCCTTTGATTTTTACAGTAAGGCTATGTCCACCTCTGTCACCCCACTGATAGCTGGCATGCAAAGAGTCCCCAGCAGGCTGTCTTTTCCCCATAGTTTTCATCTGTCTTTTCTTTGTCAGGTCATCTCCGCAGGAGGCAGGCTGCTGCGGAGCCTCCAGAGCATGGACACATACTATCCATGGGCTCATCCTTCACTTACCAGGACATATTGGATGAGCTGATTGTTTACACTCAGAGTGGCGCGGCAGCACAAACAGATGAGTTTGGCTTCTCCATCACGGATGGTCTGTACACGCAGGCAGGGAGGCTGGAGTTCTTCGTGGAGCTGCCGAAGAAGCACCCACCCATGTTAGCTGTCAACAGGGCCCTGCAGCTCCCAGTTGGTACGGGGAGAGGGAGGAGAATGGTATTGCTTGGTATTGCTGTATGGTCCAGTCTAAACCAGTCACTTAGCTGGACTGGCTGAAGCCAATGGGGACTTTCTTTCTCTGGTCCAGGCTCCTCAGCATACCTCACAGATCAGCACTTGAAAGCAGGAAGTGTTTATTCAGATGACTCAAAGATTAGATTTGTCATGAAGAGAGATCCCAGCATGGGCCATCTGCAGTTGACTAAAATCGATAATCCAGTCCAGATCTCTGTCAAAGGACCTGTCAAAAGTTTCACTCAGGCCGATATAAATAAAGGTGAGAGTGATTTTAAATATTCATGGCAAGTAGTATGTGGCTGTTTTAGGTAGTCCTGTGAGTAGAAGGAAGTTGGACTTGATGATCCTTATGGGTCCCTTCCAAATTGAAATTATCTGTGATTCTATAACCTTTATGAAAGGGGGAGAATGACCTGAAATAGGGAAGGGAAAAGGAAAGAAGTAAGATAAGGATATTATATTAGAGCATAAACATGTCATTAAGGAAGTGTTAAAAAGTCTCTCTCAGCAGAAGAAAAAGAATAAGGAGAAAAAGTAAAAAGAAAAAGCTCCAAATCCAGGAGCTCTGTTAAGCCCCAAGTCCCTTGGCTTATAGAATAGAATCATAGAATTGTTTAGGTTGGAGGAGACCTTTAAGATCATCAGGTACAACCATTATAGTCTCAGCCTGTTTCCGAACTAAGAATAAAATGATGCAGCCTGTAATAAGCCACTTCTTTTCTCCTGTTCCTCATTCCAGGGCGTGTGGTGTACAGCCACCAGAAAGGGGATCCTGGTGGAAATGTTGTCTTCACCTTTGATGTGATCGATCCAGATGACAACAAACTGATGGACCAGGTTTTTTATATTAGTGTATTAGGTAAAAGAATGTTGAAATCATGTTTTCTTTGCTGCAGAGCTCAGGCCTTCATGGATTCCCATCCTACATGTGCTGAAAGATGTAATTCTGGAGATGCAGTTTTTATTCATGGTTAATTCAGAGGTCTTTGGGATATGGAGAGAGTTCACAGATGTAAGGATTACTTCTTTAGCTTCTGACAAACTCATGGAAAAAGGTAGAAAAATTCCCTTTAATGTCTTCATACTATCTAGATTGACTTTAAGACCTTATAAAGTTACTGTGTTAGAAAGTTACCTTCCCCTTGCTTAATGCCAAGGCCCAGAGCACATTTTTTGGAATTACCAGTCTGGGAGGTGTGTGTGTTATCTTTTGCTTCAGCACAAATACCTGGTTTGAACACCTCCAAGGAAAGGAAGGTGACTGTCTCCTAACCCAGTGTTGTTTTTAACCCTTTCAGAGGACAGATTTCCCCCCTCCATCATCACTAACAAAGGGCTGGTCTTGGATGAGAACTCAGCAAAGACGATCACAACCCTCCAGCTCTCTGCCACTGATGAGGACAGTGAGCCTGCTCAGCTCCAGTACAAGCTCACCAAGCAGCCACAGCTGGGGCACCTGGAGCATGCAGCCTCCCCAGGTTAGCAGAGTGTGGTGTTTTTGTGTACTCCTAGCAGCAAAGCACTGGAGAGCTTCTGAGCCCTAAAGATTCACTGCAGGAAAAATGTACTTGAAGGCAGCAGCACAGAATTATGTTTCCTGTTAGAAATCAAATGGTTATTAGCCTAGAGAGTTGGAGGATAGGGCAAGTGCAGGCAAAGCAGCCCAGTGATCACAGATGAGGATTTACTCAGCCTCTGGGTAAGTTTATGCCCCGTAGTAACCTTGCCTGGTGCATTTTGTGGAATCCTGTGTGAATCTCCTCTTTTAGGACCTATTGCTGCATCTGCATGACATGCAAACCTTCAGCCTTTTCTGTGACCGCATACAGTACAACGCCCAAAAGAATCCATCCCTAATGTCCATGGTAATGGAGCCCACCTGGGAGAACAGACAACTTGATTTTGGTTCCTTTCCAGTAAACACCAGCCCTTGATCCCTGAACACCAGCCTCTTTTCACAGCTGTGCTTTGGAGAGAGGAAGGCAACTAACTACTGAGTTACTTTAAGAAGAAGCTACATTGTGGTGTGATAGATACACTGGATAATAAATTCTGGTAGTCTGGGGAGGGGAAATCGGTCAGTCCTGTGAAACTCAGAAAATAATTACCTGCAAAAGTGATCTGAATTTTAGAGTTGCCTTCCATGTCCACAGTGTCCTGCCCCTCTCTAATTTAATTAAAGCTATGCTGTCATATAATATGCTCTTCTCATCTATTATATTTCTTAGAATTAGATTTCTCATTAACGTGAGATGAAAGTGGAAATACCTGCTGTGTGTTTTCGAGATGCAGACAGTCCCTGTACAGCTTAGTTTTAGTGTGTGCTTTGCCACATCTTCTCACACAGTAAGATGTCCTCTGGCAAACAGGGTAGGAATAATGAAGGGAAATTATAGTAAGCAAACCCCCTGCTGAGAGAAAATTAAAAACTTGCAATTTTTTTGTCTAAATTGCAAACTAAACAGTGAGTCTTGTACTTCAGAGACCTGAAAGAGCTGGATTAAGGGTTTTATTCTTCATGTTATTTAAAATGTGATTATTCTGTTCTCATTATTTAAATGACGTAAACCTAAGGAGAGAGCACTGGAGTGTTCAAAAGAGATTACAAAACTTTAAAGCTAATGAGCTCTGAGGAAACCTTGGCTAATCATCCAGTTTGGGGTCATTTATTTATATCAGATCCTGGTATCTTCTGTAATGTGTCCAAAACTTGTCTGTAGCCATTTAGCATGATAAACTAGTTTAAAACTTTTTGCCAAGGTTTTTTGTTGTTTTTAAGAGCAGTAAAACTGTTGAATGCAACAAGTAAGATTTAAATGCTGAAGTGTTTTTCAAAATGCTTGCCAGGTTCCTTCCTGTTTCTGTGTCACACCTAATGACCTGTAAAGATGTGACTTTGAGTCAGCATAGAAAATGGGGCCTAGTCTGTTCTAAATGCAGGGGTACAAGGAGGGGAAAAAAGAACTGCGACTTTGAAGGCATTTTTGAAAACTTCTGTGAGGCCAGGAAACCTTTTGCTCCCAGTTAGTGACGCTCTGGTTAGATCAGTCCTGCAGAGCAGTGAAAATCAAAGTGTTGCATCTACCATTTTTCTCACAGCTTCTCTCTTGGCCTCTGCCCTGAGAGGCCCATCCTCAAAAGGGTGTTCTGACAGTGTGAGGTGCCATTGTAAAATTCTAAGTCTAGGAAGAAGTCCATTCTTTTTGCAGAAGGGGAAGAGGTCTGTTTTTTTTTCCAGTACGTGAATTTAAAAGTTGCTGAGTGTAGTTTTAGGAGGCTCTGTGCCAGCTAAGGGTCAGCTGAGGTTCATGATACAGCTTGAATTCAAGCAAATAAGCTAAGACTGAGTGCTTATGGCTAGATATGTCTGGCTTCTTGTACTTTTTGGCTATATTGCTCTTTCTATTGCACATTTCCCCCTGTTGTTCTTTTTCTAGGGACAAGAATTAGTTCCTTCAGCCAGGCAGACTTGGCATCTCGCAGCATCCAGTATGTCCACACCAGTGATATTGAAAAGCATACAGATGCGTTCACCTTTTCTGTGTCTGATGGAATGAATGAGGTAAGTCCCAGCATCTTTTTTTGCCTGCAAGACACTGTTTCATGTAGCAAAGCTTTGATCTTTGATCTGGAGCTGAGCTTTGATCCACTGTACTCATGACATACCCAGAAGCACAGTTAGACCCTTGAGAAATGTCTCCTTTCCTTCTTTCTGAAAGAGAAAAATCATAGCTGCAAATAGAGGGAGAGGGACAAAGTAGAATGAAGGAGGGAAAAGTGGATGTCCATAAATATCACAGAAAGAGAGAATAAATTCAAAGGGAGGGATGGAAGAGGTCATGTTTACTCACAAGACAAAGCCAAAATGAAGTGACCCAAATTCAGAATCACTGTGGTCTCTTTAAAGGGCTACTGTTTTAATGGGGTTGCAGTCTTGGTAAACTGAATTTATCAAAGGAAGGTTTTCATCCTGTTCTAGGTGAGCCAGACATTTGACATCACCATAAACCCTGTGGATGACTCCTTACCCATAGTGCAAAGCCCTGGCATGACAGTTCAGGAAGGGGTGAGAAAAACTATCACGGAGTTTGAGCTTAAAGCAACAGATGCTGATACGGAGGTAAGCCAAGACTCCCCCATCCTTCTCCCTCCCCTGTTCTGCTGCACATCAGGGTTATCAGAAAAACGGGCTTGTGTTCATAGAGAGAGTTTACAGCGAGTGTCATCCTTCCCTGTGATCATACCCTGTCTGATCACAACATCAAAGAAGCAGCTTGTGGGAGGCCCAGTTTGTATATAAATAGATGAGTGTTTGAGCAAAACAAAACCCCGGCTTGAGGAATGGCTTCTTCTGAGATGTCTTTCAGACACATAAGCAACAAACCTGCATAGAAAACATTTAGAAGCTGTAATCAGGGCTAATCCTTGCCCTGTCCAGCCTTCCTTCTGAACATTGTGGATTTGAACTGAGCTTATGCCTAGCCTTGACACTGAGTTTATGCCTAGCACAGGTGAAAATTTCCCCTTCTTCCTCCTGGGTCTGGCCAGAGGCTAAGTGGTGTCATGTTGGCTTTACCTCACTGCACTGGTATTTCCCAGCAGCAAGAGAGCTCCTGGCTGCCTGTTATTGCTCTGAGCCAGAGATCCTGTCCAAAGGTTGTTGCTACTACAACAGAAGTGACAAGGAGCATGTTGCTTAGAATGGCTGCAGAATGGGGGACTGCTCTTGTGTTCAAGGAGTTGTCACAAGAGTGGGAGCCATCTCAGACCAGCCAAACCATATTTAGTGTGACGTGTCTAGACTAGCTCTCCCTGATTGGTGGTGTTTTTTAGATAGTCACCTTGGAACAGAGATAAAGATATGGCAGGGCTCAGGGTGAATCAATTCAGTGTGCAGTGCTGTGTTTCAGCCCCTGACTGGAAGAACTGTGCTAGGAAAGTTGTCTGGGCATACAGTCCCTCTCCAGGTATCTTGAGTTGGAAGGACCTGCCTGTCCTTATCCTGGTGTCATGTCATCAGCTTTGTCACTGTCTCCTTGGTGCAGGCTGAATCAATTACGTTCACAGTTGTGCAGCGCCCCCGGCATGGCCTGATTGAACGCACCAGCAATGGGCAGCGTTACTACCAAGCCACCACCTTCACAATGGACGACATCTACCAGAACCGCATCAGCTATAGTCATGATGGTAGCAACTCACTGAAGGATCGCTTCACTTTCACAGTGTCTGATGGGGTCAATCCTTTCTTCATTGTGGAGGATGAGGGGAAGAAGGTAAGGGGAGGAGAAGGGATGTGAGGGAGACCTTCCATAGCTAATAGGAAGCTACCTCTTCTCAGAGAAAGGAAGACTTAGTCGCTGTTGCTCCACTGAAGATAAGGGCTGAGTATTCTCAGCTACATGGTACCGTTTGCTTCTTCCCTGGTGTACCAGCCTTTGTGTGTGCAAACTTCCCCCAGGCCTTGATCCTAACAGAGCTGCAGGGAGCAAAGCTGGTAATGTGATGGATGGGGCTCTGACTCCCAAAGTAACAGCCATCTCTCTGAACCTTTGTCAGGTAGTAACAGCAGCACCACAGCGCTTTAAAGTTGACATTCTTCCTGTGGATGATGGGACACCCAGAGTCGTCACCAACCTGGGCTTGCAGTGGCTGGAGTACATGGATGGCAAGGTAACTGCCTGCCTGGGTTCAGCTTAGTTTGTTTCTCAGGCTGGTCCAGGAGAAGGAACTTCACAGGAGAACATCCTGATCCTCCCATGTTTTGATTCTTGTGATAGAGAATGGGTGTCCCTTTCTGCCCATGAAGTGTCTTGGAAAAGGCAGGGGTGTGCAGGGATGCCTGCACTGCTGCTTCATTAGCTAGACCAGGAAACCTGGCTCCACAGCAGTAAGTTACTTCCTGGACCATATCTTTCCCTTACATCTGCTAGACCGTCAAGCCTGGCTCTTCCTGGCTCTTGCACAAGCTGTATAGTGCCATACAGCTTCTGTCCACCTTCCTGGGTAAACACATCCTGTCCCTTGTCCCTCCTCCCCAGTGTATCTTTTCAGCTTTGCTGATGGCAGAGAAGTCTTGATTATGTGCTGCAGCAGCAATGGTAGAGATACATGGTTTTCAAAGAAACATGATATAGGGATTTCTTGCTGTGACATGCTGAAGTCCAAACAGACACCAGGAAACTGCAAAGAAATACTCCAGTTTTTCCCAGGAAAAAGGTTGGAAGACATGTAGTAAGAAATTGTATTAAGAAGTGGCTATTTCAGCTCAAATTCTTGACTTCAGAAAAAGCACTCCTGCAGCCTCAGGCAGTTCAATTGTCTCTTTCTGTTCTGCTCATAAAAGTGTTTTCTTTTAAAAGACAAAGCAAAATGTGGTGAAATTGAAGCACATCCATGTGAGGTCATTTTTAGGACTTGGTGCTCTCGGTGCTGTGGCCCCGGTTCAATTCCTGGTCAGGGAAGAATCCTGCTGTGGCAGGGGGGTTGGACTAGATGATCTTTCCAGGTCCCTTCCAACCCCTGACACTCTGTGACTCTGTGGTTCAATTTGAAAGAGGACCTAGTGCAGGCTCACTAATGCACTGTGAACTGTCCTGAGTGAATCCTTCAACTTGAGGCTGTTTGCAAATATTGTGTGCAAAGCCAGGCCTCACCCAAGCAGCAGCACAGTTCATGGAGCAGTGTTTTCCTGGTGAAACAAAAAGCCCTAGCTTTTTAAACAGGCTGAGCATTTTGTTCTGAATTTCATTTTCTTTGAGCTGCAGTGTTGTTTTTTTTTTTTTTATTAAACAAACTAGATGTGAATAAAATTTGGATCCTTCCTGTGCTGTCAAACCCCTTATGGGGCATCCATGAGTTTATGGCTGTTCTGTGTGCTCTGTGCTTTTACATCCCCTAGCTTTTCCCTCATGGAGCACTGTTTAACAGAGGGATGGTTAGGCTTTTTTGGATGAGCAGTGAATCAGCTGGATCTCCAGAGTTTTACTCCCTTGGTTTGGCTTTAATCCAGGCAACCAATCTAATCACTAAGAAGGAATTACTGACGACAGATCCTGACACAGATGACAAACAGCTGATCTATGAGATAACAACTGGTCCCAGAAATGGTTATGTGGAGAACAAGCTGAAACCAGGGACAGCTGTGATCACCTTTACGCAGGGTATGATGTTGGCCTGTATACTGTTGGTTTTTAACTTCAGCTGCTTCAGTGTGTCAAGAAAGCTTGTATGGGAGATAAAAAACAGTGGGAGGGGAGAAGACAAGTGGCAAATCTCAAAGGTGATAAGAATTGAACTTTACTCTCAATTGCAGAAATCCTGTAATTTTTAAGAAAAGTCAACATGTGTGCTGTAACACACCCAGATTCTCCAGACTTGGTAGACCTGGAGATTTGACTTGGGATAGTAAAGAGACGTTGTAGGTACTGCATGTGGATCACAAGGTCTGGTAGATGTTTAGCCAGCAGTGCAGTCAACAACGTGTGGAAAGTTCACTTTTGCAGAACTAAGGGGCCCTCTGTTAGGAAGGGGAAATGAGGGAGTAACTGCTTGTTAAAAAAAAAATAATGAAGGAAGGAAGCTTGGCAAATATGTGTTACATTGCAGAAAGTCAGTGAGCCTGAACCATGACATGCCAGCTTATAGAACAGACCTGAAATGTGTGCTGCCCAAGTGAATTCATATTTCTAGCATGTCATCAAAACTACTTTAAATTTACCCTATTTCTAAGTGTGAGCCATTATGAATAAAGACTAGGCAAGAGAATGTCTTGTCACAGCTTCTAGGCTGGCTTTTATCACAGGTAAGACCAAGGAAGGTAGAAAAGCTGCTGAAGCATAAAGGATATGTGGAGAACCAGGTCCCTGTGGCCAGGCAGATGCATGTCTCCACACTGCTCATCTGTAAAACTGCCATGGAATTTCTGAGTTGGCTCACTGGATGTCTCCTCCCGGCAGAGGATGTGAACCAGGGCCTCATTCGGTATGTGGCACATGAAGAGAAGGTTCAGGAGACCATGGACAGCTTTCAGTTCCTAGTGAAGGACAGCAAACCCAATGTGGTCAGTGGCAACATCTTCCACATCCAGTGGTCTCTCCTCAGCTTTACATACACCAGGTAAATGGCATGTGGTTTACAGCACACGTCTTACAGATGGGGTCTTACCTGAAGTGAGGCAGGTTGAGCTCTGTAATGTGTTACTGGACCTATAGCATGGAAATGAAATTCTGGGGCAGTTACCGTCATTTCTGCCTGTGTTTCACTGGCACTCTAGCTGGACTGAGGTCTCACTGCTGTGCACTGTGCCACCACACATGCTTTCTACAAATTTCTGTTTAATTAATGCTGATTTTCAAGGAGGGTGGCCAACAGCAGCTGGTATGAAAGTTAGAACTCATGTGCGTGTCAGTGAGAAGTGCCTGCTGTGTAAACCGTGGAGCAGGGTTGCTAAATAGCTGCCATCTGCCAAAGTCCCCAATTATTAGTCTCCCTCAGATTTTCTGTGGAGGCAACAGTCAGCCTGAGTCACATAGGGCTTGCTCCACAGCCTGTTATTTGTATCTGCTTGATACGTTTTCAGCTACAACGTCAGAGAGAGTGCAGGCTCCGTGAGTGTCATCGTGAGGCGGATTGGTAACCTCAACCAGTATGCGATTGCCTTGTGCCGCACAGAGCAGGGAACAGCCACCTCCAGCTCCAGTTCACAGCTGGGAGAGCAGGACTATGTGGAGTACGCAGGGCAGGTAGGCTGGGGACACCAGGAAAGGGAAGGTCTGACTGTGCGTGCCATCAAGCCAGAATGAAAGAACTGATAAAAACACAAAAGTATTTCCTTTCTAAAATTTTGTTATTTATTTGCTTTCAGAAAAGGGTCTCAAAAATCAGTTATGTTGGCAGATATGCTTTGCAGCAGTGTTCTGCCAGACTGCAAATGTTACAGGCTTGCCTGAGTAGAATGTCACTCCTGATCGTGGAAAGGGCTAAAGCTGTGACTGAGATCAGAAGGGGTAGGGGCCTACTCACAGCATATGGTGCTGCCTTTAACCTTCACTGGTCATTTATCTTTGGTTAAGGTTGGTTTCTGACGCTGCCTGTGCACAGGGTATGTGACTCAGGCAAGGATAAGGCAGGAAGGACAGAAAGCTTCAGACCCCAATCCAAAGACATCAGGCCACTTGCTACCTTCCAGGTGCAGTTTGAGGAGCGGGAGGATACCAAGGCCTGCACTATTGTCATTAATGATGACAACATCTTTGAAAGCACAGAGAGTTTCACTGTGGAGCTCAGCATGCCAGCCTATGCTCTACTGGGGAATGTCACCCGGGCCACGGTCACCATCACTGACACAGAGGATGAACCCACTCTGCAGTTTGACAGAAAGACTTACCACATCAGCGAGAGTGCTGGTTTTCTCTCTGCGCCTGTGGAAAGGAAAGGTGAGTCAAGCCAGACAAGAATGACTTTCTGCGCTCCCTTGGGTCTTGGTGGCACAGGAGGGAAAGCAACTCTACAGACACTGTGGTGGGTGAGACGTGCAGAGCCTGAACCTGCACAAGAGTGTGCATGGGGAGCCCTGGAGGCTGGCCAACAGTAAAATGGGGACTGAGAGGAGTGTGAAGCACCTGTGGACAGACTCTGAAGTATGTGTGGCTGTCTAGTGCTTGGATTTTAGTTCTGTACTTCATAGATACTAGAAGCAGTTTAGTGTCTGTGTCCTGCAGTCTTTCATCACACAACTAGGATTACTGCAATGCTGCTGAGGAGTGTTTGCAGTATATACTTTTGCCAGACTCAGGCAAACAACAGTTTCCTGTTGGCAGGTAAATAACAGTGACCCCCGAAACAAGTGGTGTTCCTTGGAGTTTGCTTGGTTATGATTTTGGGGTGATTGATTTTTTGGAAGTAGCTTTGTGGTGCGACTGAAACAACAAGCAACAGCACAAAGCAGATGTTGGGGGTTTTTTATCTTTCCCAGCTCTACTGTAAGATTCACCAGTGCAGCTAAAGCTCCTTACTTTTGGATTCATTTCTCCTCCCAGCATGAGCAGGAGCAAGCCTTTGTGCTTATTTGCTGTTTCTCTGTGATCCAGATGCTGTGTTTTGTGTGGACCCTATCACTGCACTGTGTATTCTTTAACAGGCAAGTGCCACCCATTCCCTGATCACAGTAACAAAAAGCGCAGATTTGGAGTATGCCTGGAAGTCAAACGTAAGCCAGCTTTTATGGAAGTTTAGGAGCAGGGATGTTGTTCTATTTTACTTCTCACCCTCTTTTCTGAATGCTGCTTTATTATTTCAGTAAATGGTGTCTCTACCAAGTAGACAAAAGTATTTCTATGAAGTTATGTTCTTTTCCCTGTTGTGTTTTAGGGGATACCAGCAGCACTGTGTCTGCCATCTGCTACACTGTCCCCAAATCAGCCAAGGGAAGCAGCCTTTATATGCTGGAATCTGGCTCCGACTTCAAGTCCCGGGGGACGGCGGATGACAGCCGCATTGTGTTTGGTGCGGGTGTCACCATCATGACATGCAACGTCACGTTAATTGATGACAGTGAATATGAAGAAGAAGAGGAGTTTGAGATTGTATTGGCTGATGCCTCAGATAATGCACGCATTGGCAGCAGAGCTTCAGCCAGCGTCTTCATCAGTGGTCCCAATGATGCCTCTACAGTGTTCCTGGGGAATGCTACTTTCACCGTCAGTGAGGCTGCAGGTGAAGTGTAGCAGGATGCCTCCCCAGGGCTGCTCCACACTGTATTGAGGTGCTTGCCATGAAAGCATGCTTTCGCCAGGGAGCAATTTAAGGCACAGTGGCAGAATTACAGAAGATCTGCAGAGAGTTTCTGTTTCTCCCTCTGCCCTTGTGGGGAAGGCTTGAGGTTGTTCTTTGTGCTGGGTGCAGGAGAAGTGGTGAAGGGAGAAGGGCATGCTGAAGGGAAAGGAGTGGTTTTATGGTATTTGACTGCTTTCTCATCTTGCTTCTCTCTCATGTGCAACTGGTGATGCAGGAAACATTGAGATTCCAGTCCTCCGACGGGGACCTGATCTCTCAACCCCCACCTCGGTGTGGTGTGCCACTCGGACATCAGACCCTCCATCTGCCAGCCCAGGAATCGATTATGTCCCCAGCTCCAGGAAAATAGAGTTCAGGCCAGGCAAGACAGAAGAGGTGAGGAGCTGCTTTGACTCATGATGAGCCTGCTGTGTCTGGTGACATATCTCTCTTGTGTATGTGCATACTCTATGCTTGTCATTTACCTGTTTTGAAAATCTCATGGCCACTTGAGAATTGTTAAGGAATTTGCTAGGCACAGACACACATCTGGTCAGCAGTCCAGCAAGAGAAGATTCAGTTCAGCCACCACTCCCAGGATAAAGATGGCTCCCGATTTTGTGAAATGACATACCAGATTTATGTAGAACATTTTTTTTCCATTGATTAATGAATTCAGAAAAGGCATGACATGATGACTTCACATTAGACACCCAAATGTGAGTGCCAGGAAAGCTGAAAGCTTTGCACCTTTAAAAGCAGGACTTATTTCCTTCTAGTTCTGCACTCTGACAATCCTGGATGATGCGCAGTACCCAGTGATAGAAGGGCTGGAGACATTTGTTGTTTATCTCAGCTCACCCCATGGAGCTGAGCTGACGAAGCCATTCCAAGCAATTGTGGCCATTAATGACATCTTCCAAGACAGTAAGTTATCCATGGCAGCTCTGGCTGGTCCATCTTGGCCTCTTCCTTAACACTTCCGTGCAGTAGAAGGCTAGTCCATGTTAGGTTATTTCTAGGCTAGATTTAGGCTATTTCCTGTGATACTCCCATTCCATTTGGTTGCACTGTTATTTTCCATGCTTCACTGTCTACAATAGCTTGCAGCCTTCAGAAGTGCAGAATGGTTTTTCCTGTAATGTTCCCTCTCTTGCAGCCATGCTTTCCCTCCTCTGCACAGAGTGCTCAGTCCTTGTTTCATGCTTTCTGGGAGCTAAAGCCCACCTTACTGAGAAGGTCTCACTGCATGTTTACTTTCTCGTGTGTTTTAATATCTCTCATGTTTGCTTGCATAAGGAAAGCAAACACTGTATAATCTAACTTTGTAGTAGTCTACAATCATTTCTGCCTTTGTATCTTTTGTTGAGGTCTGCCCTCTTTGCTGCAAGCTATTTGTTCCGTGCGTGTCCTGAGACGGTAGGATAATGCTTTGAGGTATAGCATCCATTTCAGTACTGACTCTTAATATAATTGCTTCCTGACACACCTCACAAACACACCATCCCTGTACCACCAGACCTGTTCTGTTCTCCAGCACATTGCAAATAGCACTGTCATTTTGGATAGGGACAGGACAAATTCTATAGACTGTTGGAGTTAGCTTACTGCAAGGTGATGAGGAGAGATGCTTTCTCTCTGAAGAACTCATAGTATCCTGTGCTCTAAATGGTCACTTGTTTGTCTGACACCAAATCCTGTATTGAGGCACACTGATGGTGCCATTTTATTCTCTGGCTGCTAGACTCCATGCAGCAGTTCTCCCAGGGTGCATGCAACTTGAGGAAGTGGCCTCAAGTTGGACCAGAGGAGGTTTAGGTTGGATATTAGGAAAGATGTCTTTACCAGGAGGATTGTGAGACACTGGAACAGGCTGCCCAGGAGGTAATGGAGTCACTGTCCCTGGAGGGATTTAAAAGACTCGTAGATGTGGTGCTGAAGGACATGATTTAGTGGTGACCTGGAAATGCTGGGTTAGTTGGACTTGATGATCTTAAAAGTTTCTTCTAACTAAAATGATACTATGACTCTATGTGCCTTGATTAACTCTTGTCTCTCTGTGGAGCTTCAGTGCTGCTTGACTCTTTATTACCTCCTGCAGTACCCAGCATGCAATTCACCAAGGATACATACATGGTGAAGGAGAAGGAGGGTACTCTTCACATCCCCATCTTCCGTACTGGGGACCTGAGCTATGAGTCCTCTGTCAGGTGCTACACCCAAAGCCAGACAGCAGAAGTCATGGAGGACTTTATAGAGAGAAGAAACGCAGAAGAGTCTCGCATCACTTTCTTGAAAGGGGAGAAGGTGAGCTGAACCTGTCTTACAGGGAGAATGAAGAACCACTGATGGGAGAGGTTCATATCTCCTCCTTGACTCTGCATTGTCAGAGGGAGCTGACAGAGGCTGTCCAAACTAGTTTTGCTGTTTTCTTCACTGTTGTTTCCCTAGCACCCACCATTGAGTCAGATTCTTCTAGTACAGGAAGTGCAAAATGATTCTGAAGGAGTTGTTTGTTTCATGATGAAACTGGTTAAAACATGAAATGCAAATCCTCTGTGTTAGTAGGACTCAGAATTGTTATAGCACATTGCTGTCAGTTTGTGGAAATACATGTCTTCACTGCTGCATCTCATCATGTAACTGTGGTTTCTCCACAATGAAGCAGCAGCCTTAAAAATAGAAGTATTTCTCCCAGGACTGACAGTATTCAGACATTAAACCTTAGGTAGTGAGGTATGGCGTGACCTTTAAGTGGCTTCATCAGATTTATGAATGTTTGCTGTTTTCTCCTGCTTACTTGGCTTTAGGTGAAAAACTGCAGTGTTTCTGTCAGTGATGACTCTGCCTTTGAACCAGAGGAGCAGTTCCAGGTCTATCTTGGTAGCCCACTTGGAAACCATTGGAGTGGAGCTAGGATTGGGAAGATGGGAATGGTAACCATAACCATCACCAATGACGAAGATGGTAAGTAAGAATGTAGCTGTAGTGTAGGATGCAGTTCCAAGGTGGTAGCAAAGTCTCATCAAGAGTTTGCAGTTAAATTTATTACACGGGAATGCCTTCAGTCACATGGTCACTGCTCTGTGTGCAGATCACTGATGTGGTGGCGTTGGACACTGGATTGGTCTCAAAGGAGGGATTGAATAACAGTGACTTGAACCTGCCATTTGTCCCATTTAGTTGCAGTTGCGCAGGCAGTTGCTGTGCTTCCCCTGGGAGATGTTGCCTTACCTCCACTGTGTCACATCCTGGAGAGATTTGTGGGGAAGAAGCA
Organism: Galbula dea; assembly: GCA_013399015.1. Classification (NCBI taxonomy): domain Eukaryota; kingdom Metazoa; phylum Chordata; class Aves; order Piciformes; family Galbulidae; genus Galbula; species Galbula dea. The sequence goes on along the minus strand of VWZX01002149.1, from coordinate 7,972,735 downwards.
GGGTGCCAGGTCCTTCTGGTGTGTGACTGGCAGTGGGGGCTATAGCACCATCACGTGGCATGGATTTGAGACTATGTGTTTCAGTGGGAGGCAGGGGACAAGATAATCATTTGCCTTCCTCTGTAGCCAAATATACATTTGGGTTTGCCCACCTCTTGCCCTAATTCACACCCAACCCTTAAGGCTGCAGTTTTGGTCCCTGCTATGAGGAGCCCCTTGCCCTGAAGATGTGTAGATAGAGTCTAAAAGGAGCTGAGCTTAGTTTCTGAATGCTCTTCGTCTGTAAACAGTGCAAACCTTGGGGCTTTTTTTCCACTGCTGTTTCTTTAGCACCCACCATCGAGTTTGAAGAAGCTGCATACCAAGTGCGGGAGCCACCTGGCCCAGAGGGTATTGCTGTTTTAAATATCAAGGTGGTCCGGAGAGGGGATCAGAACAGGACTTCCAGAGTCCGCTGTAGCACCCGCGATGGCTCAGCTCAGGCTGGAGTGGATTACTATCCCAAGAGTCGAATGCTCAAATTCAGCCCAGGTAAAGGGTCCTTGGAGTGGAAGTTAGAGGTGGTGGCGTAATCTGTGACATGTTGTGTCTATCAGAAAGGAGCAGTGAAGAGAAACATTCAGGAGATTTGGAAAAGCCACTTCATGCATGAGGTCCACAACACAACACAGGTCCAGCTTCTCCTAGTGAAGTGAACTGCATTAGCTGTAAGAAGGCATAATATACCTTTAGATTTTGGAGGTTACCCTTGATTTGGGGTCTGAGCTTGGGCTTATCACAGTCTTTGTGGAAAGAAACACTTGTCTAGATCTTCAGTGTGTTACAAGTTGAGTAACTCCTCTCCCCTTCTGGTTATCTAACAATTCTCAGTTCAAACCCACTGGTGTTCTGAGCACCAGCCCTCTCCCCTCAATAAGCAAAGTGCCAAGCTACTGCTTAAGTCGGAGTAATTAAAAGGAGGAGGGAATGAAAGCCCAGAGGTGGTGAGCTCTTTACTGAGCAGACTGTAAATGCCTAAGGAGACAGGAAGATGACTGAGACTTTCAAAGTGTGATTCTTCTGGGCTGCAGCCTTGCACTCTGCTATAGCTATAGTTTTATTATTTTGTTATGCAAAAAGGCTAAACTGTTAAAATGAAGAATGATCAGAACAGAGGAACAAGCACGGGCATCTGGCAGGTGAGAATAAAGTTGTCTTCAGAGGATGTAAGGGTCAGCAGAAATCTTTCATGATCCAGTGTAACAGCTCAGACCGTGTTGCTGGACCAAGAAGCCCTCACCAAACAGTTCTGCATACTGGTGTGAGAGAGCACAGAGATGCTTATAGCAGGGGTAGGGATATGCTTTGGGTCATAGATTTTTACTACAGACAGCTAATACAAGACAGGCAGCATTAATCCTCAGATGGCATCTGCTAGTAAATGTATTGTCTGATCAATTGGATCTGTTATCATAGCTGGAGTTTTACATGTAGTGTAGACTCCTGTGTGGATGGGGCTAAATTACTTGTAGTAGGGAGTGGAAATAAAATTACAATGCATATTTTATCATAATATTTCAGTGGTCATAGCCTAGACCAGCTGTGCAGGTTTTTTATGAGAACTTCAGAGCAATATCTGATGATGAAACAAGTTCTCTGTTTCTCTTGCATTTCTTCTCAGGTGTGAACCACATTATGTTTAAGGTGGAGATCATGTCCAATGAAGACCGCGAGTGGCATGAGTCCTTTTCACTGGTGCTGGGTCCCGATGATCCAGTGGAAGCTGTTCTTGGAGATACCAGCATTGCAATAGTGACTATTTTGGATCAGGAGGCAGCAGGGAGCCTGATTCTACCTGCATCTCCCGTGGTAAGTTGCCCATTGCAATGGATGTGATTTAGTACTCTTCAAGAACACACTGAAAACCCCAGTGGGGTTTCTGAAATAAAATCAAGAGCTGCAGTGATGGAGCATGTAGGAAAGATTGCCTTTTCTGCCCCATCCCTCAGTCCCAGGTGAATGCTGTCTTCTTGCATCCATACAGGTTGTCACTCTGGCTGATTATGACCGGGTGGAGGAAGTGACCAAGGACAGTTCTAAGAAATCCCCTTCTCCAGGTTATCCTCTCATCTGTGTCACTCCTTGTGACCCTCACTTCCCCAAGTACACAGTCATGAAGGAACGCTGCAATGAGGCTGGGATCAACCACTCTTCAATACAGTTCAGCTGGGAAGTAGCAACCCCTACAGATGGGAATGGAGCTAGGTCACCCTTTGAAACCATCACTGACAACACACCATTCACCAGTGTCAACCATAAGGTATGTGGTTAGGTGCTGACACAGCAAGGCTGCAAGGGTGGTGTAAGTCAGCAAGAGCTTGAGGCAGCTCTGTCAGGCTGTGTGCTGTGTGATCACTCGCATGTGAAATTTGGTTACATTCCTGCACCTGAAAAAGTGGCTGTGTCTGAGTAGGACCACAGCACAGTGATGTGACCTGTGTGACAAGGGTTTGGCTGTGGGATTGTCTGCTTGCTTTCTGTCCTGCTTATGCTGCAGGAAGGTTGTGGCTCAATTTATGAGTTCCTTAAGGCACTCGGTTTGCTGCATTGCTCCATGTGTGGCATGAGACCTATCTGTCACTGTTCATGTTCATGGAATTACTGTTTTCCTCTGGGGGCTTTTCCAAATGCTCTCAATTGTACTGTCTGAGCTCTTCTTAGGCATCCAGGTGTGTTTCTAGACCATGCTTACTCATGCATGAGACTGAGACATTTTTAGTGGGTAGTGCACACTTCAGTTACACAGAGATTAAAAGCTAAAATTTCCTTGAATTTGGGAATTGGCATGAGACATACGAATCCTTCTGTGGGGGTTTATTCTTTTTCTTTTGGCTTCAGAAAACTTAGCACTGTTCTTCACTGAGCCTGCTAAAAGCACCACTTCTGTTGACGTAGGAAGTAGCTGTGAGCACTCAAGACACTTCAGTAAATCCCTGGTGGCAAGAGACAGACGGAGCCTGGCAGATCATAACAGCTTGGGCTCCCTCTTCCCCTCCCTTCAGTATGTGGGCAAAGTTTGGAAGCTGTAAAACACCAACATACTTGAGCATCTGCTGCAGCATAAGTAACAAGAGGCCAATCACACCTGGGTGGCCAAGCAGACATTGGCACACACACGCTCCTAGTTTGCATTCGCATGTGCCTTGCCTCCATGCTGTCTCAAAAGACCAAGACAAAGTGATTCTGCTGTGCAATCAGATGTTGCAGTGCTGGTGTCTGTGACCCACACGTTTCTCCCTCGTTCTCTGCAGGTGCTGGACAGCATTTACTTCAGCCGGCGGTTCCATGTGCGCTGTGTGGCTAAGGCTGTGGACAAGGCTGGCCATGTGGGGACCCCCCTGAGAAGCAATGTGGTTACCATAGGCACAGACAGTGCCATTTGTCACACCCCTGTGGTGGCAGGGACAGCCCGAGGTTTCCAGGCACAGTCATTTGTTGCCACCCTGAAGTACTTGGATGTCAAGCACAAGGAGCATCCCAATAGGTATGAGCCTGGAAAAGGGGAGGGTGCAGTCCTTCACCAGACCCTTCTGGAGTTACAGAGCTGGCTTGGGTCAAGAGGAGAATGTGTGTCTGAAACGACATCCATCCACTCCACATGCTTTCTCGAACAGTATTGGCTGCTCAGGGTAGCGCTCCCACAGTATTCCTCATAGCCTGCTCTGCTGAGAGGCTGCCCTTCCCCTTAGGAAACTGGAGCTGGTGGACAGGTTAAGGACCAGATGTGTAGATGGGGAAAACTAGCTGAAACTAAATATCAGTCTGCAACTAGCAGGTTCACCCTGTCTGTGCTGTGGGACATGGGATAATGCATGAGACACCTCTGCCTGCCAGGGCTTATTTTTTCTGCTGTCTCATTGCACTGTTTGTTCCAGAATCCACATCTCGGTGCAGATCCCACATCAAGATGGTATGCTGCCCCTCATCTCCACCCTACCACTGCACAATCTGCATTTCCTTCTTTCCGAGTCTATCTACAGGCACCAGCACGTCTGCTCAAACCTGGTCACCACCAGAGACCTCAGGGGCATCTCAGGTAATCTTTAAAGCCAGCCTTTGCTTCCCAAGCATGGTAGTAGGCAAAAGCCAGTAGAGAAATGCAAAGAAGGCTTTTGTCTTCCTCTGAGCTCTCTTGACATTGCATAAATAAGAATTAATCTTTCTGTATTTACGGCAATGAACAGAGTTGCCCAGTTGGAGATGAGATGTGATGTATGGAAGTATTTAAAAGATAATAGGGTTAAGCAGCATTGCTCTGTTTGAGGACGTTGTAGGTTCACACCATGCTGGTGATTTTCTGCTTTTCAAATTTGTCTTGTGTTACCCATGCAGTTAGAGAGGGATCCACAGGAAGTGGATTGCTGTATCTGTCACTGAGATCTCCTGCATGGCAGCAAGTAGCAGCAAAAGCAAATTCACTGCTGAAGTAAATGCCAGGGCCAAAATAAAAATGCAGTTTGTGTCTCTGACACTCAGGGTAATGTTGTCCATGCTTGTTCCATGGTGGGCAGGGGATTGTTGTACTTCATTCTGTTCATTTCATACTCAAGCTGTTCTGCACTTCTTAAAGTTTGACTTCAACCTTTAATTAATAGGTTCGTAAGTTTGTTTTTAAGGATTCTTGCCCCATTCCTGTAACACTTTCCCCTGCACAGGTCTGTGTATATTGTTTGACCTCTAGGATAGTGAAGGGAGAGGAGCCCATTAAGTCCTTACTATAATAAAAGCCACTGTCATGATTTGAGAGTGAAAATGGGACCTCATTATTTGGCCTCAAGCTCTTTTAAAATCTGGAGTGATTGGTGTCCTGATGTCTCTTAACCCCAGAGGCAGGATTTCTAGATGAAGTGACCTACGACAGCATCGTTCTGGGCCCTGGCTATGACCGCCCTTACCAGTTTGACCCCACAGTGAGAGAGCCAAAGACAATCCAGCTCTATAAGCACCTCAACCTGAAGAGCTGCATTTGGACTTTTGATGCTTATTATGACATGACCGAATTAATTGATGTCTGTGGAGGCTCTGTCACTGCTGACTTCCAGGTGAGATGCCATATCCAAAACTCCTCCACGTAATCCAGATCTTCCTCAGTTCTTAGGCAAAGCTCCATTTTGTATTTGTGTGTATTTGCAGCTCTGCTCTGTGCAACTAGAGCATAGCTTTTTTCCCCCTTTCACCCAGAAAAGAACAGTGCTTTGTGAAATACATTGATTTTCATTGTGGTAACATAGGTTTTATTCTCTGAATCTTCAGAGTGCCAGCAAAATACAGTTTTTAAATGTAAGGATGTACTGGAAATACAAAATATTCTCAGCTGTGCTCTACCCTTTTACAGTTTTGACTGTGCTGGTAGCCAATATAAATGAGCAGAGAGAGGCACATCAGTTTGTACTCTGCAGTGGAGTGAGGTCATGGGAATTTTTAAGCAATTTCTTAATTAACTGACTGGCAGACCAAAAGCCAAAAATCTTCTGTAAAATACTGGCTTTTGCTGCTACATGTGTCTCACTGCCCTCTTATGGATGGATTATGCATGTACATCCCACTCAAGTGAATAGCTCGTCTTCGTTAGGTTCTTCTATTAAATTCCCAGTCAGAATGTTATGGCAAACATAATCTCTTAATTCCCACCAGCCTGGAATACTGTTTTAACTTTCCTTTTATAGCTATATAAAAAAAACTTTCCTTTTATAGATTTACACAAATCCAGAGAAGCTACTCGAACTGAACAACCACGTAATTTAGTGTGTGAAGACTGGCACCAACCAGTCTGGAATGCCTTTCTGAGCTCTTGCAGGGGTTTGCAGAGTATATTATCTGCACTCTGCAGATAATAAATGGTGTACCTAAATGGTGGAGAGCTGTGGTATTTCAGATACTCGTGGGGCCAGTCCTGAGCAAGCAGAATTGCTTATTTTTAATTCACAGAATTGGAAACTGAGGGCACTTTGAGGTGAAGTTGTGACCACCGCTCCTTTTGTACCATGAGACCAGTGTGCTTAAGCATTTACTCTTATTAAAAATGGAGGTTTATGTAGAGTACCTGTACATGTAAAGCCAAGGAAAGTTCAGACAGTCATCTCTAATTTCCTTACAGTGATTTTGTAGTATGTGAGGAGCACTTGCATACTTTTTTTCCCAACAGCTTATTATTAATTTTCAGTTGGCAATCCAGCAAGAACTTTTTTGCCAATCAGCTGTTTGCCAATAATGCTCAGTCTTTATGGAGCAATGATGTTATATTGCTTCAGAAGTACTTTGTCCCCATGTTATCCTCCCTGCATTTAGGTCATTCACGGTCCAGAACTAAAAAGGAGTCTCCTGTAGCAAGTACTCTGGCTTTTTTCCCCCCTTTGCAGAGCAGAACACAAATGCATTTGGTCCAATGAGCTTGGGCCAGTCTCTCTCCTTTGGGAAGTGCATGACCACCTTTTTGGTGTTCTATTGGCAGGTCCGAGACTCTGCTCAATCCTTCCTAACAGTCCACGTCCCCCTCTATGTGTCCTATATTTATGTGACAGCACCAAGAGGTTGGGCTTCTCTTGAGCATCACACAGAGATGGAATTCTCCTTTTTCTACGATACTGTTCTCTGGAGGACAGGTGGGTCTCAAGGCATTTGATGGGATATGGGCAAAATGGTTTGTTCTTGTTTTTACCTTTTTCTTAGTTTCTGCACTGCCACCACAGTCCTGAGCATGAATAGCACTGAAGTAAAGGGCATGCAGGCTGAGTCCAGCTACACTTGTGTTGGTGTGTGCTTATCAAGGGGGCTGGCATTTCCCCCCAGCCTCTCTGTTAATGGGAACAGTTATCACTCAGCTGTAGGAAATGGTGCAGGAAAAGAGGTTTTCTCTTTGTCAGAGTCTCCACAGCCAAGCAGAGGTTGTTCCCTGTGGGATATTTGGAGTGATTTCTCCAACACTTTCCAGTGATTCTCGTGTGGGAGCTGCAGGCATGTTCCTCAGCCTCCTGGCTCTCATGGATGGACATTTTACCATAGTATCCCCTTATTCATTGAAACACCAGTACTCCCAGTGGCGAGCCCTAAATCACGCCTGTTTGCTGGTGGTTACACCCAAGAGCTAACATCCGTGCATCTGCAAGTGGTTTATCCTGTGTCTGCAAGTCTTCCATTTTAGCTTGTTAATATCTGGAGCCTGTGTGTGCTGTGAACCTGTGCCTGCAGCCTTCAGCAGTATTGCTCAGAGGGCTACAAGGGACAGGCAGTGCCTCACCTCGGATTTTATTCTGCCAGAGGTGACACTAGGTATTGCAGAGAAGGACTCACAGAGCTTTGTTCATCCACTCAGGAATGAAACCCAGGAGTACCCAGGACCAATAACCTACAACTTTTGTGTAAAACAAGTTACATTCACAGGGAGAACTCAGTATATTTACTTCCTTTATGCTTGAGTGAGACTTAGGTGGCACATGGATAATGGAGGATGTGTAGCTGACTTGCTGGAGGATGATCCCAATCAAAGTGTTCCCTTTTGGAGCTCTCTCAAAAGCTTCTGGAGCTATGTGGGGCTGACAGAGAGCCCACATGAGGACTGACTTTGCCGTGTAGCCTCCCCAGTGACTTTGTTCTTGCTGCACTGTGCAGGGATTCAGACAGACAGCGTTCTCTCAGCCCGGCTGCAGATAATCAGGATTTACATCCGTGAGGATGGCCGGCTCGTTATCGAGTTCAAGACACAGGCCAAGTTCAGAGGTGAGAGCCTTAGTCCTGATAGAGGGAGAAATCAACATATAAATACAGATCTGTTCTGACAACGCAGGTAGCAGAACACACCCCTCTTCCCACGAGGCATCTCTCTGTGCTGAGGTGGGCAGCATGGGGGTCTCCCTGTACTCTGCCTTACCTGTCACTTCCTTGACCTCCACCCAGGGCTTTTTGTAATGGAGCACCACAGCCTGCCAGATGTCAAGTCTTTTTTAATGACTCCAGACCACCTGGGAGGGATCGAATTTGACCTGCAGCTGCTGTGGAGTGCTCAGACTTTTGATTCTCCCTACCAGCTCTGGAGAGCAACCAGCTCCTATAACAGGTGAGGACTGTAGATTCCAACCCCCCCTGCCACAGCAGGATTCTCTAAGACGAGGTCACAACAAAGCTTTCCTGACTGGGAATTGAATCTGGGTCCCAGCAGTGACAGCGCCGAATCCTAACCACTAGACGTTAGGGAAATAGAGCATCTGGGTGAACAGCCTGGAGTCTTGTTTGGTGACCACAGCATCTCCTGTCTTCTCCCAGGAAAGACTACTCTGGAGAGTACACAATCTTCTTAATCCCCTGTACTGTGCAGCCCACACAGCCATGGATAGAGCCCGGAGACAAGCCCCTGCCCTGTACAGCTCATGCTCCTGAGCGGTAAGGAGCCCCCATCACCATGGCCACAAGAGAGTTTCAGCCCATTTGGGTTGTTCTTGGGGTCCCAGCAGGCACGTGGCACACTACAAACTAAACCTCTCCTTTTTCCTTTCCTGTTCCAATTCTAGATTTTTGATCCCCATTGCCTTCCAGCAGACAAACCGTCCTGTTCCTGTTGTCTACTCTCTAAACACAGAGTTTCAGCTCTGTAACAATGAGAAGGTGTTTCTGATGGACCCCACCAAATCTGAAATGTCTCTGGCAGAAATGGATTACAAAGGGGCTTTTTCAAAGGGTAGGTTTTACTTTATTTCCTATTCTTTTTGTACCTCATGTTTTCATCTTCACAACTTCCTCTGAAACAGAAGGGTAAACCCCAGATTTGGCTTTGCCTCTTTTACAGCCACAGATGGCATTCTGAGCATATTAGAGCCCTGTTAACAGTGTGACAAGACAAGAACATGCTGTGACTCAGCATTTTGTCATCTGCACACACAAATCAAGACCATTCAAAGCCAAAGCCATGGGTTGTTCAGTGCATTTGGCTCTGACAGTGGTTCTCATGGTGAATTGGAGAATTTAACCTGACCACTTTTCCTCCCAACCTCTTCAGGGCAAACCCTGTACGGTCGCGTGCTCTGGAACCCTGAACAAAACCTAAATGCTGCTTACAAACTGCAGTTGGAAAAAGTCTACCTGTGTACGGGCAAGGATGGCTACGTGCCTTTCTTTGACCCAACAGGCACTGTCTACAATGAGGGGCCCCAGTATGGCTGTATTCAACCCAACAAGCACCTGAAACACCGATTTCTCCTCTTGGTGAGTTTCCTGCTGTGGACAAAACCACAGTGTCCAGCATTGTGTGTGATCATGTCCAGAGAGGTCTGGTGTCTCAGTCTCTCGCTGATCTAACAGACCTGGGAACTAAATTCTGGGGAGGGGCTGCAGATACTAATATTTAGCTCATACTAGCTAGCTCAGTCTGCATGTTCTCATTAGCCTGCCTGTCCCAGATGATGCAGCACTGCTGGTTTTCTGTTTGGCTTCCCCAGGCACTCCAAACCCTGCAACACCCTGCAGAGTCTCCAGGCAGACCCTGCCACCCTCCCAGCCACAAAAAAAACAGAGCCAGAATGAAGTGTGGCATCTGAACTAAATGCTTCCCTTGTCCCTGAGGGGTCTGAAATGCTTGCAGAACTATCCTCTGCTTCTGCTTTCTGTTGGGTTTTTTCACCCCAACTAAAACAGATTCTGACTAGAAAGGGATAAGAAGTGAAATTTGATGGGTATTTTGCAGTTCTGGGCAGGCAGGCAAACCTTGAAGACAAGCTCATTTTTTCCTCAGTCTTCATCCTTGAGTGTTTCTCGGTCTAAAAAAAAACAACCCACAAATTAGAGAAGAAATATGTGATATACCTAATTCTTAACACTTCCCTTGATCTCTGCTTATACTATGGCTCAGAACTGACAGGACTGGTGTAAGGCCTGGTAAAAAGGCATTTATTTACCAGTTACACATCATTTTTTGTGTACATCTATGATTAACTCCCAAGGTGCATTCAGGTTGTCTTATGTGCTTTTGTAGTTAACATTTGCCAGCATCCTCACTGGCAGCCCCATTGCTGCTCACTGGACAAGGGTAACATTAATGGTATTAGTTAGTAATGTTAATGGTATTCATTTGGCATGCAGGCTGGTTAAATTTTTCTCTGGATCTTTAGCTCTACAAACCTAATATTGACAGAATCATTGCTAAAGCATCATGAAGTGTCTACAAATCATATGGGTCATTTTCTGTGCAGTGTACTATGCATTTAAAGAAAAGTCCATGCCCACATGTAGGTGTGGAGATTGGGCATGCAGGTTTGGTTCCTGCAGCAGGTGTCCAGCGACCTGGCTTCTGGTTTCCCTTTGGATAGATGACAGCACACACTCCTCATAATGCTTCTCTGATTTCCAGGACCGAAACCAACCAGAAGTGACAGATAAGTACTTCCACGATGTGCCTTTTGATGCCCACTTTGCTTCTGAACTGTCCGAGTTTCATTCAGTGAGCAGCATGCCTGGAGTCGATGGGTTTACTCTCAAGGTGGATGCTCTCTACAAGGTACATACCAAGTGATACCACTAGCCCAAAACTCAGCTTCTCTGTCCAGGATATCCCAAATACTTGGGTGAATTTTAGTCTCTGGGGCACAGAGGCTGGGGAGGACGTGGCTCAGAGGGGCTGAGCAGATCTTGGTGGAACCAGGAGGGACACAAAGGAAACTCTCAATCAAGGGCAGAATTTTATGTCCTGGTTTCTGGCCTTTTCTGTCCCTCCCTAGAGACCCTCTTTGTAACTCAGTGACCTGTTTGATAAGGGGCTTCTTGGCTTTACTGGGTCTGTACCATATATTAATTGACAGTGGAGCCAGTTAAGGAGCAAACTCCAGCACAGATATTGGAGATGAGTTTATTCTGGTGATTTTTTTTTCCAAAGCATTCAGGAAAGAAGCTGTTTTAAAATATAGTATTAATCTTCATGAATTAATTATTGCAGTTGCCATAGACAACATGACTGAACAACTCACCTGGTGAAAAATATTATTGCTCATAAAAATGCACTGAACTTTTGTCTTCGCCTTCTTAAAGGTAGAAGCCGGACACCAATGGTACCTTCAAGTCATCTATATAATTGGCCCGGAGAGCATGTCAGGGCCCCGCGTTCAGCGATCCCTCACTCACCACTGGAAACGTGGCCGCAGGGACTTGGTTGACAGTGACAGGAGGCTGATGCTGGACAACTCCTTAATCTACGACAATGAAGGTGACCAGATCAAGAATGGCACCAACATGAAGTCACTCATTTTGGAGAGGGAGAAAGCTGCCGTTGCAGCCTCCTTATCACAAACAGGTGCTTCCCTGGGGAGCGCCTTTGCAGCCATTACCCTCCTGTTGCTGGTGCTTTCAGGAGTTTGCCTCCTCGCCAGGAAATGTCGAAAGCTGCAGAGAAAGCGGGAAGCTGCCAGAGCCACCCCTGAGGAGCATCCCCTGAACACCAAAGTAGAGCTGCCCAGCGGCACCAAGATGACACTGGACAGCCAGTACTGCACTGTGAGGAATGTTAATATATTGAGGGAAACTGAGAGCGCCTGCAAGGGAAAAGGCAGGAAAGTGAAGCAGGTGAACTTGGAAGTCAAAGTCCACAGCAATTTGCACGATGGAACAGAAGTTTAATGAAGCACACACCTTGGTTTGGTAAAAGCCTTTTACAAATTGTAAACAAAAAATAATCAAAAGAAAAGAGAAGCTAAGAAGAGTTATACTAGTATTTTTATACTCTTGGGAGAAGTGGCTCTGGCTCATCTCTGCTCCTGGCTGAGCTGCCTCATTGCACAGCAGTGCAAAGTTCTCCGTCTACATCTCCACCATGCTCCTCTGGCTCTACCGCTTCTGAGGGCAGCCCAAGGAGCCCAGCACCTCCCTTGGTGTCACAGAGAGGAGGCCCAAACCTCTATTGTGGGAACATTGTCCCCCCAGCCCTGCCAAGGAGGGGTGGCTCTGCATCAGCCAGGGGAGAGCAGCTGGGACCCTCTGCTCCCAACCTGCAGTGCTCAGGGTCAGTTCCCCGTCTCAATGGGGAACAAAGCAAGAAAAGCTACGTTTTCTTGTTTAATAGCCAAGGCAAGCAGCCTTAGTTTGCATCTTAAAATGAGGCAAAGCCCTGCAGAAAACCAAACTGCAAACCTGGTGCTCATATTTGGGGGTGGGGGGGAAGGGGGTGTTCATTTTGGAGTGGTGCTGGCTGTGGGAAAGGGGCAGCAGGGACATGAATTGTCACTCAGTGTTAATTGTCGTGTCTCGCTGCCCAGCAGAATAAAGTTTGACTATATCCCTAGCACTGAAAGTGACCGAGGCGTCCTTTGCCTTTACCTCTTCTCCACTGGTGCCCATGGTTCCCTGGTGGGTGGGAGCTGCATCACAGCGATGGGAGTAGGTGTTCCCACCTCGTGGGTTTGAGGTGACAGAGGCACGAGGCCTGCACCTCCTCCCGGGGTGCCAGAGTGGGCGATATGCTGCAACGCTTCCCGGGAGGGCGGCCTCGCGTTCAGCACTCGGTAGCAGTATCGGCGGGGAGCTGCAATACCGCGATACGACCAGGAGATGGCGATGCGATCAGAAATGCTGCTCCGTATCCGCCAGAGGGCGCTGCCATGAGAGACAGGACTTGGGGTGTCCCCTAGCTGTGGGGCTAAGGAGTTGACTAGTCTAGTGTATGCCAACGCCCCAAGATCTGAGGAACAAGAAGACAGGAACCCCGCCTCTGGTGAAGATCGACGCACCATCCCACCCCCCTCCTATCCACCATGAGCCCTTTGCCCTCCTGCAGCCGTGGCCAAAACGACGTCTGGGTTTGAGCCCAGAAACAGCCAACATGGTCTCCGTGTCTGAGCTTAAACGCGCAGGACTCGGTCTCTGCTCCGGGAGGCCCTTTCCAGCCCCCATAAACGCAGCCCTGGAGGCACCTTGCTCAGGCCTGGGAAACGTTCGGCTCGGTCTGTGATGCAGACACCCAAAACCAGCCCAACGTGTGACGTCGCGAGGGGCTCGGGAGCCTCAACAGTGTCGGGCGGTGACGGGTGTAACTGCGTGTGGCCTCGGGCGAGAAGCGTAGGCCCCGGGCTCCAGCCTTCCAGGCTCTATTCCGCGGAGCCCCGCGGCTACGCCGGCTCCTCCGCAGTGCCTCCGGCAGCGCGGCCGCCCGGGCATCGACGCTTGCCCACCCGCCCCGGCCCCGACACCTCTCCGGGGCCGCCGCGGCCCCTTCCCCTTTACTCGGCTCCAGAACCGCGCTGCCGGCCCCAGGCCGAGCTCTCCGCGCCTCACGTGGCTCCGCTGGGATAAGCTCGCCGGAGCGCTGCCGCCGCAGGCAGCGTCAACGGAAGACAGCAAGGAGCCTAGCAGCGACGGCGACCGCGGGAGCTCAAATCTCCTCGGCCCCACCCCACGCAAAAGAGACTCGACCGCGGGCCCCCACACCTGTGCCCGCCCACGCGCTCTGTCCTACGCAGGCATCTCCTCTTCCGCCGCCAGATTCACGTTTGTAGCGGTCGCCGCGGACTAAGTGGTCAGTTTCTAGGTAGGGTCTAACGCTCCGGGACCGGCGAAGCTTTTCCTGCGGCTGTGGGGAGTCTGGAGGCAGTGAGGTTGGGGATTGAGCTGATGTCCGCCTCTCCTCGGCCGGACAGGGTGTGGGCCTGGAGCTCTGTCCTGCCCCGCGGAGCCGGAGGACCACGGCAACACCGGGTCAGCCTCTCTGCAGCCGTCGGAGGCCCGAGGCCGGCCTCGCCATCCCAGTCCCAGCACCGCGGGCTGGAGGAACAGTGTTATGGGGCTGGTCACCCAATAGGGCTGGGCATAGTCTCTGTTTTCAAACCCTAAAAATGGCTGAGCGGGCCTGAGACCAAACCCCAGCAACAAAGGCCTTGGGATCTGGTTCATCCACTGAAACACACGACTTGGTTCTGTTTCTCAGCACCAAAATGCAGGACTTGGTCTCTGTTTCACAGCCCTTAAACTACCTCTATAAGCCACATTCCCAAAACACAAGACTTAGGTTGTTTCACAGCCTAAAGGTGCCCAAATGGGAGTGGTTCCACGTCCAGACAATGCAGGACTTCGTCTCTATGAGCACCAATCCCCCCATAACAGAGGATTTTGCCTCAATTTCTGATCCTGAAAAGATGCATGACTTGCTATTCTGAATTTCACGGCCCTACAATTGGCCAAATGAGCCTGTTTCCAAGCACCCCAAACACAGGACCAACTGTTTTTCAAGCACTAATATGCAGGACTTAACTCTCCATTTCCGAGTCCTAAAACCAGCCAAATGATCCCGGCACCAAGCCCCCAAAACACAGGACTTGGTCTCTGCTCCTGAACACACACACACAAAAAAAAAAAGTCTCTTGTTGTTTGGAAGTGCAGGTTCCCAGCTCATCCTCACCCCTTTCACCTTCTTACAACTTCCCTGGCTGCAAAGTTCAGGATCAGTGGTTCTGGTACTTGCAAACATGACTTAACATCAAGCAATCAAACAAGTGAAAGAAAAAAAAAATACCTACAAGATGCTATTATGGCATATTGACTGAGAGGGTAAGGTCACCATGATTCAAATAGAGCCATTAACTACGAATTAACTCCAACAACTGACTCCTCTAATGTGCCTGAGGGTTACTTGTAGCCAGCCCAGAGGAAATCTTGTGCACTCTGGTTAGCAGTAAGCCTTGCCCATCATTATTGTTTCAAAGATTACCATGCACAACCAAGGATACCAGTAATATCTTGGGGTTTGCTTGCACTTTTGTCCATAGGAGCCCAATATACTCTTTAAATCCATGCTGATGGGTTAGAAGGGCTGGGCAAGATTTTCCTGCCTGTGATGGTTTTGCTGTCTGGGATGGAGACACCTCAGCAAAGCTTGGAGCTGCCCACCTGAGCTGAGCACCAGCATTGTCTTCCTTTGACTGCTCACCTCCTCCTTAGGATTCAGGGAGTTCTTGACCTCAGAAATACTTTGATTTAATGCAAACTATTTATTTCTAGCAAAAGCAAAGCAGAAAACAGCTTTTCCTCAGTGCTGTGCCCCACCTCTCCCGACCATCTTTGCTCTCAGGTGCTTCAAGCTTTGACAGCTCAAGAGTTGCAACCGC
The DNA here is from genome assembly GCA_013399015.1 of Galbula dea. Lineage (NCBI taxonomy): Eukaryota > Metazoa > Chordata > Aves > Piciformes > Galbulidae > Galbula > Galbula dea. The sequence goes on along the minus strand of VWZX01002149.1, from coordinate 7,957,625 downwards.
AAAGAGCATGACAGGGTAATGACAGGGTAGAGAAGGGGATAGAATCATAGAACAGTTACAGCTGGAAGAGACCTTGAAGATCATTGAGTCCAGCCTTTGTCCTAGCCCTATCAACTCGCTAAACGATTCCCCCAATGCAACATCCACCCATCTCTTAAACACCTCCAGGGATGGTGACTCAACCAGCTCCCTGGGCAGCCAGTTCCAATGGCTGATAACCCTTTCAGTAAAGAAATTCTTCCTAATATCCAATCTGAACCTCCCCGGCACAATTTCCATCCATTTCCCCTCGTCCTATCACTCTCCACTAGGGAGAACAGACCAGTCCCTGCCTCTCTACAGCCTCCCTTCAGGTAGTTATAGAGAGCAATGAGGTCTCCCCTCAATCTTCTCTTTTCCAGGCTAAACAGGCCCAGATCCTTCAGTCTTTCCTCATAAGGCTTATGTTCTAAGCCCTTTACCAGCTTGGTAGCCCACCTCTGGACCCTCTCCAGCATCTCAATGTCCTTCCTGTAGGATCTGGAAGCCTCTGGGATGCAGCATAAGCAGGCCAGCAGCTCCCCTGTGATCCAACATCCATGGATGATGCCAGTTCATCCATGTCCAACAGCGATGCCAATGCACTCCTCCATGAGCCTACAGCAGAAGACAGAGCCCACCCCAGGATACTCCAGCACCCACAAGTACCCAAAGCACCCAGCTTCACTCTGCTCCTCCCTGCACAGCCCTGGTGCCAGGGATGGTTAGGGAGGAGCCCAAACAGAAATAGCCTTCCCCAAAGTATGCCCAGGAAGTATGCCATCACCTTCTATAGTTGGGGGTGGTGGAAGACGGGCACCATGAAGGAAAAAGCAGAGAATTGCCAGCATCACTGTGTTTACTTCCTGATCCAAAGCAAGGCACGTGAATTTTACAGACGCTCTCCAGGCAACTGCCTCACATTAAGGCATTTTTCAAGACATATAAAACATTATTTTGCAGCTGCTGTCCCTGGGGCTGCCTGCGACCACCACATCAGCGCATTGTCACGAGCTCTTCAGCAGAAGTGGGGTGAATGGCGATGGTGTTGTCCAGGTCAGCCTTGGTGGCCCCCATTTTGATGGCCACGGCAAAGCCCTGCAGCATTTCATCGCAGCCTAGCCCTTGCATGTGCAATCCCACCACCTTTGGGGAAAAAGCAAGAGGCCAGATGGGACCCAGTATCAGCAAAATTCGGGCTGAAAACTGGGTGTGGTGCTTGGGAAGCTGGATTCTGGCCCAAGACTTGGTCTGAGCAGGTCAGAGCCAACCACACAGGGACAGAAGGACAGCCAGCCATGATCCCTACCACCCTCCTGCAGCACCCAGCTGTCTCCTCCAGTTCCCTTCACACACCTTCTCCTCCTTGCCAGCACACACCAGCTTCATGACACACTTAACCTTCCTCTGGGTGACAGCGTGGTACAGTGGGGTGAAGGATGTGCTGTAGATCTTCACATTCTCCCTCCCATGCATAGCCACAGCTTCATCTGTAGCAGAAGACACAGCATGTAGGTCAAGGGGACACACCATATACAGGAGGCACTTACAAAGAGCAAGTGAAAACATACTGTGCAATGCTATGAGCACTTGCCAGAGATCAGACCATCTCCTCAAGTATCAAACCAGTGGCTCTGAGCCACACACATCCCCAGCCTCTTTGCCCCTACTCCACACCCTAGCCATCCCCACCTTCAGTGAGGCCCACAGTGCCAATGGGCGGATGGCTGAAGACAACAGTGGGGATGTTGTGGTAGTCCAGCCGTGAGTCCTGCTTGCCCTCGAAGAGCCTGTGGGCCAGCTTTCTGCCAGCCGCGATGGCCACTGTGGGGAGTGATGGGGAGTCTGAGCTGTGGCATAGCACCAGGGGGCTGGGGCTGGGGGCACAGCCATGGTACCTGGGGTGAGGAGGGCTCTCCCACAGACGTCCCCAACGGCATAGACTCCTCTCCTGGTGGTGTTCTGGTACTCGTCCACCACCACATGGCCCTTGGCATCCACCTGCACACCCTGCCATGGCAAACGGCACCTGCCTTGGCACATGCCCCAGCAGAGATGGGTCAAGTGATGCCTATGGGGGACCTGTGCTGGTGGCCATTTTGTACCCAGTCAGGGATAATATGGTGGGAACACCATCCTGCAGCTGGCTCTCGAGATCTGTGTGTGTCCCAGAGGTCTCCGAGAGTCCCAGAGACCCGTGGGCACCCTCACTCCAGCACAAAAGGCACATGCTACAATCTCACCACTTGGTCCAGGCACAGCTTCTCAGTAGTGGGCTCCCGCCCCACGGCCCACAGCAGGCAGTCTACGTCACGGATCATCCCCTCCTTCGGCTTGTGGCCAGGCACCAAGGAGGTCACTGTCACATCCAGCAGCCCACCAGGTGACTTGGTGACCATCTTGACCTGTGAGGAGCAATGGAAGCCACGGGAGGGAGAAGGAGCCAATGGCTTTTGCCTTGCAACAGGTGATGGTGGCCACACTGCAGAACCAAGGATGCCACCAGAGCTGTGACTCAGCCAGGAGTGTCCAAAATACTGGCTTTCCCTTTGCCCTGCCTCTCCAGGATGGATGTGACTAGCTGTGGGGTTGCTCTGCATGCCTGTACCTGCGTGTGCTTCCAGACATCCACCCCGGTGTTCTCCAGCTCCTGGGTGCAGTTCGAGCTGATCATGGAGTCAAAGGTCCTCAGAACCTGGGCAGGGACCCACCAGCCTCATCAGATGAGGGTCTGCAGGCAAATGCACTGCCTGGCAGCCCCCTCCACTGGCATTTCCCTGCACTTAAGCCCCATTCAGGCACAGAGAAGTTTGGGGCACTTCTGGTTAATGATAGATGTTCTGTTTGTTTTTCCTTTATTTTTATTTCTTTTTTTCAAGTCATGACTTGAAATAAAGCTCAAGGAAACGGGTGTGGTGGCACACATGGTTGCTGGAATGCCAGGCATGGAGGCTGGTGCTGCTGAAGTCCTCCTGCTATGTTCTTCTCCTCCTGTCTGCCCCATCCAGCCCCTCCTGACACCCAACAGCCTAATGCCACTGTTCTCTGCACTGCCATTTCCACCCACCTGAGCCTGTGCCTACTTAGACCCTCCTTTACCAGCTCACAGGAGCTGATGACCAGAAAGCCCTGGCAGACTGGGATGTGGCTGAGGACAGCCAGTCACATTACCCTGTCATTGCGGATCAGCAGGGATGACTTGGAGCCCAGTGTGGAAAGGATCCCTGCCATTTCCACTGCAATGTAGCCGGCACCAACGATAACACTGCGCCTGCAGAGAAGTGACGATGGCATGTGCAGCCATGCCATGCCAGAGTCAGTGGCTGGGGGTTGGGGATGAGCCATGCTTTACCTGGGCAGCTCCTCCAGGTCAAAGAAGCCATCACTGGTTATCCCTAGGCTAGCACCTGCAAAGCAAAAACCTTTTTGAACCCTTCACCACTCTTCCCCCTTCTCACCTCCACCTCCCAAAACCCACTTTGCTTTGGCAGACCTCTCTCCAGGCTGCCTGGGGAATTTTGTCAGGCTCACCAGGAATTTCACTGTCAGGAGGGATGGCAGGTCGCCCACCCGTGGCTATAAGGATGTGAGGGGCCGTGTACTTTTTCCCGTCCACTTCGATGGTAGGCTTGGGATCAGCACTGAACTTGCCATAGCCCCGAATGATATCAATGTGAGCCTTAGGGGAGGGGTAACAGTTATATGATTAACAACAGTAGGAGGTAAGCTAACAGAACCAGAGCTTCCACAGTTAGAGGACACCCATTAAGACTGGAAAAGTGGACAGAAGTCCAGCAGAGTCCTCTTCTCTGCTTGGCTCATGAACACATCCTCACCTTCTTTAGGTTATTCTCATAGATCTCATTCAGGCGCATCACATAAGCATCACGCTTCTCTTTAATTGTTCTGGAACAGAACAGGGGCTTGCTGTCATTGTGAGCGAGTGAAGCTATGGAGCTCAGCAAAAAATAATTCAATGCCTTTGGTACGTGACACCCAAGCCACAAAATAAAATGGACCCATAGCCTTCCTTGCTGACACAAGGTTTTTGTGCCTGCATTCCCTGCACTCGTCTTTCCCAGAGTCTCTTCCCACAGCTGGTTTGCCACCCCTCCTTTCCAAAATTCAGTGTGAATCCTGGCCGCATAACCAGCTCAGCATCTGTCCACAGGAAGCCTCAAAGCGGGCAGGGACCCCTTCAGGGTGGACAATGAGCCATGGAGCTGTGGTCCTGACCTGTGGCCTCTCCCTGTGGGACACACACCAGGAGATGATTGTTTCCATCTGTCTCTTTCCATAATTACCTCCAGCTGAACTTGACACTGGGTGTTTCAAAGCCATAGTCAGCGTGATCATGGATGAATTCTGCATGGATCGCTGCATTCCACATCACCTGCCCACACAAACCACAAGTTAGCTTAGGAGGAGCAAAACTCCTGCCATGCTACCCAATGCTGCACCTCTGCCCAGAGCAGCTCACAGGACATGGGTTTGAGGGCTTCATTGCATCTCTAGTTGAAAATGTCCCTGCTCACTGCATGCAGGCATGACAAGGCAGGTTAAGAGACTTTAAAAGTGTCTTCTAACCCAAACCATTCCATGATGCTATGATCCTGGTTGTTCAGTATGTTATAAGACAAGACCCTGCTTCCTCCCCACTCCCTCCTTCCCACAGCCCATGCCAGCACTTCTTTGTGATTCGTCAGTCACCCACACCAGACCCAACCCATGGCTGACATGAGACTGAAGTGGTGGCAAAAGCACCCTTACCTTCTTTGGCACGCACCCAACATTGACCTAGAGGGAAATAAGAGCAAGTCTCAGTATTAAGGCATAGTAACCTCAAAGGTGACGCTCTGAAGAGCATCCCAAATCAGGCTGGTACTGAATCCCATCTCTCTGCCCAGGAAAATAAAAGGCAGGATTATGGGTTTCTGACAAAAGAGGGGTGTAACCGCCTTGGTGCCTCAAGGTCTTGTGGTTTTCCTTCACTTCCTTGAAGGGAGAACACAGAAGGTGGCCAGTCTTTACAAACAAGGGTTTCTTCCACTGACAACTTCAGAGAGATTTACAAGGAGAAAGGTGTTTACCATCCCTTTCCTGCACTTTTGGTCCTAGTACTGTAACTATTTCAGCAGAAACGTACTTAAAGCATGAAATGAGAGCCTGTCCCCGGCTTGTCTGAGGAACGAGTTTTGGGTTTTCTGCTTGTTTCTGGCTGACCTTGCCTGCATGTTGTGCTTTGCTGCCTTTTGGTGGTAATTCAGTTAGTGGTTGTGCTGCACTGACCCAGGACTCATCACCATCCCTTTATCGGCCAGAAAAAAAACAGGGAAGAGGGGAATATTGGACCCGTTCCGCTTTCATGCAACTCAGCGTGACAAGGCAGGTCCTTGTGCAACGCTCCGTGGCCCGGAGAGGCGAAACCTGCCCTCCGGTTTCCCGCCTCGCAGGACCAAGACGAGCCCGGGGGAGCCCGGACCAGCCCCCGAGGGACCGATGCCAGCCCCGCGAGAACGGGGACCAGCCCATGGGGAGCCAGGGCTGAACCCGGAGGAATCGGGACTAGGCCCGGGGGACCAGGACCTGTCCCAGGGGGACCGGGCCTGCCTAACCCTTCCCCCCCGACCCCGGACCCCGCCCATGTCTGCCACCGGGACTCACACAGGTACCACCCAAGCGGTGCGGCTCCACCAAGGCGACTCGGGCTCCCAGCTCGGCTGCCCGGCGGGCACCCGCCAGCCCTCCCGACCCACCGCCCAGCACCAGCAGCTCGTAAGCAGCGGCCGCCATGGCTCCGGGCCTCGGTAAGCCCGCCCCACAGCTCCGCCCCAGAATCGGCCCTCCCCATCCCCGGCCCGCCCCATCCAGCACAGCACCCCGGTTTGGGGCTGACAATGGCAAGTTTATTGTTTCAGGTACAGCGAGGAGGATTTGCAAGCACTTCCAAGACAAATATACAGGGGGAAAAGGGGAAAATAACAAAAAGAAAACAAAACAACACAAAAAATAAAAGGCAGGATCAACACAGAACTGGAATCGAGCTAAAATGGGGATCAGTTCTTATCCATGTTATGACAACAGTACCCCCAAGCAGGAATTGCTTCCTTTCTCCAGTTAAGTCGACCGGCCTTTCAATAAAATAAAGAGCAGGGGGTGAGGGGGAAGAAGTTAGTGTGCATTTCCCTCGAAAAGAAACTCTTAATTCATGCCAGTTAAACACTAGAACTAAAAATTTACAAAGAAGCAAGATGGAAGTGTTAATAGTTGCTTTTTCCTCTCTGAACAGTCCAGAAGAAAAAAAAAAAAAAAAAAAAAAAAAAAAAAAAAAAAAAAAAAACACACCAAAACCCCAATGACTACAAATTCAGCAGGCAAACTGACTGTTGGACTGATGGGTATAGGATATATAGATAGTGTTGTAAGGAATTCAGTCTCAAGTTGTGCTAAATGCTCTTTGTCCTCTGTATGGCACATTTTGGTCCATGATGGGGATTTGAAGTTGAGACGAACCCTGATTTCTTACAGAAACGTGTAAATATTGTTGCTCTTTCAAATATCAGGTGTACTTCCTTCTACAAAGATTACGAGAGGTTTATAGGAAGTAGTCTGGGGTACGACGGGTAACATGAGGCTCTCCACGACGAGGTGCTGGGTCAAACTGGAGGCTGCAGGGAAAGGAAAGGGATCGTTTTCCTTCCTCCACAAGATATTTTCTAACACCACAATAAATACAAGATGTGCTCCCCTGCTGCTACTGCTTTACTCATCCCAGCAGAATAAAAGTATCCATAAGGGTTTAGCTGTTAGAAAAGCTACTTACAGAGCAAACACTACCCACCAGTCAGCACCTCCCCAGCCCATTGCTACTTTTGCCTGAGCTCAGCTAAGTATCACAATTCAGACTTCCTCACCCACCCTTACAAAACCCAGAGCTACCAAAAATAAAAATACAAATGCAAATTCAGCTGTCTTTACTCTCTCCATCAAGCATGGGACATAGAGAGATTAAGAAAATGCAGAAGCTCCAACAGTCCAGAAAACCAGTTAATACAGTACCCAAGAGAAGCTTTTAAGAGCTTAATTGTTATTTTTAGATATTCTTACAGGTAGAGCACACAACATTAATTCCAGAGTAGTCTGAACTGGCTTTTCATGAAAGAACCCCTTTGGAAAGGATCAGACATTCCTCACAGCATAGAACAGTTAGTAAAACAGACCAGCCCAAGCGAGGTTACTCACAAGGAATATTTTAAAGTGTCATCTAGTTCCATGATAGCAGCCTGGTTCCCACAACGGTAACAGTAATTGGGCGCACTGAAAATGGTAACCACATTTCGGTCATGGCACCAGTTATAACCCTGTCACAAAAAGAGAAAAAAAATAAAAAAGATGTCATTTAGGCCCCAAACCTAAACCCATCTGAAGTTCCTCTTAGATGATTTGTGAAGCTGTGCATTTCCAACTGACTTTGTTTCATTTTAAAAGAAGTACTCTACCGCAAGCTGCAACCAGCCCTTCCATCACTCGTGTGACTTTATCCATTTTGTGTACAAATTATGTATTGTACCACAAGGATACCTTTTAGGTATGCCTTTAGCTTTCACCAACCACAGACAAGAATTTGCCTGCTGGATACAAGTGACTCCTGACACACAGTACTACTTAAGGGATCTACTTGAACTAGATTTTAAAAATATATCTGCTCCATTGACCCATCTGGCATTTTCCCAGCAAGACGTACAAGCATAGCCTATTGACAACCAAAATTATGGCTTAATTCCCATCACATCTGACTGCTGAGTATTACAGGACTGCCTGCCTAATGCAGCAACAGCCTAAGTAGAGCAGTCAGTGTGTAAGAAGATTACTTCCACTAATGGGGTGTGACAGGGTCCCTTTGGCAATTTACTTAAGAGTGGGAGGCGGGGAAAAAAGGCAGAACATCCCCTTATTTACATCATGGGTCAAAGTACATCATTTGTTTTCACATGATTGAAACCCCTCTGGTATTTACCTGTGTAACATTTAGGTGTCCGCTTACATAAACCCATCAGTGGAAGGTCTCGCAGAGGAGACATGAATCAGCATCTATGTTTTGCTAGCCCCACCTAGCAGATTGCTTGTCCTACCTCCATGACAAGTTGGTGAGCACGGGAAACCAGTGTGAGACCATTGGCATGGTTAAATGTTTCAGAAATATCTTGCCCAAATGTGTAGCCAGCACCACGTGGAGATATACCCCAGCCGCCACGATCATCCGGATCCGACCATAACAGATCACACATAGGACCCTTGAAAAAGTTTAAGTGTTCTTCATTAGATGACTAGCAAGATCATTATAAAAAGTCACTTACTAATATATTTTGTTTAAAGAGAGTGCCAGCGTGTCCTTCTCTACGCAAGGCACATGAGTTTACTTTACACACATAGTATTGGCTAGTTGCTCACTGTTCCCACCTCCTCTTCCATGCACATTGTTTACCATTTCACTTGAACTGGTCAGAGACGCAAAGACATGGAGAGCAGATCCACGCTCTTACTCCTGACTCTCACAGTGGCCACCTGAGAAGGTATGTACATCCAAGGATGTGGGTTCATTGGTGCCAGCCAATAAAGTGCAATAAATTAAAGAAGGGGAAATGACAAAGTAACTGTTACAAAGATTGATGTTAAGCCCTTCTGGTAGGGTATTAATCATGTAATCTCCTGTCCTCTGCCATTTGCTACCCTGGGAGCTCAGAAGATGGTTTCTTCAGTTCTGATCTCAGAACCTCAGAAAGTGATGAACAAAATGAAACACCACAGAAGAAAGGATTGGCTGGGGAAGAAGGACGGTGACACAACATGACTTCTCTTGAGGGTTGCTTTCACAAGCAAGTCTGAAATGACTGAAAAAAATCTCATGATTCTGTGAAAAACAGCTGTGAAAACCCCATAGCTCTCCTTTTGTGTATTGCTGTTGTAACCAAAGCATATTGACTTGCGTGTGTTTTGCCCAAATGTACATCCATCTGCTCTAGCTGTTAGAAAGGCAGTAATCCCCTATGTAAACACGTGACTCATGTTCAGATGGATTTCAATGTGAGGCAACACTTATGTTTTCCACCAACAGGTATCTGAAGTGTACGATGCTCATTACCTCATGTGGAACTTCCTGCAGGCGGTCCAGAGCCCTGATATGATCCAGTGTATCTATAGATGGAGAGAGGCCACCATGGAGACAGAATATCTGTTCCAGAAAAAAGAAGTAATCCATTCAGTGCATACTGTTATGGGAAGACTGATCTCAGAAAATAGCTGGTTTTAACTCTGTTATCATTCTTTTACAGTTACAGTTGTCTCACCCTCACAGCAAAGAAACCAAATTCAAGCAGAAGGAATAAGCTAGGCTGCACCTTGCATATAGAGATCAGAGAAACAGCAAAGACACCATGCCCTCTCTTTTAAGAGTATCTTGCCTAACAACCACAACTCAAATCATGTTAATGTATCATGAGTGGACCCCCACTTGTTGAGTGGTTATTTAAAATTAATCATACATGCAATACCCTGCCATTCCTACAGCAGCAGAATCAAAAGCCCACAATAAGCACCTCTGCTTTAAAAAAGACTTTGGATTGCAAAGTTAAGGAAGGTTGTTTGAGAGGGTTCATGCTGAGGTCAGATAATACAGTCTACATAACCCAAAGAAACGGAGCATTTTCCTTACTCAGGGCTTACCTGGCCATCTACTAGAGCTGTGAGCGGAAGGTAATCAAACAGATCTGTGAAGTACTTCCAGACATTGGCATTGCCATACTTTCGCAGACATTCATCATAAAAGCCATACACTTGTGTAATCTGTCTGCTTTCATGATTGCCCCTCAGTATTGTAATGCGCTCTGGGTAACGCACCTAGTGACAAAGAAAACTCTTTAACAGAACTGTCCTGTCAACACAAAAACAGCAACAGAGTATTTCAAACAGCAGCCAAGTATTCAGCTCTGTTACAGAACAGCACATGTCCATTAACTCCTTTCTTTTTTCTGAGCTCAAGCAAAAAGTGGCATCACTGGGAGAAGCAATTCTTTCAAAACTCCATGAAAATGCAGTTTTGTCCAAGGCTGCTGCAGAAAAGCTGCTAAACCATACCTTTAATGCTACTAGGAGAGTCACTGTTTCCACTGAGTAATAGCCTCTGTCCACGTAGTCGCCCATGAACAGGTAATTTGTGTCTGGCGATTTCCCACCAATTCTAAAGAGTTCCATAAGGTCGTGGAATTGACCGTGGACATCCCCACAGACTGTGACGGGGCAACGTACCTCTTGCACATTTGATTCTTTTGTAAGAATTTCTTTAGCCTAGCAAAGAAAAACACATTTCGGCCAAAAGTTAGAAAGTTTCTCCACAGGCAGGTGTAATTTCACTGCATTCACACTGGAATTCCAATTTCACTGGAAAAACAGTTTGTTGGGTAAGCAAAGACAAAGTGCATTTTACAAACCCCTGTGCAAAAAGACGAGGTTTGCTACTGTGAAGCCAGGTCATTAAAAGCTTGTTGTACCTCAAGCACTGACAAACTAATCCAAAGAAGTAAATAAACAAGTTAATTTCCAGCCCTCCCTGAAATCAAACAGCATGAACTTTTTACTCTTGCAATTGTATATGACTTCCACCACTCCTGGGGTTCACCCATGAATCCTGTGCTTCTTCCAAACATTTATTGTGCACGAACAAGACAAAGTGCTACTCCAGTAAGTGTTACAGGCAAATGTCATCTTCTTAAGCACAAATGATTTTTTAACATACAGATTTTGACACATTTCTCCATCTATGCATTCAACACCACGCATGTCTGTTCATCACAGCTATACGAACTACAGCAGCACTCAGCACTCTAATCTGACTGCCAACACCAAGCACTATTCAGTTTCACAGTGCCTGGAAGCTTTTACCTCAAGAACCACTGCTGTCCCTACAGTACTGCAGGCCATCCCATGTCCTGTCAGCAAGAGTTCAGTGCAAAACTCATATGAACAGAGATTAGCCAATACTCTTGCCATCTGCTGTCCAGGGGAAAATACCAGAGGAGATAGCACAGCCCACTCAGGCGACTATTACTGATTTTTGATTTGCAAAGCCACGTATAAAGCTAGATATCATTTGATACTTACACACATAGGAAAACTTCTAATAGAAGTCATCTTACTTGCAACAATACACTTACACGCAAACTCCCTCCTGCCACATTTTAGTCTGACTGCCACCTCGGCTGCCCAACGGATTGCTCTCAATCCCACACAGCCACATGGAACCATTCATTTTGTCACCTTTGCTAGCAACACAGCAGCAGGCTGGAACAACCGTTCTGGCAGCACTGACAGCTGCTCCTCACTGCCTTCCTCCTCTGGGATCCCTCAGGCTTTCCCCTGTTGCTACATACCCATAAACCTCAAGTTTATTTCTCCCAAGACCAGGATGTCCAGCAGCAGATCTGTGGCCATGAGAACACAGCAACAGTGTGTTCATTCAGTATCAACGAAGCCAGCTCATCATGTGATCACTGAGTAGAGATGATGTAAAGAAAGGCTGCATGTGACAAAGGCGCTTGTCTGGCAGAATCGCTGGGCAACCAGCACAACACCAGATGAGCTGTGTTACTCTGCCAAAAAATAACCAACACAGGCATCAATGCCAGGGATTGATGGGGCTGCCCCAGCTCTGTGTCTTCAGATTGAATCATGATGATTACCAGATGACTAGAGCACTATGTCAGGAAAGGGAACTTAATTTCCCTTTTAGGGGGGCACATTTCTTCTTGCTCAAGCTTCGGAGGAAGACAAGTATTTCTAAGTTTCCCTTTACTAACCTGGCACAGAATATCATTGCATATGCAAGGCGTGCTTCTCTTGCCCAAGGCGCTTTTTGCCTGCCAGATTTCCAGTCCTCTTCCAAGCACAGTTTACCAACTTCTAAAGGCAGGTCACATACAAATGGAAAAGCAAAGTCAGAGGCAATTTAAACATATGAAGCCATAACAAGCTTCCCTGGCCATACCCAGCTGGCATCAAAATGACCACAGACGGAGGGATGGCATCCCTGGATTTAGTAATCTCTTTCTCCATACCCAGCAGTTCCTCTGCTAATTACAGCTATGTGATGTAGCCTATCTGCATTATCTTATCGTTACCAAATATCATGTTTGTTTTGCTGCCTCCAGCTCACCAACTGATGCAAATCAGCGCTCCAGGCACATCTGAGGCACACAGAACACCCACAGACAGGCTCAATCCAACCTGTACAAAAGTGATGAAAGATCACCAGTGCTAAACAGTCACCAGCAGGCAATGATCTGGCTATCCATCACCAACTCCCTCAGCTCAGGATGATATTAAAATCTCACAGAGCTTGGCCTGAACAAGAACCAGCCAGGTTCCCCCTAAATGAGATGGAAGCTGGAGGGTCAGAGCTATCCTGCCCTTCAGCAACAAGGTGATAGAGGAGCCTGGAGCCTCAGGAGCGACAGGGACTGTCAAGGTCCACATGTGCTCCTAGAGGCACCTGGGCCAGCATGCCCCAGGATGAGTGTCACTGCTGGAGAGAGAAAATATTCCTGGCCGCAACTCAACACAACACTTAGAATTTCATGGTTTGAACAGCGTCCAGGATGCTACTTGGCTCCATTACTCACACTAATTTCACCAATTAGTGCAGAAGAGCTTGCTAACTCATTCTCCTAAAATTATTCGTAGATGAAATGATCTTGGTGAGCAGAAGCATCATGGGTATGTGCCAGTTACAGCAATACTCCCTACAGTTTCAACTGGCTCCTGCTGCTTGGTTTCAAGAATCAGTTTACAACTACCATTCAATAACCATACAAGAAATACAAGTCTTCGTTAGCGATTAGAATCCTCCTCCTCCCACCACAAAGTTCTCAAGCTGCTCACAGCAATGAAACCACAACCCTTCTTACACACCCAAAGAACAAGGACAGAAAAAAGAGGCTACAGAGAGAGACAGTTACGGATGGCTGCTTGCCTGGGTTTAATTTGAGACACCATTTTACTTGCCTCTTTCATATCTCATTTTATTAACCTTGGTGAAAAATCCCTTTCCCTGGGATAAGAAAGATGGCTCTGAATTCCCTCACCTGTAACAGAATTCATTTGCTGACCTGACGTGAACTTTAAAACGTTAAGTATTCAGAGGCTTCAATGTCCAAACTTGGGAGTGCTTCCTATTGAATGAATTCAACTTCTTGGCCTTTTAGCCTGACTCTAGGTGTCCAAAATACAGCTTGGAAGTACAGTGAAAAAAAGGTTTTAGCAGCCTTCTGTCATAAAGAGAATCTAAAACTATGATATTAAGAGAAGTAGTATGAGATGCAAGACATTTGATACACACCTCCCCAACAAGCCAGAACACTTTTCCTGTCTACAAGCTCCAGCAGCAATCATAAATGTTTGTCCTTCTCTTATCCTTTAAATGTCTGCATGATTTGAGCTAGATTTCAATTTGAAGACCAGCAGAATGAAAAACGCGTGTTCTCATGCTGTCTTGAGATGACATCTTGATTAACTGTACGAAGAACGGAAGACCGAGTAGCTGCCAAAATGATGTTGTAATTGGGCAGGTGAAGACAGAGTATGATCTTCACAGGTGCAAATTTCAAGAACTTTCAGTGTGCTGAATAATTTAGCATATCCTCATCAACTCTCACTATGTCCAATCTTTCCCTCATTACTGCCAGCAATTAAAAACACAAATGACCCACACAGGCAAATCTGGGGTTTATTTCTTTTTTCTTTGAGCTTTTCCCCCCACCTTATTTTTGTTTAAACCTTTTTTACTACCAAACTCTTCCATAAATTTAAACCTCATGCAAGAGGTACTATTTTGCTTGGCCTCTCAGACATTAGTCACACAAAAGGGAGTGCTAAGAAGTGAGACAAGGTTGTTAAGGGTTTCTGCAAGTATTATCTCAAAGAAACAAACAGCGCCACTGGTTTAGTGGTATCATGCAAGATTCCCACACATGTGACCTGGGTTCGATTCCTGGGCAGCGCAGGCTAATTTCACTCTTTAAGGGCCAGTGTCAGGAAGAAGGAGCCAGGCTCTTCTCAATGTCTTCCAATGTTAGGACAGGGGGCAATGGGAGCAAGTCAGAGCATAGGAGGTTTAGTGTTAATGTAAGGAAGAATTTTTTCACAGTAAGGGTGACAGAACACTGGAACAGGCTGCTCAGTGGGGTGTGGAGTCTCCTACTCTGGAGACATTCAAGGCCCACCTGGACTCGTTCCTGTGTGACCTTATCCAGGGTGTCCTGCTTTGGCAGCACGGTTGGACTTGATGATCTGTCGAGGTCCCTTCCAACCCCTAACATTCTATGATTCTATGAACCAGCTTTCTGGCAGGGATGCTTCACACCAAAAGGAAGCCTTCACACCCATAAGTTTTTGTATGTTCCTTTCCACTCCTCAAAAACATACCAGTAAGCCAAATAAGGGCATAACAGAGTATTTAATTCACACACAAGTCATTTCTATCAGTTACCAGCACCTTTGAAGAACAACATACTGTGACAGATGACATTTGTTTCATGCTGTGCACCACAGGGTCAGAGTTCCTACCTGTCATCTGTATGGCAAACACCCTTTCCAGCTGCAATCAGTGCACTGAGCTGCCACTCTCCCTATTTACTGTGCCAGCTCTGACATATAGCCACAATCTGATGGCATTGTCTTCCAGCTTCTCAAAACACAGCAGACACAGCTCCTTAATTGACACCATAGCCAGAGAAGAAGGGAAACAGTTTTCTGTAACAGCTTGCTGGTTAGAACAGCAGTTCCCTACCAGCAATGTTTGGAGCAGGGCAGAGATCAAGCTAATAAATTCTTTCAGGCTTATTAGCTGGGCCTCGCACAGGAGACAGCACAGGCACTAGAATCTCTTACTCGCTCTTCAAGATATCTACTCTTCAAGCCACTGCTCTCACTCCCTGCTGCAGCACCAGCCCTTCTCATCACGCTCCCTTGGAACTGATGGAGGTCTGGAGAAACAGTCATAAAACAAACAAGCAGACCCAGCATGAGATTAAAAAAGAAAAGGGAATGGGGGAAAGAAAACAGAGGCTGGGTGGAGCCTAGCTACATGTCAGGACCACTGCTAAAAACATTTTCCAGGAAGCCAGTCTGGAGTCCTGCATAGCTTCTGCCTGTGGTGTTAAAGTAAGTAGCTCCTATCTTTCCAGTGAGCACCCCTGGCATGTTATGAGGTTCCAGTAAGGACCCTCTCCACTGTTCAGATCTTACCACTGTGGTAGCCTACCAAGGATCTGACAGAAGGAAGGGACTGCATCTTCTGAAGTTAGCACTGAGATGTTTTGCCACTGGCCAAAATGTCTTACCGTGAACAGGCATCAGAACACATGTTCCACTTCTAAGAGAACCAAGTGAGGCACACAGGTAATAATGAGACAACGCCAAGTTCAGCACCAGCAGTATGACACTCAAGGGAAAACCTTTAGCGACCTAACTACTCTACCCTATGCTCCTTATAATTACCAGTCCACCTAGGAAAGGAAGCTGAGAGCATCTCTGGACCACCTCATGCACAGCAGTGATCACCAAGATAAAAAGCAAATAGAAAGAATAATCTTTGTAACTACATCGGTTACCACTTGAACTCTTTGACTGTGACATCTTGCCCAGTCAAAAGAAAATCCTAAGTCAGGCAGAGATTTCAGTACTGAGGGAGTGTTCACACAGAGGTATTTAACTTCTCAGATAAAATCCAACACAAATTTAAAGATTGGTCTCCTGACTGACTAAAAAGAAACCAAGGCTCTTGATAGTCTACACTAAACAAGTCCAAACAGGAATTTGCTAAGGAACTGTCCAAACCACAGTCCGAAATAACAGACAGTGGTGTCCTTTATCCAGCTATTTCTCATTCTATTTTGGTCTCCCTCAGCACCTTGTAACCTCTGTTTAGGTCAGCACTACAGCTTATCTTACCCCCCTCTGCTTTCCTAGATTACACATCACATGTCAGAGAGCTTTCTCACTGATTCAGGGTTGACTTTTTAGTATGCGGCTACTACACATTACAAGACACAAACTAAAAGCACAACGTGAAGCCCCTGAAAGACAGAGAGCACATTTCTACTTACACACACCACCCCTGAGCCTCCCAGAACCAAAAAAGGTAAAACTCACACTATTGAAGGCAGTTATGTGTGAAAAAATCCTATAATCGTGGCATTTTTGACAGAAATATATTGCCAAAAAGATTCTCGATCTCATATATGCTACAAACAGCACCACTGTTCCACAGCAAGCAGTGAAGAAAGCAAATCTGTTTTCCCCACAGCAGTAGCCCCACACTCCCACTGCCGTCTTCACTTCGTTCTGCACACAGCCCCCAACAGCAGGGCCGAGGAATCACAAATCCCAACCCCAACCAGAGATGCTGTCAGCACTGAGGCCTAGAGACAGGGCGAAGCCGAGCGCAGACCCCTGGGCTCCTCACTCACCTTCTCGCAAAGGCTGCGGACCTGACTCTCGCTCAGCTGCCGGCACTCGTTCAGCTGCTCGATCCACTGATCCAGCTCCTTGGCGAAACCCTTCTCCTCCATGGCGATGGAGGCGGGGGGCCGGGCCAGGCCCCGCCGCTCTCNCCCCCCGCTCCCTCCCTCCACTCCCTCCCTCCGGCTCCCGTCCTGCGCACTTCCGGCCACACCCACCCCGCGTGCCCAGGACGCACTTCCGGTCCGCAGGGGCGTATGGCGTGCGCCACGGGTCGAGCTCCACCGCACTGCCCGTGTTATCTACAAGCTCTCCACATCGGTGCCGGATCGCTAGGCCCTGGGGCGGGTTGGGGTGAAGCGGAGTACGGGGGAGGCGAGGCGAGGCG
>VWZX01002149.1:7893566-7940548 GCA_013399015.1 Galbula dea | reverse complement strand
GATGGAGGCGGGGGGCCGGGCAAGCCCCCGCCGCTCTCAAAAGCCGCGATGCCCAGGACCGCTTAACAGTAGCGGCGCAACGACCGGGAGGCTAGGCCTACTCTACTCCGCGTAATGGCGNACAGAGGAGTGGGGCGCCGCGAGCGCCGCCCTCTGCTGTCACCGTGTTTGGGTGGGAGGCGAGAGGAGGCCTTGCTAGTGGTCGATGTGATATGACGAGGGGTTCTTCGGTTGTTGAGTGGTCAGTTAAAATGAACTCCCCACGCGGTACTATTTTGTATCGGCAATAGTGTGACCAGCGGAACTAGGGCATGGATGGCCCCCCTCTTCTCAGCGTTAGTGAGACCACACTGCGAATGGTGTGTTAGTTTTGGGCCCCTCAATACGAGGACACTGAGTTGCTGGAGTGTGTCCAGAGAGGGGCAATGAAGCTGGCAAAGGGTCTAGGGCACAAGTCTTGTGAGGAGCAGCTGAGGGAACTGGTGGTGTTTAGTGTGGAGAAAACGACGCTCAGGGGAGACTTTCTTGCTCTCTACCTGAAAGACGGTTGTAGCAAGGTGGGTTTGGTCTCTTCTCTCAAGTAACAAGTGACGAATTCCCAAAGATAAGAGAAATTGGCCTCAAGTTGTGCAAGAAAAAGTTGAGGTTGCACATAAGGAGCAATTTATTTCCTGAAAAGCCTGGACCAGACTGCCCAGGGAAATGGTGGAGTCAGTATCACTGAAGGGATTTAAAAGACATGTAGATCTGGTGCTGAGGGACATGGTTTAGTGGTAGACACTGCAGTGTTAGGTTTATGGTCGAACTTGGTCTTAAAGGTCTTTTCTGATCTAAACGATTCTATGTGCATGATTTTAAGTCCTTCTGAAATTCTGAAACCGGGAACTTCCACCCTGCCAGGGCACCTGTGGTTTTCTACATAGGCACCTCCTGCACCCAGAAGGAAAACTTCACAACGGGGCACCCCTTGCATTGAAAGAGGCTGGGACAGCCCTTTGCTGCCCAAATCAAATTCAGGTTTTTATCTGAGTCTGAGGCTTTCAGCTATTGCCCATTTGCACAAGGGCACTGACCTGACTTTAAAGTCATCGCAGAGTTTTGGGGAAATTTTTCCTTGTTCTTTCCTTCTGGCAGGATTTAAGACACCAACTCCATTCTCTGCAGCCGGGTGCTGCCACCACAGGGCTAGACATGACCATGCTTCCTCTAAGGTTGCAGTTGGCCCAGGTGATCACTGTTGCACAGCTTGGTTAAGGGAGAACTTGCTGTGAGGTGGGCTAGCCAGGGAAGGCCCTGATGCTGGACACACTCCATCCAAAGCAATCTAAAAGGTACTGTGACATACCAAATGTAGCACATCATTAATTAATGTAAGCAATAAAAATTAACATATTTACCTACAGTCTGGAACTCGATTAATCTCATGGTCAGCCCTAAATTTTGACTGACCTGCAAACATTTGTCTACTGCAGCATACTTAGGTCCTTATTTAATCTTCATGTTTTGATTTGCTTTACTGTCTCCTCTATACTGGAATGTAACAGTAATGTATTGCATTACTAAGGTCTGGAGCACTGGGTATGCTTGAGTTCCAACTGGCTGACCCAAGCAGCAAAGACCAGGATTTGAGGAGACCACTGGTGGGGAACTTTTCTGGGATTTTTAGCAGAATAAGAAAAGTGAAGTCCCTGCAGTGGGGTTTTTTTTCATGTCAGATGGAAAAGCTAGGAATCACTGAGAATGTAGAGAGGTTGTGCAGGTGTTCCTCTACCTGGAACACCAAAGCCAGTCATGGTTTCGTTAATCCCTGCTGGGTAAAACAGCCAGACTTGTGGACTTCCCTCTGAGGTGAAGGAGAAAATGAAAGGGTTTAAAACATCACATCCCTGTAGTGAACTTTCCAACTAAAATACATTTAGCAAAGTAAAAGGGAATAATCTATATATAAAATAATACAATTTTGTAGATACTATTAAAGATTTCCCATTGTTTGCCATCTCAGTATGCAGAAAAGACGCCTGCCAGGAACTGTTCACATACACGTGGGTGTTTTATTTCCTCATTTGTTTCCAGCAGGTTATTTTTAATTGAATTGCCCACATTTGCAGTACTGCAGTGGAGAACTTAATGGCCCTAGGATAAGGTGAAACCTCCAGTGTGATAGTGGACAATAAATCTTTCCACCCAAGAGCTTCCCAAGGACAACACGTGCCGTGTACCTTCAAGAGTATAAGGAAGTCCAACACTCACAGTAAAAATGATCCTGTGGCTTTGTCCAAAATGACTGAAAAAAAGTGTGTCCTGAGTCTCTGTGGAGGTTATGATGCAGCATTAAAACAAATGCTGAGTCTCTTTTGTGTCTTTAAAATTTCTAAGGTTTCCTCATTATCTAATATGAGGAAACCAAATCAGAAAGCTGGCCATATGTTAACATGGAAGTCTCACATCACTCCTGCTGGGAAAAATACTATGGCTTGCAGAAAAATCAGAGAACAGCATTAAGTAGTTGTTAGCAAGCTAGTTAAGTCAGTTAGTTACATACTTGCTAACTACTAAGTTGATTCTTATCCTAAGTTCTAGAAACAACTACTTACCAACCCCCTTCTGTCCTTCTATAAAGAGGTTTATACATCCATATATCCACGTATGCATACACTTTCATGATCAGTTCCTATTTGCTGTTTTCTTACCACCATTAAAATGTTTAATAAGAAAAGCCTAAATAGAAAGCTTGAATAGATATATTTCTCTTGACTTCTTATCAGAAACTTTAAAGAGGGTTTTTAGGTATTGATCTGAGGTGGCAGGCCTGCTCCCCAGCGCCAGCAAAGGACCGGCAAAGCCTCACACCTACAGCTATTGCAGCCTGAACCAGGACTGTCCTCAGATTAACCTGACATGGTTTGTTGGAAGAGGGAGCTCTCGGGAAGAGGCATAGATTTCTCTATAAAGGAGTGGCAGGGACAGAGCCTGCCGAATCGTTGGGCAGCAACGGGGGATGTTCAACAGACTCCCCAGCAAGGGAACATTGAAAAGCCTCCCTGAAAGAAAATTAATGAAGGCAAGAGCCTGCAGTGCTACATTGCGATCTGGATGTTGGCTGCGAGCCTGGAGGAGAGAAAAATCTGCCTGAGCACACTGCGGGTGCCCTGCAGCACATCTTCTGCTGTGTAAAAACCAAGGGGGTGTTGTAAATTTGAACCGTACCTGTGGGGTCTACCCCAGATCACACTCATCGCTGCTGGCCATGTCCTCCAAGGTCCTGCAGTGGACCAAGAGAAATGACGTGGTTAAGAAACACGAGTCAGAATGCACAGCTTGTCCTGGACATGACTTTGCTTTGATGGTTGAAGTGTATAAACCTTTTTCTGTGCAGAAGATAGCATGCATCTCTGCTCCCCAGTGCACAACAGAACAGTCTGAGGTTGCATGTCAAGGTCTGAGACTCACCAGTGCTTCCTTGGCTGCCAGGCAGAACAACTGCCACAGTGTCCCTTATTTTGCAGTAGTGAATTTTCCTCCAGTTCCTCAGCACCTATGGAAAGGCAACGAGACAAGCAAGTGCCCTTCCCTAGCACAGACAAATTTCCTGTCTTTAATGGTCCTCCCCATTCTCAAGATATGAGCCATTTTACCCAAATTTTTACTCGTGACCTGCTTTAAATGTTAAAGCAATCCCATAAGCTGTTTGTGGCTTTGGTCTAGCTGGCTACTGGAGAAGGCCAATGTAACTGTTCTTCCCAAGGTCTCTCTTGAATGATCTTCCAGTCATAAGAGGGAATTTGCTCATTTGAATGATTTTCCAGTCATTTGCTTTGAGCAGTGAAGTAACTCATGGAGAAGTGATAATTCAAACCATATTAAGTTCTGAAGTCTTTCTGCCCCTACTTTTTTTTTGCTGTTGAATTCTTCAGGAAGCAAACACAGCACACTGTGTGTGGAAGAGTGTCCTGGTTGAGTTCAAAGAGAAGCCAGCTCTTTTCCTCCTCAGCACCCTTTCCTAAAGACATCCTTCTATCTTTAATAACAAAGTTTTTAGCCACCTCAAAAAAATGTATGCTCAGGGCTGAAGAACAATGAATGCCATTGGGGCCACAGAAGCACAAGTCCTGGTGAAGGCAGAGAGCATCTCTGTTTTGCGCTGAGGCAGCTGGCAACTCTGGCCACTGATTTTTGGTGGGCACCAGGCTCCCACCTCCCCATCCAGAAATAGGGGATTTGCTTGGGGTGCTGAGCTGTTTTTCTCTCTTTATTCAGCCTTGGTTGCCCAGAGATCCCCATGGATAACAGGCCCTAGTCCCTAGTGCTTTCCAGTGTTTAGCAAGCAGATTTTCCACCACCTTCTCTAAAATCTAATAATTTCAGTGCTAAAACCTTCTGAAAAGGCAATGCTGGTGAAAGCAGCATAAAAGGCCAGGGGAAAAAAAATGCTGGCTCTGTAACATTAATTTTTTTGGTTTCTTATTTTTGTGGGTTTTCCACTGAAACTTGGTCTTTTAGAGTGTGATACAAAGGGAGCCCAAATCAGAAAAAGTACTTACTGCCACCACCACCTATGTAAATCATTGCCTGGGCTTATCCACTGCTTTCCAAGGAGCCATGTATTCTTAACAGGTCACATGTGCTTTAGAGAGGGGAAAAAAACCAACAGTGAAAAAATAAACAAACCAGTAAACTCCTTTCTTCTGTCAGCAGCTGAGGGTGTACAAACCAGGACATGTCCTTGGACTAGAGTCACCATGCAGCTTCTAGTAGTGATCTTCTCGTGGGGGAATAAAACTCATGAAGAAAAAAGGAGTTTCTTGAATTTTTCTGGTTTTTTCCCTATATGGGCTCATCTGCACCACTCCATCAACATCTGTCACTCAAACCCCTCTGTCACCTTACACCTCTTCCTCAGCACCTGCCACTGAGCACTGGCAATTTCATGGCAGCAGTGGCACAGCCATGGAAGAAGCGGCACCAGCAGAGCTGCCCCAGGGAAGGTTACAGCCACCAGAAATCAGCTGGGGAAGCAAATCTGCATAATTTGGGGTGATGCACTGATGCTCAGCACTCCTGGGGACCAAGCAGAGCCCACTACCCCCCAGTTTGATGTTAAAGGCAACAAAAGAGCATTTTGGGGTCCAGACACTGTGGTTTTGCTGATGATGGAAGGCAGATGTACCTGATAGCACCCTCCACAAAGCCAAGATCCTTGTTCCCAGCTTCTTCTCCATAGGATTCATGTCTGCTCTCTCTTTCCCATGCCAGCACCCATCACCACAAGCAACAACGCTTGTACTGTGAGGAACAGCAGGAAACATCTACAAAACCACGATAAACTGAGAAAAAAAGCTGGAGAGAGGTCAGAGGGGAGCAAAGGGGCAAAGAAAGCGGGGACAATGTTGAAAAGGGAGGCTAAATCACAGAAAATGGATTCTGTGGCCATAACATCCACAGGGACAATTTGTGACAAGAGGAAGGGTGACAGCCCAAGCCATAAAAATTCCTCTAAAACTCCCCTGAAACATTACTTTTAGATACAGATATCTCTTTAAGGGAATACAAAATGCCCTCCTGCAGCGGCCTGCAACATTTTTAATCCAAAAGTAGCTTTTTGGGGGAGATAAAAACAATCAAAACCTGAGAACTGTGCAACAGGTTTTGTTTGCAAACGCAAACAAATCTGGAATATTTGCTTACTCCTTTTATTGAACCCGCTGGCTGATTTGATTACGTCCCTGGAAACGCATGTGCAAATCAGTTTTCCAGCCTTTGGAGGGCATTGGCTTCCGCCACGATGTCTCCAGTGACTGATGCTAGCTTCTCGCTAATGCAATGTGCTGTAAGACCGAACCGGCATTAGACGCCAACGCCGATGCTTGCAGCTTTTGGCTGCTTGTTGCTTTCACAGCCATAAATGCCTTCATTCTCAAATGCAAAATACTGCCATCAGAAATGACTTACCCCCAAGAAATGCGTTAGCAACAATTTAATCTCTTAAATTAAGCAGGCTGAAGCACAGCCGTTTCTCTGTTGTCATGCACTTACCAGATAGAAGGGTCTGATGATGAAAGACTGGGGAAAAAAAGGGCGTCAGATTGAAAAGCCCTGGGGAGATGAATGCGAGATAACTGAGAGAGAAGCATTTATAGTCTGAGTCTTGGCTGAAATGACTTCCCCTCCTGGGCAGATTTTCTTCTTGCCTTCATGGGAAGTACCCAAAGGAGAGCTGCCGTGCAAGCATCTCAGAGTGGTGACAAATCTGATTATACAAAACAGAGCAAACAGTTAAGACTACACAAGTAAGCAAATTTATTTTAAGACAGAACAAATATTGTGGCAAACAACAATATGCAAATTCATTTGAGAACAGGGGTAAATATCAGACTTCGTTTTCAAATTGATATAAAATATAATCACATTTTATTTTGTCCAAAAAGCAGCTCACGTTGGGAGTGGTATTTGGGAGAGGATGGGTTCTGTTCATGCCATCTGAGGTGTGTGTCACCTCCAAAACCTCGGGCTTAGGAGGCTGCTCCTCTACCAGTGGAGATGAGCAATGCCACAAGGAGATGGAGGTGCCTTTGGGAGCTCTGGCTTCCCTTAACTCCAATTTTCTGTCTTGATTCTCAGAAAAAGCCACTTCTTGCCACAAAACAAGAGCCAGGTTCATTCCCTCAGAGACCCTCAGTGCCCACCTACCACCTACATGCAGATGGGGCAGTCATGGGGATGCTGGCTGCTTTTTAGGGTCAGGTATCTTTGAAGGCACCTGCATCTCCTCTTTCTCGCTGGCTCCTGATGGATCAATCTCCCGCAGACAAGCCTGAAAAGCCAGCAAGGAACCAGCTCAGCTCAGATGCCAGAGGAGTCACTTAGGCATGAATGGGACAAAATCCCCTCCCAGCGCAAAGGTGCTGGCGCGCTGCTTTCTAGAAAAGCCATCTCAAATAAAAGCAGACATACAAAACATTAGATTGTCAATGATGCTTTGAAACAAATTCAAGTTTACCATTTTTTTCTTTTTCATGAGCATGTGTGTGTATGTTGACTTCATACAATCAGACAAGAAAGACATCGTGAACTTCAAGCTCTGGATCAGCATGTCGTCAGTTAGTGTCCACAGAAGCACCATCGGATACGGAAGAATTAGCACCAGAGAGTTTGGAGGACCTAACTGATAACATGCATCCTTTGGAAAACCTGGGGGAATGGTCAGTGTGGGGCACATGGTACAGTCCATAAGAAACAATACAAGGCAATTCATGAGTTTTCATACAGTACAATACAGTCACTGATCAATTAACCCTTTCAGTACAGTACATGACAAGAAACACTTTGCACCCTGTTAACACTAGGAATGGAGTTTGGGCTGGGGGGTGGTGGCTGGTAGACTAACCCTTCTGCCTTTTGATTTCAGGGCCTATGGATTGTTTTAGCTGCTTTTCAGATGCACCTCTGTCCCATCCCAGCTCAGACAGCCTGTCCCCAGCCTGGCTCTCAGGGTAGATGTGCTGGGGGACTGGGATGCCACCAGTCCATCCACCCCCAGTGAGGTCTTCACCTGCATTGTCCTGGTTTGGCCAGGGAAATGGAGAGCCATCGCCCCTCTGCCCTATGTCGGCTGCTGAACCAATGAGAACATCTCAAATTTGAGCTTCCCCTTGGCCAACTCTGGTGCAGAAACACACAGAAAGAGTTCAGAGGTCGAATTCAGACAGCCCCAAGCCAAGCCCACTTTTTCCCTCTGGTGTAGTGAGAACAGGGTCCATTGGAAAAGTGCTAAATTACAGTACATTGGCATTTCCATATGTCAACTATCGAACAGCAAAACAGATTGTTTGAAAACAGAATCAGTATCGTACAGTAAGTTCACACTTAATTCTTCACCGTTTCTACACTTGTAACACATGCATTTTATTTCCATTAGTTTAATCCCAGTAGGACCAACATCCTCCAGAACAATGATCTAACATTAAACAAAACGTCCTAAGAAAAATATTAAGCATCACATAAAGTTTCAGAAAAAAATGTCAATTAGCATCACAAGGTACTCAGATCTACATTTAGGAGTTTTCATGCCATGACTTTAAAACACCTTTTGGTTCATATCCTGGGGGGTGGGAGAAAACCGAACCCAGAAAACAAACCAACCCCCCAAAAAAAGGAACAGTTGGGGAAAATTATCTGTCTCTATGTATACACGCGCAAACACACATGCACGGATAGGCAGATAGGTGCATGTGTGTGCACGCATTTTGAGGCTGCTTCCTGCAATGCACAATTTGTTTTGATAAACTTGACTCATTTCAAGGGCATTTGCTTGGGTCCACAAAAACTTTCAAGGAAACAAACTCTAAACTATCAAATGAGATTAAAAAGTCTACCCTGAAGAAAAAGAAAGGGTCAGTAAAACATTGCCTGTGTGCCATTACAATGCACTTCCCATAAGCTATCTTTAAATCCAAGCAACTAAAAATCACTACAAGAGCTTTTTTTCCACTTGAAAGGTCCTTCCAAAGCGAGAGGTGCTGTGCTAGGCTTTGCGTTCTGGCCTCACATGTCGTGCAGAAGAAAACGCTTACTTTTACCTTCCCAAAGGACGAGATGCCAACTCCAAGGGGCAAAAAACTACACCTGCAGAGGGAAATAAATAAAAAAAAGGACCTGTTCCATGTCCCCTTGTCTTGTGAGCTTAACTTCCAAGGGCTCAGGGAGAGTAAGCTCACTGGAGGGGTGGATTTTTCAAAGGGTTTGCCTGTATTGTCGTGACAGTGAGCAGGATGTAGGCTCTGAGTCACTAAGGTACTTTCTGAAGAGGCTGTCCCCTCAGCAACTATTTTTTTGGGGGGCGGGGGCTGTCAGATATAGCAGCAACATGGCCAGGTGCTATTTCTTTAAAGCTACATTGGCAGAGCTAATTTGGCTGGGGGAGGAAGGAAATAAAAAAGTCTGGATTCTATTTACATTCCCATTTTTAAATCAAATGATAAAGGATATAACAGCATAATATTCTGGGCTGCTAAAGTTTGTGTTTTTAACCACCATCATCTCCCACTGGATACCTAAACCTATGAAGGTCTATTGAAGAAGGAAACTTGAACTGAACCCAAGCAAAACCAGTCACCAAAACTAGACTGGGTCAGGAAAAATACTTCATCTGCTGCAACAAGCAAACCCAATACACTTACTCTTTTGTTGCTGAAGTTTTCTTCCATCATGGCTGCTTGCTAGCTAATTCCCTTCTCTCCATTCAGACTGATCATGCTGTAATGTCAGGGTTTATCCATAAACTATAACTGGGGAGAAACCTCCATCAAGGAGTATTGCCAGAGAAGGACTTGGATCAACTATCGGCTCGTCAATGAGGATGAGCAGGAGACCCAAGTGCAGGTAACCCAGCGTGAAAGAAACACAGCATGCTCATGACCATTGTGATTTATTTGCTGCTATGGAAAACCCAAGAGGACTTTGAAAGAAGCAAAACACCATGAGTTGATTGAGAGAGGGGGACTTCAAAATCCAGATTATTCTGCATCCCAGGAATCACCATCCCATTTCAACTCCTGGAGATTTATTACCATGTTTACTACAAACTCTACCCTACTGATTTCTTGCTGGCAAGGGAGCTCTGGTCCCTGACCATCTGTACTGAAATACCACAGGAATTTAACATGAATACTAATGCACATCTGAATTGCCTCCTAACGCGAGACCTGATCAACTCCTAACACTGCTTTTCAAATTCAACAGCAAACCCCATGGTTATTATGCTCCATCTTCTAAATAATTTCTAAGTCTTTTTACTTAAAAATACCTTTTGCAGTTTAAGCCCACAATCAATCTCAAAAGCACTTTCAGTACAGGCACAATGATGGCTTTTATTGCAATGGCTTGAGTGCAGTCTTTGTTGATACCAGCATCTCAGACCAGTTTTTAACTTTGTTGACCCATGGACACACCCTGCTATTGCAGACCAGGGACTTGGACTGAATATGAGCATCTGCCCTACTCCCTATGGGTCTGCTTTGCATCCTACAGTCCACTCACTTCCAAGGGTAAATTAGTTGATCTTGTACCTTTCCGATCCCTTTTGAGACTTCTTCTGTATCTTTGGTGTTTTCAAAAGCCATGCACTTGGGTCTCTGTATGACCTCAAAGTTTACAACAACCACGTCTGCCTGGACATCAGTGATTCAAGATGTTTGTTCTGTTGTGTGAAATAAACTTGGATGGGTTTAATTCCCTAAGTTATAAAATCTCTAACAGATATGTAATGGAAGTCAGGCATCAGACAGTGGTCACATACACTTTAAAATTATCTTCTGATGGCCCCTAAGTAATTAACACCGTGCCTAAGAGGCTAAGTAGACTGGGCAAAATAAACAGTAAAAAACTCAGTGCTAATAATACTTACAAAAGTGCAGTGCTCAATATAGTCAGAAGCAAAGTGACTACTAGTACTTAAAGTGCTAGTTTCAAAGTTGGTTTGGTTCAGTGTCTGAAACACGGGTAGAACACGAGGGGATAGCTAGAAGTGAAATTAAAAACAGACAGCACTGCAACTGCACATGCCACAACAAAAGTGCTTCAAGTCACACCATTGCGGAGAGATGCATAACGCTACTGCTCAGCTTGTGAACACAGACGAGCAAACAACACCTTTTAGGTTACGATACAGAACAGCTCCATTAACTCCATCACTACAAACCCATTCAGAAAGCAAGTGGTCACAGCTTACGAAAAACAAAACCAAAAACCACCCCAAAACCAAGAGTCTCTCGGAATATTTACGCGTCTTTGCAACTATGATACTCAAACTCTAGCACAAGCAACCCTGGAAAGCCTGCCCAGTGTCTGCAACAAGCTTCACTGACGCTTATCATGCACTTTACAGAGGAGTTGCAAAGCAGACTGCCTCCTTTTACACACTATCTTACAGTTAGCCTATTTACCTATTTATTTGTGGTTTGATTTTTTTGAGCTTTCTGACTATGCATTAAGCTGGCTTTTTTCTTTTAACCACCCTACCAGTCAAAGGACAATTAATGCAAGAACAAGACAATGAAGGCAGTTTAGAAAACACTGACATTCTTCATGTCCTGTCTTCATTTTCATGAAAGAAAATGCTCCAGAGAAGGACTTTGAATCAGCATACCCCTGGAAGAAGGCTGGAAAAGGAAGATTCATCCCAAAAGATGTCAGGCACTTCCCCTATCTCTCTTTAAACTTGCTTCCCACCAACTGCCCTACCACCTATTTCAGCTGCTGACAGCTGCTTTTTTGTTCACTCATGTTGAGCTGCAAGCCCAACCCTACCTTTATACTTGTGCTGGAAAAGCAGTGACACTCGCTGGAAACAGGGTGCAGGAAAACTCCCTGCTAAGGTCTGCATTGGTCCCAGTCCTCACCCTGGGCTGGAAGCAACTCCTTACAGGCTGGGACATGCTCCAGGAGTGCCCTTTGGGAGCTCAGTGCTTGTGAATACAGGGTGTTTCCACCAAAACAAAAGTGGCAAATGAAAAAGAGGAAAACAGACCTTCAATTCTCACTACGCACCCCCCAGAAAAGGTCACTGAATAGCAGAACCAGCCCTGCACGTATCGCTGCCAACTCTCCCAGGCGTTGTACAAGATAACATCTGGTGTATCTGAGCCAGGTACAAATCTTGTTTATGGAGAAAGCTCTTTTTAAATCAGAAGTATTGGCTTGCTGCAATTGGTAGGGTATGTTGGGGATGCTTCAGGCACAGCCACAAACATTTTCCTAACCAGAGAGCGAGCACTAGGGAGATGTTTTTTCAGAAGCAGGTAACACTAATGTCCCAGGAGAAAACAAAGTTACAAAACCAGGTCACTTATTTCCACTGCCACAAAGACCTGGATTTAAACAATGAAAATACAAGGTTGCCCATACAGGGGCTACGGACGTAGATCCACCTTTGCAGGCCTACAATTGGAAAGAAAGGAGCATGGAGAAGATGTGGTAGCCAGAGAGGAGCAGTGTGAAATTGCTGGTGACCCACAGAGAGGAGGACTTGTGATTTCTGCAGGTTTACAGTGGGGAAACACAACCATCTCAGTCCACAATCCAAATAAGAAACAAAACTGCTGAAATGATATATCCAAAGCCAGCAAGGTCTGGGGAAAGTACGCAAGCACGTATCTGTGGCCACAACCCTACCAGGCAGCAAGGACAACTCCATAAGTGAATGAAAGCAAAGTGTGCCAGTTGCACACCACAGCTTTTCTGTAGAAGATGGTGGAATCTTGACAGATTAAGAGCAATCACTAAGCATTATGCTGGGCAAAGAAGCATCTTGCAGGACTGTATTCAAGCTTGATCTTGCAGTATCACTATTTCCTATACATAGACACTGAGATAACACTTGGCTTAAGTACTGTTGGCCTTAATATTGAGACCAAACACCAACATTGTACGTACAGAAAACTTATGAGTGTGAAAATTCCTGTACCAGAGTTGCTCATTTTTCAGGTCTTTTTAGAACATGTTCTTTCCTGCCTTCCAATCATAAGGTTTTTGGCAGATGATTTGGAAGTGAATAATAAATCTAACATTAGGACACTGTGTCAGACTGCACAGTAATTTTCTGAGCCGCTCTCACAAGGAAGTTTTCACATTGCAGTGTATTTTTGCAGCTTTAGATTCTCCTAAGGACACACCACTGGCCACAGCTAAGACTCTTTGCAATTTTGCCTCCACCTGGGCTGACAACTTTGTTAAATTTTTAAGAAGAAAAGTTACTGCAGGTTTTCTGGGATAAAAGGCTACGCACTACCCCATGCCCTCACCTTCACCCTGAGCTCTGGATTTTAAAGGCATTTGCTTCAGCCAGCGTGCTGGATTTTCACCTAAATATTCTTGGCTACTTTTCCAGTCTCCAAAAAACTACTCATCTAAAAGTTTATTAGAAGCAACATTTTATTTTTGGAGGTGGAGGCTTTCACAGTGTAGAAGCCTGGAGATATCTTTGTGCCACAATTAAATGCTGATTTTTAGTAATGAATAAAGTGATTCCCAGGCACAGCCTATCGCCGAGTAAAACACGATCCCAGATTGCTCAGTATCAGAGGCATAATGCGAACCAAAGATGCAGGGCCATTTTTAATTCTATGCTAATCATTGCAACAAAACCCAGATCCTGCAGCGGAAGACCAATTCCAGGAAGAAATAATCATCCATCTTTTGTAGATGCAGCCATGCTGCTCAAGAAGGAGTTTATTTATAAAACAGCAATCTCCAGCACAAGGCTGTGCTAACATTGCCTGAAAAAGCAGTATTCTCAGATACATACTGCTACCATTCTGGGGGTGCTCTGCCTGGGAAATGCCACTTTGAAACTAGACACTATAAAGTTCAAGTACGGGAAACCATGTTCTGTTCAACAAATACCAGCTGTAAGGCTAATTATGCTTGAGGATCCCTGTTTTGAAATTCATGCTTTTGGTTGAGAGAAGAAAAATCATACAGCCTTTAAATTATTTATATGAGAAAAGATGATTTCAATAAAAGCATCAATGTTGTGTAAACCAAAATGAAATTCCAAATGTAGACTTTCTGCATTTTGTATGTTTACTTATATGTGGATGAGAAGCTTCTTTTTCCCTTCTTGCGCAAAAATATCTATCACACAGGATGACATAAAAATGCCTTTTTTGTATACAGGAAATAAAAAACCAAGACAAAAACCAGGAATCTGCAGAGTAGTTGTGAAAGGGATGAAAAAACCCCAAGAAGCAGGCATGGAATCTGTTTTTGCTCCCCCATGTACCGCTATAGTTCCTGAAGAGGCAACACATGGTTGCACTAAGAGACTATTTCACGGAGATGTGAACCTCCACCTTTGTGTCACAGCCAAGCAAGACACCAAGTGCTTTGGCAAGTCCTCCCATTGCAGCAGTTTGTCCTTGGCCATCAAGATGTAATCTTCTTCAAAGAGGTAATGCATCCAGAGAAGATTTGTACACGACAAATTTATTCATGGGGACCTCATGACCACAGCTGCTGATTCTACCTGGAGATGCCACCACCAACAACTCGCTACCATGGGAAGGGCTTTGCTAGGTGTTCTCCATCCCTCCTCGCTGGGTATCCACATGCCTTATGAGATGCTGATGATGCCTGCATCCAGCATTACAAGACATGTTCCTTGGGCGTAACAGAATAACTCATATTAGTATGTCACCCTGCTGTAATGACGGTGCCCGAAGACAGGAACATTGGACCACAGGGACCATATGTTGAAAGCAAAACATTTTATTACCATTGGTTAAGCTTCATAATGCACACTTAGAAGTAAGACAGAGGTTATATGGAGATCACTTTGCTTGCTACCAGCTAGAGCTTTTGGGATTAAATGTAGCAGCTGTTGAGCGGTGTGTAACAGGACCAGTGGAAAGAAAAAGAGAATAACGTACCATTGAAAAGGTAGGAGGGGAAGCTTGGCAGAAATCAGTCCCCTAACTTGAAATTTAACCAGAAATCTTTTTTTAATGCTGTACAGAAAGCCACAGTATCCTAGACAACAGCTGGTGACCCAGTACTGCCATTGAAATGCAGCTCTCCAACTTAACAACCACCTATCTACCACCTTGTACAGGTGCCACAGTAACAACACAACACAGGAAGTTTGGAGGGGATTGCTTTCATTTTGGAGAGGATAACACCTCTTCAATCAACAGATCGAGCCTAGGTGCAAAGCAGGATGCAGCAAATACAGGAGCTCCTTGTTAATCTAATCACACCCCCTTCTTGCAGCACACAGATGCTTATTGGAAATCTTGAGTTACCATGAAGGCAGAAAGTTGGATTAAAACTTGTAGAGAACCTGAATTCAGCATGGTTAGCTAACTCACTGACAATTCTCTGCAACAGCCTTGACAGTGTTGATTCAAATGTGTGATTTTGGGGTTGTTTTCTTTAAGTTTGCCTGCAATGCTTTTGACATTAAATGCCATCCTGAGATGGTTTCTAAAGAACATAAATTTCTTCCAGCGTGAATTGCACCTTCAGTCTAAGATCGAAACCACAGCTCTCTCTCATAGGTCAGAGGTCAAAAAAAAAGCTATTTTGGACCATCTACTAAAGAATCACTAACAGTTTAACAGTACCAGCTTTTTTAGCCCAAATCAGTTTACCTTCCGGACAGTCTTCTACAAGCAGCTTCAAATTGCATCAAACCCTATCCAGACGAATGCTCTGTTCCGATCTCCCTTTTCCCAATATTACAACTCTTCACATTAGTTTCTGCATTCAAACCAAAACCAAAGGAGAGGGAGAAAATGCCTTCAGAAGTGAAAGAGGACTCCAACTATTGCTAGCACAAAAATACCAACTTTTCTTTTAGAAAACAAAGTGCTTGGCTAGAAAGGTGGGAACCTCTTGTGAGACTGAAAGCATGGAGGAGGCTAGTGTTTAAGTGGTGGCAAGTGAAAAATACTCATCTCTTAGCCTCCTCCTTGTTCTCTTCTGCACAGCATCCTCAGCCTCACTGGAAAAAATAGGTCAGCATAGGTTTTGAACAACCAGAGAAAGCATCTCTAGGGCTGAATGCAACAACTCAAGGACTGCAATATGGAGGAGGATGGTGAACTTCATTTTGCAGAGAGCCTGAGAAGGTGAGGAAGTTAAGAGGATCTTCTAGTTGGTGCTTTCTCTTTCTCCTCCTGTGGCACAAAGGGACTGAGGAAGGCAGCAGCTCTCTGCAGGTGGGCACTTCAGAGCCTGTCTCGGGAGGAGGTTCAGAGACAAACAACGGGGTTAGTAGACCAGTCCACCACAGAGAGCTGCTACAACCTCCAAAACAGCCTGCAAAGTCCAAGCCATGGCTCAGTCTTCACTCTTACCTCTTGGCTAACGTCTCAAGAGCTTACTCCTCTTTCTGTTCCTCTTTTGGGGGGCTTGCAGAAATACATCTTCTCCTTTATAGGTTAGCCAACAAAAGTGACTGTATCTTTGCCAGTTTTAGAGTTGCAGTCCCTTCCCATTCTTGGGTCATCTTGGAAATGGCAAGAAGCTTTCAGAAACTGTGGGCTGCTAGTGAAACCTGGTGAGGCTGTGGGCTGTCTGAAAAGGGATAAGCACATCTAGGGAGATTATGTCTCCTTTAGAGGGTATCTCCTAAGACCAGAAAAAAGGTGAGAAAAGCAACAGGTTAAACTGCAGTTTGCTGCTGCAGGGAGGAGTAAGTGGGCACCACCTCTGCCTTACACTCTGGATTGTGGGTATTCTTGGGGATGCACACATATCAGCACAGAACAGGCACTGCCAAATAAACTGTCAGTTTTAAGCTGCTTTTAAAGAAAAAGTCTCTGTAATATGCCTTCACGAAGATAACCCACAGTTAAAAGCTGGTAGCATTCATGAAAATGTTCATCAGGTAACTGCAGCACTTTCCTCTTCTTTTTTTCTTCTTTTTTTTTTCACTAAGATAGCTAGAAGGACTCATCACTTGTTAGCTCAAAGGGTCAATCCCAACAGCGCTGAGGTATGACTGTGCTAGCATAAGCAGAAAATGCTGTTACTGAGCACTGGAGCTGGGATGCAGCAAGCTTACGTGCAGATTGCACGCTGGCACACACCAATTCCAGGACAGAAATGTCCATATGCTCTCTAGAGTAGCTGCCTTCCTTGAGCACCAGGCAAGAGTTAGAAGTCCCATGGGGCAAAAATGGAAGGCTAAAGTAGTTGGGCTCCTATGGTATCCAGGATAAAGCTGTTCATGTCTTGCCTTTGTAGTTACACTGTGACATAGAAGACATGAGGGTGGTAGTCCCTTGCCTAGCACAAGTCTCTGTTGCCATTTTGACCCAGGTGCCTCGTGCAGGCTTTGACAGTACCTAATCCTAGTGGCTTCCTGCATCATCAACCACTGCAGCAACTGGAGCCAGCACAGGACTGTAAGAGAGCAGACAGGAGACTTGGCAGAGGCACAGCTCTTATCTCAACATCTTCATATTCACTTTGTTGTGGGTATGCTCATTCCATGTACCCAAATTTACTAACCCACATCAAACCCTTGGGTCAATTCCCAAACTGATGTGGAAGCATCTTGCTATTACACACACAGAAAAAAATTACTTTAATTATTCTGCAACCAATTAAAATGTCCTGGGGAGGATGAGATCTTGGCAACGTTTAGTTCAAGACACATACTTCCAGACTGAAGCTTACTTCTGTGTACAAAGAAACAAAATTAAGGTTGCACATATCAAAGAATCCAGGCACAGCATTGAGTCGCTCAGAGAAGCAAGAGTCAAAGCTCAGAGCAATACTTGCAGGAGATGCAGTAAAGCTCCTCCCTGGGGAGGCTGTCGTAATGTTGTCTACAAGTGGGATGTTGCATGCTAGCTGTTCAGAGGAAGCGGCTAGCCTACAAAAAGCATATGATCAAATCTGCCCCAGGTAACTGGTTTGTGCAATGTTACTCAACAGGAGAAGGTTCACTGAGGGAAAGAATGACTCTATGGTTAAATAACTTCCTTTGCTCCAGCATCACCCCAAGCCCCGCAAGAACCTGCCTCAGCCTAGAGTTAGCATCTCTCAAAGCTCTCACCTTCTGTGCAATGGCTTGCAGAAGCAGATGAGAGTTGCAGCTCAGGACATCTTTGGTCCTTTTAATGGTTAAGGTCAAAATATACCAGAGGAAAAATATAGCCACCTACGTGTCTTTTTGTCTTACATCAGCTGCAGCTGATGGGGATGCAGGGAACCATGGCACATTTGGGCTTTGCACATTTCAGAGAGGTTTGTAAGCACGGGCTCAAAAAAGATAATGAACTTCTAAGGAAAAAAACAACTTAGGCTCTCAAGCCAGTTTGCTCACAAGACATGAACGGAACTGATATTTTTAGTGGTCAAACTGGAAAAAAGAACAGCATAGCCAGAGCCAGAGACTGTGACCAAAGTGAGAGGAAAATGTCCCTATACATTAAGCCATATAAACATCTACAGTGGTTGCTACCCATGATGCTTTACTGAAGCATCATTAAATTTTTTTTGCAACCAGATGGAGCAAGAAATAAAATGCCAGGTTAAAGGATATGCTCTGTGATAAGAGGCATGAGGTTTGGTTCACCCCATCAAACACAGTGCCTCTTCTCAGCTTTATAGGTAGGCATTTGAGCTAAAATGCTTTTTCCCTAATTTTACCAGGATGGGGGCGGGATTATAAAAAATACTTCAATTGAAAAACTTCACCACTAGCTAGAGTGATGTGCATATAACTTTTAGGAACGGTCCAACATAACCTTTCATATCTCAAGGGAGAAAGGAAAGTGATCACATCAACAGGAGACACACTACAGCTTCAAAGGACTTGCAAGTAAAATACTTTTTGATGATTAGGGGTGGATCTGGAGATGGACTCATTAAATTGACACCAGCTGACAAAACCCTCTTGCCAGAAAGCTATTAGAAGCTAGAAACAAATAAACAGTTTAGTCAAACAAAGTTTCAGAGCTGGCCCTTGGGTTCAGTTCTTCCCCTGGTATTTACTGTTGTAAATTTGCAAGGGCATCGGACCTCAGAGAACAGCAGTTTGCCCCAAAATCCCTCCCAGACTGGAGGACTAACTAGTAGACGCATGTAGACTAGTATAATCCTCCTCTTGCCGCAAAAGGCAAAGAGACAAAAAAAGTGTTCATAATTCATTAACTGACTTACAGGATCTAGGATAAATACTGAAATCAAAGCCTCGCCCTCTGTTCTCAGCCGTCAACAGCCTCTGCTCACCCCTGCTGCGACACTTAGCTGGGAAAAAGTGGCACCAGCACAATGCTACAGCCTTCAAACTTTGTTTTCACAGTTTATAGGGATCTCGGCAATGAGACTGTCCTCAAAGGCAGCTCACTTCCCAACATCAGGTAGTTCCCAACCACACCGAAGCACAGCAAAACCCTCCACACTCCATCCTCCAGCAAAAAATGATAATTAGCAAATCAGCAACAGTCAAAGGAGAACTTCCAGAGTCAAACCAGCTCCTGTGGAACACCAGTTACCAGGGGAAGCAGTAGGATTGATGAAAATGCTGGACTTTGCACCCTATGAGCCCTCAAGTTTTCTCCCGTGCTGTGATTCCATCAGGGTCTGCTGCTGCCAGCACACAATGTGCTTCAGCTCACCCTTTACAGAGTTAATGCAGAGCAGCAGGGATAATTAATTTATGTTAAAAATACCAGGACCGCATTGGCACATTCAGCCTTTTCCCTAGGAAGAGGAGGGATGAAAGAGCAACTGCCGCTTGACAGATGTTAGTCATGTGCTTAAATGCACTTCTGGAAGGCGCTTGGATATATGTGTTGAGTGATTATAGAACAGTGCAAGAACCTGCATGGAACAGGAAGCACTTCTCTATATTATATGTACATAACACTGTCAGATTTTCTCGTAATAAAAACCTTACAAAGAAAAATCCAATTAACTTTCAGTGTGGCCTGAGAGTTGGAAAAATCCCCGAGAAACAGGGTTCTTCAGGCAGTTATCTGGCATGGCTGGGTGGGCACTGTTTGCAGCACAGCCAGGAAGGAGATGGGAACATAATGATGTTAATATAAGACAGTTGAAAGGCTTTCTGAGCAGCATAATGTGTAACTCCCCACCCAGGAAATCAATAGAGGGGCTTAAAACTTCTCTGGAGGAAGGAGGGACATCCCCATCAAAGACAGAGCTACCTGGAACTGAATGCCAGTGCTGTCTTGCTCACTGGGCTTGGGGTTTGGTTTTTTTCCTGGGTTGGTTGGTTTTGTCTTGTTTCTTTTTCCAGGTCCTCATAATGACCTGATGCTCTGACTGTTCACAGCAGAATGAGCTCTTTATCCATGGAGTGTTTTACTGCTGAAAAGATCATGAAATTCAAGTGCTGTCCAGTTTTGCTTTGTGATCCCAATTTGTAAGAGATGGGTAACAGCAGTGCCAAACTAATGCTGCAGAAAATCAGGATGCCCAGAGATGTTAGAGGAGGGAAAGATGAAGCATGAATAATGATGGTAGGAGAGGAAAAGGTAGAGGCAGAAGGGTCAATTGAGACAAAAGCTTAGTTAAATCAGGCACGGTTTGTGCAAATATTCTTATGTCTACTCAAATTGAAAATACAATTTTCTGCAACAAACCTTGCAGACTTGGGAACACTATGGAAAGCCTGTGTTTCCAAGCAAATTGGCACAGGTATTTTATATTGTCACTAGATAACATTCTTTACATTTGTGTTTAACCAGGTGATGTCCTGTTAGTGCTAGAGTTACTGCTTCTGTTGTGAAGATGGGGAGTGTCATAATACTTAGTATTTAGGAGGATATGTAATATTTAGAAGAATGCTGTCTATGTCTGATTCAGAAATAAGCAGAGCCTTGAATGATAGATGGTGTTCTGCCACACCACCACATAGAGAAGTGATTTCTATTGCAAAGCTTTGTGGAAATGTGTGCTCTAATATTTTAATAGTCTTGGTTTTGTAAAACTATTAAAGAACAGCAAGAACTGCAGTATAGACAGAGAGTGAGAAATTACTGCCTTGGTAGTGGCTCTACCAAAGAGGCCCTGGGAGGACACAGAGTTACAAACTGGTCTGGAGGCAGCAAGTGCGCCATTCTAATAACAAAAATAACAGTGTAATAGGAGTACAAAACCTTGCATTGTTTGCAATCCTTCCACTTGAAGCTGGTAAGATTTTAGCAAAAATACCTCTCCTGATTTTGGATTCTTTAATTCTGGAT
The DNA here is from genome assembly GCA_013399015.1 of Galbula dea. NCBI lineage: Eukaryota > Metazoa > Chordata > Aves > Piciformes > Galbulidae > Galbula > Galbula dea. The sequence continues at coordinate 7,919,831 of VWZX01002149.1, read as the reverse complement.
TCAAGAAGGAAAAAAAAGGGCTCATTAAAAAGCAACAAGAACATGACAAGGGCTAAAAACTACCCTTCATGGAAGGCTTGTATTTGCTTAGAAAAGGATGCAGAAGGGACCTGACAACAGTCTTTCATTATGTTAAAGAGCTGAAGCAAAGAAGCAACAAACTGTTTCCACAGCTCTTCTCAAGAGTAAGGCAAAACCCAGCAGAATTAGGTGGAATCAAGGGACATATGGACTGGACAGCAGGAAAAACATCTGAGGGTGAACCACTGAAACAGCTTGGGAATATCCATCACTGTAGATTTAAAAGAGCAGATTTTTTCCAGGTTGTTCAACTTGGAAAAAATACAGATGTTTCAAGGTGTGGACCTTGAAACATACCAAAAGAGGCACCCTAGTACTTGGAAATTTAAGTTTAGAGTCAGGTAGGTTACTCTGTTCTAACTTTGATCTTCAGACTACTGAGCACCAGCCTGGCAGAAAACCAGTTGGAGGAACGGGTCAGGTTCAACTAGTCCCACCTCTGAACAGGGGACCGCATCTGATGTTCTCCAGAAGTCCCTGCCAGCCCCACTGTAGCACATCTTATACAATGTCCTCTTATCCTCCTTGCTCTTAGATTTCTTTGGTCTTTTCTTCTTCTTCAAATGGAAGTTGGAGATAGAGGAGTTCTTGCAAGGCTTGTGAGACTCTATTCAGGATTGGAAACCCAAATCTATTGAACAACCCATTGTTATTGAACAATATGCTGATATAGCTTTATAAGAAACAGCAGAGCAAAAAAAACAGCTGGAAAACTGAGCAACTGAAGGTCAGGAAGTGCCTGAACTAAGGATTATCTGACTAACATTAATTCTCGCTCCTTTGGATATATGCATAGAGAGCTTAATTACAGAATCTCTTAGAATTTTCCCTCCTCCTCTAGCACACAGGTAGGTTTCTTTTTCATTAATTGTTCTGTATGGAATCCAAGCTTTAGCTACACATACCTTCCAAATACTCAATACATTATCTACTCAGTACATTTCACACCCACTTGCTTCTTGTTTTGCTTTTGTATACTTTTTTTGATACTGATAACAATCACTATCAGATCATTACAAAAACTCTAACACCAAAAGAACTCATCTTTACCACATCCTGTTGAGGTAGGGAGGTATCATTCACCCCGTTTTATCAGTGGGGAGGATAGGCACGGGCAGAAGAAAGCCAAAGCGATCCGGTATCCACTATCATGAAGCCCAGCTTGAAACACCAACAGCTTTTACAGAGTCATTGCAATTATTACAGTACTTCACTCATGCAGAGCACAGCTTTCATCAGCTGTTAACACCGACTGCCCCTGTACATCAGACCTCACAGTACCAATGCCAATGCCCAAGGAAACAAGGTGATACAAGTGGTAATCATCTGTAAAGAGATGTTTAAAATGACCCAAACCCCTTTGCAAAGACAGGCATGGAAGTTGTTTCTTGAAAGCACTTTTCTCTCCCTCTGAACCCCTTCAGCAATGCATCTCTTCTGCAGTGGAAAAGAGCAGCTGGCCCATTGATAATGTAACTCCCCATCACACAGCCCTGGCTAGTTTCTGCAGCAGGACACAGAGCAGCATGCAGAGCAAAGCTCTACTGAAAAGCACGTGAGCATCCATAAATTGGGATGGCATGAGCAAACCTTCCAGGCCACCAACTCTTGGATGCTCCCTTAAGTTTCTGCAAGTACTCCTGGGCAAGCCTCCCAGCACAGTAAGAGCCAAGCCACTTGAGTCTTTAAAAGCAAGCTGCAAAGGCTCCACCCATTGGACCCGTTTGGCCCTGATGGGTTTGTCAGCAAGATTCAATGCTTGCAGAGCGTGTTACTGCCAGACAGATGTGTCCCAAAATGAAAGGAGACCCCGCCAAAGAGACTGAGAGGATCCAGTCTCTCTGCCTCCTTCTCCAGCTCCGTGGGACTCCAGCACTGACAGTGCCACCTATTCCTCCCACCACAGACAAAACCATCATCATACTCTGTAATTCCCTGGAGCACAAATCATGTCCTTACTTCCCTCCGCCCCCTCTTGTCTTTGCGTTCCTCTGCTTCGGTGGAAAGTGCTTATCTCTGCTCTTCCTCCCCCTTCTCCCTCCACATTGTGCCAACAACATGTGCTCGGAACAACGGCCAGATGGGAATACTTGTAAGAGCCTGAGGTTAACCCATGTCTTTTATCCCGTGTACTCTCTGCTGTTTTGAAATGCAGATTCTATTGCACTCGATTTGTAGTGTAAAGATTTAACATTTAATAGTCTAGTATGTTGATATTGCTTGTGAAATCTGTCTCCCTGCTTCTATTGCATGTTCATCACCTCCGATACAGAAAACAGAAAAGATGACAGTTGACATTTTAACATCTCAGAAGGAAAGGACCTATTGGAAATAGGAAAAAAATCACTATTTTTAATATGTATATGCATACATATATTTAACATTCCTCTCTTCCTTCTCTCTGAGTTTATTTGTGCATCCCATATAAATTCACAGATGTTACATCAGCACTGTGCTTAGCAGGGCTGGGCAGACAGCCTTAGCTTTAGCTGTCTTCCAGCAGCTGACACGAAGGGCAAGCTTTTACTCCAATTAATCTCTGAGGGGCAAATGATTAAGATGAAGAAACAGCTAGACACAGACTTGTCCTGCCTGCAGGACTGATTTCCCCCACCATGGTTAAGAAACCCATCCAACTGGCTACATCTCCAACTGAGGCAGGAGGTGTTATCCTGCTCTGTTAAACACTAGTATATAGGATGGTTCTTAAACACCTAAAAGATGGTCCAAAAAGCACGCAAAATCTAGAAGGTACATCCAGCCTACACCTTACTAGAAGGTATACATAAGAGAGCTCCAAGAATGCAGGTTCACATTTTGCAGGATGCCTCAGCATGGGGAAGGAATGATCTAATTACATCCACCACAGAAATGATAAAATTACATCTGCCTTATAAAACCTTAATTTATGTTTTGACATTTCTGGAAAACCAATTTTTAATCCATGTAATCTATCAGGAGTCCCTGATATTTTATTTTATCTTGATGCTTTAAAATACTGTTGCCTTTATGGAGCTACAAGTTAGGAACTGAACACAGGCGTGCAAAGTACAGAGAAGAACAATCAATGACAGACCATGAAACATTCCACAGATTTTGGAGAAACAGAGTGGTGACAGATTTGGCTTTAGCTTTTTCCAAAATGCCTGAGTCCAGAAGCACCTTGTCCCCTGGCCAGATTTTTTTTCCTGTGGTCGTGACAGAATTCAGCCATTTTTAGGCAAGATCAAATCACCCAAAAACGTCCTCAACCGTGATTTTGCAGCACCAAGGGGCTAAGCAATAATGAACTGCAAGTATGTAGGACACAGAGACACTTCACATGAACCACAAATTTCTTTTCTACAGAGAAGAAAAAAGAAAAAATGCTGTTTCTCCAAATGCTCAAATTTGCTTGGTTTTGCATCTACACAATTTAATTTTAATGACTCCAGAAGAATGTGAAAGGACAGGACGGCAAATAGAAAACATCATCTGCAGGTATGAGGAGGACAGCTTAAACCTGCTGCCACCTCAAGCCACCGCCAGTATGCCCATCCAAGAGGATAAGGTCCACTGTCACAGCCTGTGAGGCATCTATGGGGACATATCCCACTCTCCTAAAAAATCCTGGATATGCTGGACAAGCTTTGCTCCCTGGTGCCAGTGTCCACACTGGAAGGATCAATGCCAGGGAGATAATTTGTTTCATCAAAGGCTGTGCAGCAATAGCTTCACTTGGGCTTATGCAAGTGGCTTATGTTACATTAAGTTAAAGGCAAGTGGCCTTTATTTCCTCTTGGATAAACTCTTTATTTCAAATACAACCTTTACTTGAAAGGAATGAAGTATAGGAGGGGAAAGGAGAATTTTAGACAACACATTAAGCAATTAAAAATAACGGACATGTTAATTTTGTAGGGAGCAGCATAGAAAATTAAATGGAAGGTATATTTTTCTTCAAGGATTATTTTATAAATTGTATATATAAAATGTGTGTACAGCAGAAGTAGGAATGCCATGAAACTAAAACGGCTTATTAATTAATTTTCAACCTGGTGCAAAATCTGCCCAATAAAAATACACAAGAAACCTTTTTCTACTATAAAAATTCCTATGCTATCCAAAGAAGGGATGCAAGTCAAGCAAGCAGTGGGCTTCCTAACTATTACCAACAAACTTCCCTGTGAGTTTAGGTCACTTCAATAGGCCATAGGGAAAAAAACCGATGCAACCATTAGACTACAAAATCTTTAGCAGAAAAAAACTGTGCTGACATTGATTTTGGTAATTGCCTGCCTTTTTTTTTCCTTTATAAAGAGCAGGTTTTTAATACTTCTACTTGGGATTTTATGAACATGGTAGTACAGATTTGCAGAGCCAGGAGTTGTAAAATGGCAGTGAAACATGATGTGATCAGCAGTACCTGCAGCTGCCTCTTCCTTGCAGCTCTCACCTAACTGACACCTCTAAGGAAGAGTTTTGCCTTCTTTTGCCTATGTTTTCCCTTGCAGTCTTGCCAAAAACCTAAGAGGACAGTCCTTAAAAGGAGAAATCTTACAAAAGGCTGTGACAAACACCACACAACCAGCTCTCAGTGAAATAACGTGTTTATCCAGACCAGTAGTAGGAGAAAACTGCCCCCTCTTTAGACTGCATACTTCACATAAATAAGATTATTTTGCTACAAGCTACTACAGGTTACAATATACTCACATAAATACATTAATGCTTACATGTGAATATGAATTTGTACATATTGGATACAGATAAGAAACACAACGATGAGTAGATTACCAATAACTGCTGCAGCTTCTTGCTGGGTAAAGTCCATCATCCAGACTTGATGTGATGAACCCATGACATCAGGTTTTGCCATCCAGAGTGCCCGGCAGGTCACCCTTGCTGCACCAGTGCAAAATGCTTTGTCAGCATGTCCCTACCTCCATACTTCACTGAGAAAGCCAGCTCCATGGGCTGGACTCAACACAAACCCGTCAGCTGCAAGGTAGGGTAAGCACCTGCAGCCCTTTCCACCTGGGATAAGGGTTTTGGGGACAACTCCAGCTTCTGGGCCAGTAGCAGGGAAAGCCAAGTACAAGGGAGCTACTGGACTTGGCTTTGTCAAGACTGTAAGCTTGTGTTTAAGCATCAACAGCAAATGTCTAGGACCCAATTTGCAGAAGGGGTGAGGAGCTGCCACAATGGCAGAGCTGAGGATGCTCAGCAGCTCTGTAAATCACAACTTAAAAAAAACAAATCATCCCACTCTTGGTGGTTTGAGAGGATCCGCAATATAGCGCCTGTCATCTTCTAACATACAAGCAGAGCTGGGCCGAGCAAGTACGATAAGTCTAACAGACATGTGCATGCAGGAGACAGCTTCTTTCAGCATAAGACTACATTACTGAAGCATCCCCTTACCAGAGTGGGAGCAGAAATGTGCTCCTACTACTATTTACACAATATAAAGTGCATTATGATTTAATTATTGAACTGACAGACTTTCTGCTGGGACCATATAATTTTCAAACAGAGGTGAGGGCTTTAATAGGAAATTCTTTCAAGAGAAAAAGAGGTCCAGACTGGTGCTCTTCACCCTGTCCTCCTCAGGATTGTTTTTGGCTGTTCTTTCTAGTGCAAATAAGCTTGTGTTTTCTCAAGTTTAAGGGACGTGGCAGTTTCAGGGCATCAGGAACGAACACTTAAAATGCATTAGGGATTTGGTGATCCCGAGCACCTCAGTGGGCCCTTCTGCACACGAGCAGCTCACCTTATCGCCACTCTTGGAAACTGAAGACCCACTGCCAAAAATAATAAGTAACCCATTTCCAAATCTCACCATTAATAAAGTCTTGCATTGCTACATTTCAAGTGAGTTTGTACCACACTCCAAAAAAATCATCTGCAAATGTCAGTGCTTTCCATTGTGGTGGAAACCTGTGGCTAGTGGTTTAAATTTTTTATCCACGGGGGATTGGCTACGAACGTGAAGATCTCAATCCAGTTTCAGATGCTAAGGTGCATCCTGCACCAGGGGAGTAAATGCATTAGTGGATACTACAGGATAAGAACTGAGCCCGACCCTGTAGCCAGCAGATGTAGAATTCCAGGGCAATATTTACAACAAACTAAAGCCACCAGAAGGCTAAATCCTTAACAAAAGATAAAGCTGCTTTTTTTAAAAGGGCATCATTTTGCATCTTTTTTTTTTCTTTTAAAATGGTGAAGAAGATATCCCTTTCCAATCACTTTGCCTGTCGTAAGTATTCTCCTCACTAACTCTACAGGAACACAGGGAAGGCATAAATGCTTAAAACACATGGTCACTGCGGCTAATTCCAATGCAGGAGCTCTTATGATCCTTTGAGGCAAAGGTAGGCTGGGACAGGAAGATCCCAAGCTCCTACGGAGGAACACCACATAAAAACAGGGAGGGGAAGGACAGCATAAAAGGTTTGTACATTCATAGCTCCAGTTTCTTGGAACATAAGTTAATTTTTTTTCACTCCAGGCACTATGATGGGCAGCAGCAGTCAGCAATACGCTAAGGTACACATCAAGAGCTCATTCACTGAACTCTGGTTTCACACCAATAATAGGATGTAGAGTTACTTTAATGTTGGTTTTGTTTTGTTTTTTAACTGATCTGTCAAAACTATTGGGACCAAAGCCCTAAAAGCAATGATGAACCAGTAACCTGCTTAACCTCCAGATGATTCATCACAGTCTGCTAGCTTTTTGAGTGGTGGAGCAAGAACATCTCTCAGAGAGTTGAAAAAGTACCTGAAAGAGTGAACTATGCAGAAATGGATGGGAGTTTTTGACACTAAGCCAAGGGCTTGGTTGCTGTAACTGCTAATGTGTGGCTCTACCTAAAAGGGGAATCACCTAAAACAGTGAAATTAACTTTCTTACTTCTTGTCACAACTGTAACATTTTCCTAAAGGTTCTTCGGTGACTTTGGTGCAAGCTTTTCTTTTTTTTCTTTTTTCTATTTTTTTACGTTAAAACAGATCAAGTAGTTTTAGTACCCAAACTGAAGTCCAGATTATCCTGTTGGTTCACACCCCAACTTTTCTTATTATGGTTAATAATGTCAACAGGTAATAGCATTTGTATTGAGTATGGCCATGTAAGTGTGCAGATGGGTCCAGACTAAGAGCAATGAATGATCTGGTTGGAGATACATACATTTCTCCACAGACTAAAAAACCAATGTAATGGTTGGATGGAAAAACAGCTGATCCACATGCACACTAGGCCACTCCATAAAAAGAAAGTATTCAAAAAATTGTAAGTATCTGGTTAGATGATGATTAGATGCAATAATGCCTACTTAAAAACAATCTTAAAGGTGCGCAACAGATTACTGGAAGTACCTTGGAGCTCAATCAAACTCCCACTGGTTTCAGAGGGGAAGAAGCTGGTTGCCCAAGGGCTGGAAAAGCCCCTTAGTATTAGCAATTTAAGAAATTACAAAGAATTTTCAACCTCCTAAGCAAGTAATTGTACACATTTTCCCTCCAGACAGAGAGTTTATATTGCGAGATGTAAAATTTACATTACAGAGACTTTAGCAGGACGATGCTGAAACCTGGTGGTGAGTGATCAGGAACCAAACTGCATGATTAAAGCCCCAGCTCTGAGCAGGTGGGAAGGGGGTGATGTCAGAGCATGGGTATTATCTGCTAACAACAAATTAACATGACAGAAAACTTGACGCAATGTTAACCATGGCTTCCAAAATGTGCTACAGGGTAAGTATGAGATAGATGCCTTTTGATACGAATCTAACGGTGCACCAACCCCCAAAAAGGTCTTTCCCAAGTGGGAGGAGAAAAACACCTGGGTGTTTTCCTCGCATGGGTAACATCACAACTGCATTAATCTCACGTTTGGGAGTGAAAACGGGAGTCTCCGTTGTGGTGGTCCCTCCACCTCCAAATACCCGCTCCACAGCCACCTGCTGGAACCCATAATACCCCTAATACAAAAGTACTATTTGAAATTTTGGACAAATGCATTAAAAAAAAAATCACCAGCCTCACATGGGCTGAACACATAGGCAAGGATTATGTTATTATTCATTGCCATGAAATCAGAAGGCTTAGCACCCGAGTAGAGCTTTGCTATCCTGGGATACTCAAGTTATTCAGTCAGCACTAAACTATGAAATGAATAACAAATCTTTCACTCGTCACCAGCATGTTATAAGCATCTGACCAGTTATCAAGGTTTTACCTCTCATTTTAAATTCAATAACCAGCAGATGCCAATTTTAAAACCTCTACCTCTCCTCATATGTACACCAGCAAATCACATGAAGTTGGTTTCTGTTGTAAATACCCTATGGCTATGCTGCTGAGCCTTCTGACTGAGTACAAGCAGAATTCAGTCTTGGAAAACCCATCATAAGCAGAAACTGATATATTTCAACATAAGGTTTGGGGGTTTTTTTTGTATCACGTTGAAGTGCAACACAAGCCTTATCTAGACTATTTAAAGGTCAGAGTGCTGGATTTTTTTTGTGCTGATACATGTACTTCCATAGTCTTCAACACTCAAAGCAGCTGACTCATACAGACTCGGGAGGTTGGTACTTTCATAAGACATACGGAGATGTTTTGGGCGTAATTTAATGTGATAACCAGACTCCTATAACATCACATACTGGAGTTAGCAAGAACTACCAGAAAAGGACTTTACAAAAAAATGGGGCAACTTGAAATTACTATAGGTCAGTCCTTCTCACCAATTTCTGCTTGTTTTGTTTATTTTGCCAGATGGCCAGTCTAATGCACTCTATTCGAGACCCTCTTGCTCTTCACCACTGTCCCCTCTGGCATCCATTCTTTTTTCTTTATGGCTGTTGTAAATTCTCCTCATCTCTTCTTCGTACTTGATAAAATTTTCCCCAAACCGTGTCCATGCTTTGTATGGAACCGTGATGGTGTTACGGTAGGGTGGCCTCACCTCACTTACCTTCAGGAAAATGCCATACCTGTTGGATCCCACGTCAAAGTAGAAGCGCTTGTTGTCCACTCGGAAGGAAGTGCCTTCAGGGAGCTCCAGGGGCTCATCACCTCCCCCCCGGCGATCCTCTATGTCCCCTTCGCCGTATTCTTCAATCAGCTGGACCAAAGCATCCCTGAACTCAATCATGCCTTGCGCTGGAAGGACAATCGTCTGCTCCTGTCCCAAGCTGTGACCAAAATAACCCATCATGCCAGGTCCCCTACTCATGGTTTGTCTAATCCGCAAAAAGCGCCCTCGCTGATTCTCCTTCAGGTCCAGGTAATACTTTCTGTTGTCTCTCTCAATGTACTCTGTTTTGAGGACGCTGTGAGGGTGCTCTTCAGAGCCAACAGACACTGGAGGCGAAGGTGGTGGGTGCTGTTGTCGCCTGCGGGGAAGCTGCTCTTTGCCATTGCTGTGCTCGTGCCGGTGACCATGACCGCTTTTCAGACCCAGGTGGGCATAGTGCTCAATGAAGTCCCCCAAGCAGTCCTTCAGCTCGGTGGCCACGGACAAAGAGAGGGTCAGCTTGCTTTTCCTGATATTGTCCTGCCTTCCTCTTCCTATCCAGACCTCGGCAATCTTCAGGAAGCGGCCTCGGGAGCTCTGTTTCACATCCAAGTAAAATCTCTTTTTCTGGATATCTACCCTCTTGGAGGCCAACTCCTGGATCTCCATGCAGCCTCCCTGGGAAGAGGCTGGGTAGTGGTACTGCTGCTGGGACTGGGAATAAATGCTCCTGTGCAGGCCAGAGCCTCCAAGATTCCTTCCTCCTCCTCCTCCTCTTCCTCTTTCCATCTTTACCAATCAGCTGGAAATAATACATAACAGAGATACAGATGACAACATCAGCATCAGGGGCCTGCTCAGCTTCTCCAGTGGCGTCTCTGTTCAGCACCACTCTCCTACAAAGACGCCTGCATCCTCCTCCACTGCCACGGCATGCAGCATCGCATCAAATGATCCCGGGTGCTTTTCCACTCCCTGCTCCCACTCCCGCCTGCCAGCCAACGTTCTCCCAGACAACAGAGCCCTCCTGGTGCCCTCGCTGTCTGTCCTCACGCCCCCTGGCCCAAGCATGGCAGCCTACCCTACAGCCCCATCCTTCTGGCACTATAGATGCCTTCAGCTACCCCAGTGTCTACTCCTCTGCAGTGGGGAGCTGGAGCCCCGGGGGCGGGAGGTTCGAGCGTCCTGGTTGGGGGGGTAGCCCCCCAAGAGCTCCTGCTTATTGCTGCAGGGTCCTCCCCCATGCTGCTGTGTTTGCCCTCCATCACCCACTCCTGCCCCTCCTCCCCAGGGTACTGGGGGGGCACTGGGATCCAGGCCAGCACTGCCCTTCTGCTCCCTCTGTGCCCAGTACTGCCCCCTCGGTACCCCCCGAGCCCAAATACTGCCTTCCCAGTGTCCCCCATCACTGCATCTCCTGCCCTTGTACCCTCAGAGCTTCACCTCCTGCCCCTAAGTGCCCCAGTACTGCCTCCCAGTGCCCTCATCGCTGCATCTCCTGCTCCAATACACCCAGAGCTTCACCTCCTGCCCCTCAGTGCCTCAGTACTGCTCCCCTCAGTGCCCCCATCACTGCATCTCCTGCTCCAGTACCTCCAGAGCTTCACCTCCTTCCTTCCAGTGCCACTAGCACTGTGCCCCTGCTCCCCACTGCCCCCTGAGCATTGTTCCTCTGCTTCCCCAGTGCTCCAGTACTGCCCCCCTGCCCCTCAATGCCCCGATACCAGCCCCCCAGNCGCCCCGCCGGCCCGGCCCGGCTCCGCCCGGCCGAAAACGGCGGCGGCGAGGCAGCGCTGTGGGTTCGCGGCCCGCCCGTCCCTTGGACTACACTACCCACAATGCCCCGCGGTCACAGTGCTTTCCCACCCTAGTGCGCATGCGCGTCACCTCAGTTAACCTCCCGCTGCCAGTGCCCGGGGAGACTGTGGGGGGCCCGAGCCGGCTGTCTCGGTGACATATTAAAAGCGCGACGCGTCGTTACGTATAATGCCTGGGTTGGCGTGGAGTTGCGCGTTTGATGAGTGGTGATACTGGGCCTGCATCGGAGCAGGAGTCTCTAAGGGGATTTGGGGTTGACATCTCTCCGGTACGCGGCACTAGGTGGTGCCTGGGAGGAGATCGGTCAGACGGCGGGGAGGGAGTGGAACACGCAGTCTCAGAGCCCGTCACCGCTTGCTAAGTAGCGTCTTGCTAAGTAGCAGTCGTTCCGGGCCTGCTGCGGACGCCGACGGCCCTTTGGGACGCCGGACCTCAGCCGCTGGTGCCGGGACGGTTCCGCGCCGGGGCATTACTGCCTTGCCGTACCAAGAGTCGAGGGGCGAGGCGGGAGGCCTCCCGGGGTGAAGCTGCCCCCTCTGAGAGGGGTCCCGCTGTGCGAGTGGGCTAGGGGTGCCTGCCCAGAGATGAGGGGCGGTGAGGCTGCCATTTCCCTGTGAAAAAATGAGGTGGTTTGCTCCTGTATGAAGAATTTGCCGCGATTCTGCATGTGCTGCCGTTTGTCCCGAGGGACCCCGTACTAGCTTGAAGTGGGTCTCGTCTGGCAGCTGCTTGTGCAATGCCTAGCACCCACAAGTTCAAGTTCTTGGCTTAACGCTGGAGAGATGGGTGATAACCCAGTGGTACCAAAGGTATTCNTTGTTTTTTTTTTTTTTTTTTTTTTTTTGAAAATGTGCTACTAGAGCTGCGGGGGTGGCAGCTGGTGGTTTGTGTGCTGCAGATTGTCCTGTTTCTAGCATCTCTGCTGCTTTCCCTTGTTTCCAGCAATTGCAGCTCCCAGGAATAGAATGATTCTAATGGAGACGTTTTGCTAGTGGCTACCTTGTGACTCTTCTACTATTAAGCATATCTTCCTGGATTAAATCTCTTCTAACCTCTCTATGGAGTGCCTTCCTGATCCTGGGACTAGGCTCCCCCTGCTTGGTCACCACATTTAGTTTGAATCAATGGCTGGCAAGCTCATAAGTAGCCTCAGACATTATCCAGTCTGCACGAGAGAGCCTAGCTGTATGTGCCTAGTTCGGCTGCTTTCCCCATTAAATTCTGTGTGGTTTTTCGTATCTTGGTTGTGTACTTCTGTGGAGGGAATGCAGGCTTTGGTGCAATCTTTGTGTCAGTTTGGTAGTTCTTCCTTAGAATTTTAATTCTTCTGACTTCATTTGTCAGTAAACGCTAACTGCTTTTAAGCCAGGTGGCTGGTTCCTATGCTGTTATCTAAAATACCAGATAAATTTGTCTAATTAACAGGGGCTCTGTCGACTGGAGATGGCAGTAAGCATACTCTTCTCTTCTGAGTCACTGATCTCCATAAAACTAGGCTAAACTTCCTTTCCCAGAAGGACTTTAAGAGGTTTGCCTGTTTTGGGGGTTTTTTTTCTTGTTTTTCTTACTGACATGCACAAAAATGTGGTACCTAAAGCTCTTCTACTGTTTAATGTGAGCAACTCTGTATGTGTCTATTCCCATGCACAAAACATTTTAAGCTGAAGGCAGTGATCTTCCATAGCCTTGTTCTGGCCTGATGATAGTAAGAGCTTGTCTCTATACAAACTATTGACTGTTGTATTTTTTTGTTCTTTTATGTGAAAGTAACAGAAATATGGAAACAATGAATAAAATGGATTTGCTAACTACTAGTCTGCAGAATAAATATCCGCAGTGGATGCTTACACAAAACCAAGAGGGAGTTTTGGGTGATAAAAAGGTATGTTATCACATAAAGGAGGCTTAGTTTAAGGCTGTGTATGATAAAGCAGTATTGCACCATGTGCTTTTAAGTTAGATCTGTGCCTCTGGTATGCTGTTGGACCATGTGCTTTTAGTTAGAGCTGTGCCTCTGGTTTTGTTCAAGTCTCTTTTTGTGATTAAAACTTGTTGACCAAAGGCTGTTGCCATTAGCTCTGTAGAAATTTCTTCCTGATAATCTTGTATTTCAGTGGCAAAATGACCTAAGTATGAGGGAGCTTTTGATGCATGCTCACCAAGTTTTGTGGGCTGTACACCAGCAATGACTGGGGATTTTTCATCTATGTAATTTGAGAGCTCAAAACACAGTGACCTCGAGTTGTAGCTTGACAGGGGAGTTTGTTCTGGTAAGGCTTTCTGCATTTGCACATTTTCAGCATTACAGAAGATTTTGCAGCTCTGAGGTGTTGGAAGAATTAATTGATCTTCAAGATTTTTGTCCAGATTTCTGGTGTTACAAGAATGATAGTGTGTTCTTGGGTGTTTTTTTTCTGCATATATGAGCAGTTTCAGTATGAAATCTCCCACTAGAAGGGATCTCCTGTTAACGTTTGAAACTGCTTAAGTGTAGAAAACTAATTAATTGAGAGAAAAGCAGGAGACTCAGTTCAGCAATTTTGCTTCTATAAAGTGAGAGTAAAAAATTAATAGCATAGATGTAAAAAAAAAATCAGAGCAAATCAACATGACTTTTAATTGCTGTGATACAGGCTATGCACTGTGGCACCAAGCTCTTTGAGGAGGGGTTTTGAGTGAACTTTCACCCCTTTCACCTGAATAAATGTTTTGTAGTGCAAGTATAAAATCAGTAATATCTTCGTTTCAGAATCTTCCCTTTCCAGGCAACTTTTGTTTCCGAAACTGTATTAAAATCTTTTCTGTATGTTGTGGCCTGCTAACAATATTTGCTATTACTGGAATCATAGCTTACTTATTTATTTTAAACCAACCTGAAGGTTTTTCAGATAGGTCAATGCTATTGGAAGTTTTGCAGTTCAAGTAAGTTTATCAGTCAGTAACTTTTTTCCCCTTTCAGAGTATATTTACCAAAAAATGCCCCAACTGGAGTGTTGTGTTTCACCTTGTGTGCTTAAATCTTATAAACCAATATTCATCAGTTCGATAAAGGATCAGTCCTTTAAAATATTGCACATAGTTTTAAGTCCATGGAATTTGCTTCAGCCTTTTAAGTTCCTCACACATATCTGGCAGGCTTAAGTGAAGTAGGCTGACTGAAGTGTGGGGCGAAGGAAATGGGGAAACCGAGCTATTGCAGTGCTGAACTAAAGATGCATCAGAGGATTTTAGCGTGACCAGATAGAATGAATTCAACAACAACTTTAACAAATTGTCTGTTTTCTTACATTCTTCCTCAGATTTGAGATGTGCAAATGCTACAGCATTTGAAGTAGTGTTGAGGGATTTTTGACACTGTTAAGAAAGGTTTTCCCTAACCATGTTCTTGGAAAGCTACTGAATCTCTTTGGTATGAAGAATCTGACTAAACTAAATTGAGGTGAAAACTCAACCCATATGATTTCAGTTCCAATGCTTGAAGTTAAGGAAAGGAATCAGGATGCGAACCCATGTGTTTTTATAGAGTGGGGGTGTCACCCTATTGTTAGTTGACAGTGATACTGGCCCTGTGTATGGAGTGCAGCTCTGCAGACTTTCAGTAATTGCTGTTGCTGGGGTACATCATCAGTTGCATGCAGCAGTTGCAGTGGTCATGCATCTGTGTGGCAAGGTTGGATGTGGCCAGTAACCCAACCTCTCCCAAATGTTGCTTGACAGAAGTCCACTGTTCAAAGGAGTGTTTTGGAAGATGATTTGCCATTCCTAGAGTTCTGTGGCTCTGTTGTTTACAGCTACGAAGCCAGTGACTGTTCCCTTATCTCAGAAGATATCAGGTAATAGCTTTTACTTTTTTCTGGGATTTTTAAATTATTTTTTCCTTTCTGAAAAGGACTTGACTCTTCACTCTTTCTATTTCTCCTAGCTGGTTGTATATTTGATGTGTTATAGGTCAGTGGTTCAGCTAGTTGTGTTGGCTGTCTTGTCATGTGTGGCAAATGTCTTGCTGATTGCAAACACAAACTGAACCTATTTCTCATGATGGTGGATTATCTCGGAGAGATCCCTGGTTTGTCTGCGGAGTGGCTAAACAACAGTTGTCCTATGTGGTTAATTGTTTCCCATTTGGTCTTTTTATGGGAGATGCTGTCGCTGAACCTTGCAGTCCCATGAGCAGAAACATTAAAAGCTGTAAGGCAGGTTCTTTGTGTTTTACAGTATGGTCAATTCCATGAACTTCAGTGACTTCATGGGAAGTATGAGCTAGAAGAAATCAAGCAATTTATAACTGGGGACTGTATGTTTGAACACAAAGTAGCAAATTCATGATGCAAAGATCTTTGAGATCCCTTCCAACTCTGACAATTCTATGAAATAGATTATTATTTTCCCCACTTTGTGGATAGCACAGTTTATATTCTGGAGAAAACAATTCTATGCAAAACTTTCAGTGCAGTGTGTTAGATAAAGAACATACTTTCAGGGGAATATAAACTTTTCATAGAATCATACAGTTGTTTAGGTGGGAAGGACCTTTAAAACCACTGAGTCCAACTGTATACCCAGCACTGCCAAGTCCACCACTAAACCATGTAAGTTTAAGTCCATCTGCTTTTTTATCTAGCTGTTTCCTGAGTCTTGCTACATTGCTGTTTGCATGCAGTTAGATCTGCTAAGATTTGAAGGGTTTCTTCTTGTTTTTCACCTCCTTTGGTCTTGATTTCAAAATGGTTTCAAAAAGATGCACTGGGTGTGATTCTCTTAATCATCTTTATGTAAGGTGACTGAAGCCTGAGATTTTTAAATACTAGTAGAATAAAAGTTAAATGTGAAAAATATCCATTTCTTTTCAGGCACAGTTTATCAGATGGGGCTGCTGTTGGTTTTGATATTGAATGGCCACCATCATATACTAAAGGAAAAATGGCAAAAACAGCTGTAATCCAGATATGTGTGACTGAGGAGAAGTGTTATTTGTTTCACATCTCTTCAATGTCAGGTACTGTACTTCTTCCCTTATTGAGGGCACAAGTTGCCCTTTGTTTCTGGTGATTAAGTTTGAACTTAAGCCTTGAGTAACATCTGATCTTTCATACTATGTTGTGTAATAAAACTCCATCCTTCTCCTCTCTCACACCTATAATAAAGAAATTTATTCTTTTGAGTACTGTCTATGTATATTAAGGGGATCTTAGCCAAGTCTTGCCCTGTATGCTGGCTTACAGCATCTTAGGTTCTGAACAGGGCAAAATAATCTTACTTGAGGGGTTTTTTTATTCTCTCTGGGAAAGAATATTTAATTCAGTTTTTAAAATTTAATTCCCTGCTTGTATAATGAGCTTTCTGTTTAATGCCAAAATAAATGATGGACCTGAATTTAGCAGGATATGTTTTTCTTTAATTTAACTTCAATAACAAAGACCCTCAAAAATTATGGCTGTCGTGCTGTTTGTTCCCAATACCTGCATTTTGTGCCATTGGTTTCCGGAAAGAACACTGGATACCTGGTGAGATGCAGCTGTGGGGAGAGAAGGGGGTGTGCTCAACAGTCTGAATTCATTATAGATGTGAATAAAAGCTTCTAAATAGGGAAAATGGGACTGAGGGAAGGAGGCTGCAATTTTATAACCTTTGGTTTGAATGTTAGATTGAAACTATGCCTGCGAGATGTCTCTGATTTCCCTGGAGTGTGCATGCTGAGGTGTAATAGCGATAATTTTAATGTTGGTGTTCAATCCTTTGTCATTTATAGCAAATGGGGTGGAAAATTTAATTGCTGGAGGCTATTCAGTCCGGGAGACAGAAAGGTACAAGTGCACAAAAGAAAAGGATTATTTGAGGAAAAGAAGCTAAGGGAAGAATAGTCATTAGGAGCTAAAATGCTTTTGATTCTAAAAGTGAAATGTGTGTTTTGCACAGTTGCATGTGTGCTACTGTATTACAGCAGAAGATGGTGTTTCCTCCTGAATAATTTCCTAAAATTTCTGTTCTTGCCCAATGGGAGTTACACTTTGAACTGAGCAAGATGTCAACCTTTTTGCAGGAACCACAGCCAATTTCTGCTTGTTGTGCAGAATACATTTGACCAACAGAAATGTAGATGTTGGGAGAATTAGCCAGCTGGATAAAACTTACCATTTTTGTTGCAAAAAATACTTTCCTCTGCAAGAGGAAGTAAGCGAGTTCTTGGACTGTGCATAAAGGACAAAAAATACAAATATTTATCAGGAAGATTCTTGATAGCTTTCCATTTCTTTTTTTTTTTTTTTTCCTTACAGACTTCTGAGAATATGGCTTGTTTCTCCAGTTGTAGCCTCTCTATAGTCTTGAGCTTAGACTTTTAGTTCATACAGTCATTTTTCTGGAAATGAGGTGGTAGAAATGGAGCACAAGTCCTCTACTGGGGGAGTCCCTGTCCTAGAAGGTTTTAATGGTGATATTCTTGAGGGGGGGAAATCCCTTGTTTAGTAATTTGGCTGACAATAGTTGCAAACGTGTCTGTATATGCCAGTGGTAGCCATGAAAGTGTGGAGATAGTTGTGTAAAAATAAAATCAGTGATGCAAAATGATTGCTGAAGTATGTAATTGCATAGTACAGTAGTGAAAAGGTAAAATTTGAAATTGGAACCAAGCCAGATACTATGTTTGTGCAGTTCTGTGTGTTTGTCAGTACTAGAATTAGACTTGAGAGTAATTCAGGGTATCCAGCTGTGGGGGCCTGAAGGTATGTATTTAAAAAGACAGAAACAAATACAGAGCAGAGAAAAAGGCTGCTTTTGTTCAGGTATGAAGTATATCTATGGCTGTTCCTTCCTGTAGAAAACTAGATATGAAAGCTGCATGCTTTTATTCAGTCCTGTAAAGTTGAAAATACTTCTTGATCCAAGATTGCTGCCCCATCAGCTTGGGATAAATCAAAATATAACACTTGTATAATCTGTGTACATCCTTGAATATTCTGACTTGCCTGGACTTGGTAAAGAATCTTAGCTGGCAAATTCTGTTTTCCAAATGCCATTGTTGAATTAGCCCAGTGTTAACACTGAGTATGCCTCCACAGAATCTCTTCTTGGTGATTCCCCATGCTTATGGTTTAAACTGTTTTCCAAGAATGTGAAATAGCAAAACCCGGAATGGAATAATCTGGAAAATAGTAAAATAGTATTGCATTTGGTTTCAGGGATATCTGATTCTGAGAATTAAAATGTTTTCCAGTTGTTGCCTTTTTAAATGTGATTTAACAATCAGTAAGAGAAATGAAATAAGGTGGTTTAATTTTTTTACTTGATTGATTTTTTTCAGATGCAGAATGAATTTGCATGTTTCAAATACTTCATTTTTGCCTGTCTGCAGATAATACATTACAACCATTTGGGTTTTCCAGTTTGCATGTTTCAAATACTTCATTTTTGCCTGTCTGCAGATAATATGTTACAACCATTTGGTTTTTCCAGTTATTCCAGAGTACAGTCACATAAACAGAGCTTCTCGGGGGGTTTTCCTCTAAAAGCACAAGTTTTTGCAGGTGGCCTTTGTGCTAGGACTTTGCCATTTCCATTACACTTTCTGGCATATTCCAGTATTTAGTTTCTCATGTTTGGGCTTAAATCTATTTTAGGTTTTCCCAAGGGACTCAAAAGACTGCTCGAAGATGAAACAATTAAAAAGGTTGGCGTAGGAATTGAGGGAGATCAATGGAAACTGATGAGTGACTTTGAAATCAAACTGAAGAGCTTTGTGGAGCTGGCTGACGTTGCTAATGAGAAAGTAAAACTTAAAACCTTTTTGTTATGGGAGGGAATCTTGTTATTGTGCTGTACAAAAGGAGGCTTACTTGCCTTTCTAGGAGTTCAGTGATGGCAAATGTATTCTGTAGAATAGAGCACAGATGTAACTTAATGAAAAAAAAAACACCTCTCAAGAAAGTCTACAGAACTAAGTACTGTCTTTTGCTGAGCCTGTTCTTAAATGTTTGTCCCCTTTCAGGTCTGCTCATCTTTTGTACTTACAAGGTATGTCTTTTTAATTCAGCTGCAGATGCACTTTTATTTCTTAGTGATGGAAATTGCCAAATTGTGTCAAGTCAAGGTTCTACTGGCAGTAGAACAAGTGGTGTACTTGTCCCAGCAACAGATGAACCTTTAAAATAAGGTCCAAGAAATGCTGTGGAGGCAGTGAAGGAGGGAGCTTGAAGAGTCCCATGTTTGGAGGCAGGTAGCCCTCCTGCAATGGCTTGTTTGGTGCTGCAAGGTCTTGAAGTCCTCCATATGGAGGTGTTTGCCATGTGATCTGTAGCCATAGAAATACCTTTTTCCATGACTTGTGCAGCTGGAGTTGCCTCTGGCCTTATGTGGATGCAGTTTCCAGGGCCTGATAATGCATGGTTTAGAAGTAGTGTTGCATCTGGTGCACTTTTGAATTTCAGTTTAGTTGGATTTTTGTTAGATACTGCTTGATGTAGGGAGATCTGTGCCATCTTGTTAGGGAAGAGAGCGAAAGATTCATTACCTTTCAAATCATCCTGCCTCATTTTTATTTCGTGTATGTCCCTAAAGCTTTTCTGTCTTTTTGGATGTACAAGACTTTTCTTTACCTGTATTCAATCTCTCCATGCACTTTTCTTTCCTTCTGTGTGTTGTTTTTTTGTTGTTTGGTAGGGTAATAGCAACGATTGTAGTTTCCTGGTAGAAGGCAGATTTGTGACTGGTAGTAATACTACTTATGCCTTTCTCTGCTCTGTGCTTTGTGCCTTATTTAATTAAATCAGTGGGGGAGAGGGCAGTGTTATCCATAACAACCACCCTGAAGTTTCATTTCGTAGTGGGTTGGAAGTTGTGCAAATTAAACTGTTTTGCTCAAGCAATAGAAGGAGCTGCTCTCAGACTTGGAGTTTTCTTAGTTCACAACCCCACACCCCATTTTTTTTATCCCAGCATACAGCTCTAGGATAATCCGTTGTGAAGATGAGCAATATGATCTCTACTAGCAGCTTTAAAGTCTCCTAGAGAGAAAACAAACCAAAAATAAACTTGAAAGTGAAGCTTAAGAACAAAGAATAGGGTTGTATGTAATGGCACAATTTGAGGGGGAGGGCTGGGGGCACCTGAAATGAACAGTAAGTAGGATTTTTTTTTTTTATATAAGATTTAAGGGGATGAGCTGATAATGCTGGGTTGCTTCTGTTAGGCTTGACAGTTCTGCAGGTTGGAATAGCTGAAGGGTGTACCCATGAGTCCTGGATCCTTGGGATCTGAAGGAAAGCTTCCCAAACTGGCTATTAAGACAATAGCATGGAACAACTGATTGACAAGCAGGATTAGAAAAGAAATTGGAAACAGCAGTGTGGTGGGATGACTTCTTAAGACTTTGGATGAACAGTTTCCCAGCACACTGCATAGCGGTTAGTGTAGTCTCTAACTGCACTTTTGCTCGTGCTTGGTTTTGGATGTGCAAGAGATGACAAAACGCAGGCAGATCTTAATATTCCTATGTTTCTGTTCAATCCCTGGTGTTTGATACTGAGTTTCTCTAATTAGAAAGCCAAATAATAGCTAAGTGTTGCTATGACACTTATTTTATCGACCCAGAGACTACATTGTACAGCTATTTCCTATTTTTGGTAGTGTGACAATACTACCTCACATTGCATAGGCTCATCTAGCCCTAATGCTATCTTTCCAGCTTGACAGTATAGGTATAGAATCATAAAACCATAGATTTTTATTTTTTTTCCCCCCCTCTAACAATACAGTTTTGGGGCAGGGAATTTCAGCTTCAAGCTAGTAGCTGGTCAGGCTAGCGTTTAATATGATGGGATCAGAATTAGGCCTGGGGAATGGTCACTGCTTTAAGAAACTAATTCATGACTAACCCAGAGCTCTTTGCTTCTAGTGAGGGATTAATGCCTCTTCTAGGAATACATTCTGCCAGGTCTGGTTGTTTTCACTTTTAAACAAATTGTCTGTGCTTGGTTGGTGTTTGTTTTTTGTTTCCTCAGCTGAAGTGTAAGGAGATATGGAGCTTAAACGGTCTGGTAAAACACCTTTTTGGAAAGCAGCTTTTGAAGGATAAGTCTGTCCGCTGTAGTAACTGGGAAGAGTTTCCACTCAACGAGGAGCAGAAATTGTATGCAGCCACAGATGCCTATGTATGTACAAGAAGAGATCACCATTCCACCTGTATCACTAAATTCCTCCTCTAATGTGATGTAGCTGCTGGTTTTAACGCCTTTCTGCTACAGACTGTAGTGAACACAGGAAGACTGTGAGGTCCTCTGTGGCTATGGGATGGTTAAAGGTGGAAATGCCACCAAGTAGGCTTCTGTCCAATTCCTTGTCTGTCTTAAGTTTTTAAACTTCAGTGTTCATCTAGAACTTCATAGTATCTTCTCTGTTGAAGGTGGTACTGCATGTGCCTGACTTGGTAAGCTATCTTGTTGCTAAGATCTGTTGAAGACATGGTGGTGAATGTTCCACATAGAAAACTGAATGTAAGTTCCACAGCAGCCTTGAGCTTCCAGTGAAATCCTTAACTCTTAATGTTTCATGGCATTGCAAGATTTGTCTTTTTATTGAAGTCTGTTCAGGAAGCAGAGCTCCTGGAAGTCCTGCTGTGCTCTGAACATGTCAAGTAACAATTTGGACTCACTTCAAGTTGTCACCTCAAGGAAGTGAGTTTTGATGGAGCAGTCAGGTGAATTTTTTATCTGTCTGTTTGCATCAACCTTAAATTCTTGCAGCGTGACTGTCCCACGTAGGTGTAGCATGGCTGATGTGCGTTTAAGTACAACAGTCGCTTACAGATGTGAAGAGCAGGTCATTATTTTTTTGGTTCCCTTGTCTGCAGGTACTAACTGTATCTTGTTAGCACTTTCAGATTTGTTTCCTAATGGGTTTTTTAGCCATCTTTCTGCTAAGTATACTATGTGGGAGAAAATTTAATAAGCAGCTTTGGAGAAATACGGCCTTTTCCAGTGGCTAATACAGCAGAAACATGGTATGGATAACCAGGAAGAGTAATTTGGTTGCCTATAAACTTTTGTAGCTGTGTAGAAGGTCTCTACTTTTTCACTCTTTTGAAAAGAGTGTAGTTTTCCTGCATTTCTTACCAATGTGCTGCTGAGTTCTACCTCCTTCCTGGGAGAAAATTGTTCTTTATGGCAGCAAAATAAAAATGACCTCAGGCTTTTATTTCTGTGATGAGGTGAAACAGAGAAAAAGAAGTGGGACAGTGGTCTCTGTTTTCTGACTCAGGAAACTATGCATATTTTCTAGTTTAGGTAAATATTAAACTGGAGGGCTTTAGCACCTGTAAAGACTTAAACCACTAAGGAAGGGAGCTCTGTTTTTGATGTTTGATGCAGCTGCTGTAGCCAGCTTTTTCCTGGCAATGCCTCTGTCTCGCTATTCTTTGTTCACCTTGCCTGCCTTTTGGAGCCTCGCAGGAAAACAGGAGGGAGGAACTTGTTTCTTTCTTTCCTCTTTTAAGATTCTTTGGTTAACATGTGTAGCCCAATTAGCACACTCCTAGCTTTAGGCTGCTTTTTCCTGTTAGAACTTGTTATTTGTATCAAGGGGAATATTAAGCACACAGAATCTGTCTTAGTAGATTCGTAGCTATTCACTACATAAAATCTGAATGAGATGGAGCAGGTGGTGAGGCTGGGAGTAGAGCATTTAGAGCTCTCTTTGGATCTAACTTCACTGTAAAATGACCATGCAGGGATCTAGATAAGAGTGTGCACCCAAGTGTGGACTTTGTGAAGCATTCTGTAACATGTAACCAGGTTGTGATGAGCACTACAATAAGGCAGACCATTGACTGTTGTACAGCATAGGCCAACAACTCAGAATTTGATGTTCACAATGTATTCATTCCATGGTTTCAATTAATTCTTGTGGGTTTTTTTGTTTAATCTCTAAGATACTGTTTCTCTTCAGAGTACTGAGTACTAATTTTTTCTCCTTTCTTTTGCAGGCTGGCTTCATCATTTATCAAAAACTGAAAAATATGAGTAATAGTGACAGGAATTCATCTCGTGTAAGAACAGGTAAATTATACATTCAAGTGTAAGGAACTTATTCCATGTACAATTGAATATTCTATTTCCCAACAGTTGTTTTCATAGCATCTCTGTGTCGGGGTTGTCTGGATTCTTGGTGACCAGAGATGGCTTCTAGAGAGCAGCTGTGTAACAGTTTTCCATAGTGAAGTAGGAATGCAGTCTCTGTTGTTTGTTTCTGCTGTATACAGAGCTGGTAAGAATTCCTACTGTCATTCCAGTTTGTTTATGGAAACACTTCAGTGAGTTAATTTCAATTCTACTGATGCAGGCACAAAAGTCTAGTTTGGACCACAAAGAATATTTTGAAGTAATCCTTTTCCTGAGGTGTATAAATAGGATCCAGACTTTTTTAGAGTGGCTTATTTACCTGATTAGAAAAATTATTCTAAAAGCTTAGGTTTTGTTCAGTTCTATGCTTCATGAAGAAGTATTGCACGCAGCTTATGGTTAAAAACAGAGGCAGGGGGAGTTTTTCCTCTGTACTGGCTGACTTTTACTTTTCTGTCAAAGACAGAAGTGGCAGTACTATGCCTGTAATAAGATGCAGTTTTTTGGCCTGAATTTACATCTGTTTTCTGGAAGCTGGAGGATATACTGGGGAAGGATCACTTTTATAATGGTCCTGTACTGTGTCCTTTTTCCCTGAGCATCTGTAATGGGCCACTGGAAAAGATGCAATGCAGAAATGTGTGGAAGCTTGGTCTGATTTTTTTGTACTTGATTTTTAAGCACTGGAAAGGGCTTTTTTCTCAGCTTTAGATCTTGTAGCAATGCAGTTACTTGAATGTAACTTACTTAACTGAGGTCTAACATCTATATTTATTGTGAAATAACTCTGATGGCACTTCTGCAGATGACATGTTGTCAGAGGGTGTGAAGGAGCACTTGACTTCCCTAGCTGAGGAGATAACAGACCTGGCTTCTTGCATTCCTGACCCTACTGGACAGCTTGAAAACTTGCAGAGGTTAGATTTTTGCCTGCCTGTATCTACTTTAGCTGTAAGATCAGTGATTTGTTCTTGATCCTTGAATTCCCATGCAACAAAATGCATCTGTTAACAGCTGTCTGTTACCTGTGCATCCCTTTCCAAGAAAAGAAAGCGCAGTACACTTGGTGGGAAAATACACAGGATGGGAAAATGTCTTTATATGTAGGAGCATAGGTTTTCACTGGCCTAAGTGCAATGAGTTTGACACTGAACTTTGAATCTGTTTCTTCTTGTGCAGCAAGGTATTTCATAAATACTCAGGGTTCCTGCATGACTGACTACAAGTCTGCAGACTTGTTACAAGCATGGGAGTAATAATAGTGTTTGCAGAGAGTCTTCAGAGGTTTTCTTCAGTGTAAAGGAATTTAACTTCTCACAGAAGAAAAGTTTCTGTCTGGAGAAACAGGCTACTCTAGAATCCTCAGTTCTGCTTGTAGTTAAGTGTAGTAACTGCCATTATCATTTTGGTTTAACTTCCTTCTTTTACCTTCTAGGGCTGCAGAAATACTAGCTGACATATCAGAGAATGTAAATGCCTTAAGAAGCATACTGCTTGGTTCGGGTTCCCCTTCTGTACTGGAGAGGAGCTGTGGCACAACTCCAGCAAATCTTGAAGCAGAGTCAGCAAATGTTGAGGCACAAAAAATTGAAATGCCTGAATTTGTTGAACAACTTGAAGATGACTTCAACATCTGCTCTGATGCTACATTAGCTGGCCTCTGGGACAGAGATGTTAACGAAGAAGAGGCAGAGAGAGGTAACAATGTGGAAGATGGGGCTGCAGCAGCTAGATCTAAGGACACAGCAGAGAGAGATGACTTCATATCACTAGACATTACTGAGCAAGAACTTCAGATCTTGGAATGTCAGGCTGCAAAAGAACTGGTCAAGGAAACTGCTCCTGAGGTAATGAGAAAAGCAGTCATTAATTGTGGACACTCAGCAAATTCTTAATTTCTGCCAAGATTTTGGAAAGTTCTGTTCCTGAGAGAACATTAAGATGGGCTGGAGAAAGGGCTCAGTCTGGAAAATATTTCTGGAGGTAGTCAGGCACTGAGCTGCTCTTCAGTCATGTGATTGGAATGATTAGTACTGAATACAGAAGCTGTAGATAGTCTAATTATTTTTTCCTCTCTCAGCTGCTGGTTTATTAGCAAAGAATTTCTTGCAGTATGGAGACAAATTCTGAACTAGTGTCTCCAACTTTGTCATGGGTATTAAGCAGACCTTTTTCTAAGGGATGTGAAAACTGCAGTCCTTCTAGTGACTGCTAAGTGTGGATTGTTGCCTCTTAAATCAGGTCATAATTTCCTTATATTGCATGCATCTGGTGATACTGCTGTTTGTCTCTAACTTCCAGGGACTTATGTTCTAATATTTTTTTCAGATTTTTCTTAATGGGCAGGTGCCAGAGTATAGATTCTTGGTAAGAAGTAAAAGTATACAGAGAAACGGTTCACAGTATGAACAGAAGGTTGAAAGGTTGTGGGTAAAATAGAAATAATTTTCCTAATTATAACTTTTTTCTTAGGAGGCATGCTGCACAGACAATGAACAAAATATTTCCTGTGCCATTGAAAGTGATGAAGAACTGGAAATGGAGATGCTTAAAGTGAGTGTCTTGGGGTTTTATGTTTTGATTTTTTTTTTCGGCACTGATAATACTCTTGGTCACAGTTCAGTGTATTCTAGTTGAGGAGAGGGAATATGAAACAGAACAGTGTTGCTTACAGAAGGCAGAGGATTGTGTGGATACCAAAAGAGTTCAATTTACTAGTGTTGGTGATGAATAACACTTGCATCCAGTACATCTTACTATACCAGCTTGGACTTGATCCACTTACGTAGTGCATTTATGTAGATTATTATTTATAAACTGATCTGCTCCAAGCATCATGCATTCAAACCCTTGTCCAAGGGGTTGAGCTGACAGGGTAGTTTGTGTGCTGCAGGTGCTGCTAATCTGGGTTGTAGGTCAAATTGCTTCATTGCCATGTTTTACAGGCCTCTTCTAAAGTGTTTCTACTGTTATAACTTTTCCCAAAAATGATAATTTAGATGGTGAGTCTTATTTTTCTTTACCATGTCTCTTTTTTTTAACCCATTCCCCCAGGTAATGCTCTGGGTGTTTTGAGTTAAATAACACACAGAACATTTCCACCACAGCAGTCAAGTGTGCTTGTACGCTGTGACCCCACCAAGTGTTTGTGCACCTGTGAAGGTTAAGTGTGTTGCTTACAGGAGGCAGCAAAACTCAAAACTGGGGAAAAAAGTTGATTTCCCTCCCTGCCCATTTCCCACACCCCCCC
>VWZX01002149.1:7820916-7893535 GCA_013399015.1 Galbula dea | reverse complement strand
CACCCGCCAGGGAAGGAACAGGTCTCTTCTGTGTGATTCTCAGTGCTGCATGTCAATCTTCTATAAATTCAATTTTGGTCAAAACCAAGTTGAGTAGAAAGGGTTTAGTTAGTGTTCCTTGCAGTACCATGTTTTGGAAACAGTGAGTTTAACATGACATTTGAGATCCCATCCTTTCTGTTTCTGTTTTGAGTGACCTGCTAAGTCATTTCTTAGTGAAACTTGTGCCTTCATCTAGTTGAAAATCAAAAACAAGCCCCAAAACCCAACAGCTGTGTTTAGAAAAGAGCAGATTTCAAGGTCTTCAAAATCTTTCAAAGTAGAAACAAGAGTATTTGTAATGCTATCCAGGAAATGGCTTTTGGAATTTGAATGCTACTGATAAAGTAATTTAACTACTGTGCTTCTTTGTTCTGTGTGCCAATAGATTTATGTTTTATGCCATAACTAGGTTAAAACTCATGTATCCCACTATCATATTACATCAGACATGCATTGTATCTACCCTCTCGTGCTCCAAAATAACTTTCTCCTGCTTTCTCAGTCTTTGGAAGGTGTAGACGATTCCAAAGGGGTTTTAACTGAAGTAGAGTCCAATAAAGCTAAGAGAACTCCTGACACAGACTTGAATGCTACACCAGACAGTGATGAAGATGAAGCCATTGAGGAAGAGGAAGAGGAATGTTTGGGTATGTTTTAAATTATAGTGCACAATTAAATAAAACCCCGTATTATCTATAGAAGAGTTGTGGAAGCAAAGTGACATTTTGTGGTTGGTTTAGAAATGCAGAAAGTTAAGGCTAATCTGGGTTTTGAAAGGAGTTCTTGTTCGTGTGTCAAGATGGAAATTTAAAGGTGTCCTTGGCAAAACATAGTTAACTTTTGCCATGATCAGTAGACATTATGTATGTTTAATAGGAGTAAAAGTGCCATCCACTGAGGACCTGGAGGTCAGGCAGAAATAAGGGGACCTATTTGGAACACAGCAGTGGGGAGGATGGTACCTCCACTACATGCTCTTGTTCTGTTGTCCCACTACTGCTGCTTTGTTGCAGAATTCTTAGGAAATTCTTCTTTCTTTTTGCTCTGTGGGGATGGA
Organism: Galbula dea; assembly: GCA_013399015.1. Taxonomy (NCBI): domain Eukaryota; kingdom Metazoa; phylum Chordata; class Aves; order Piciformes; family Galbulidae; genus Galbula; species Galbula dea. Next base: position 7,892,436 of record VWZX01002149.1, on the reverse strand, counting down.
TGAGTTAAATGTTTCTTTCTTCAGTTCATATCTCTAAACAGTAGCCAGACAGGCTGTTACAGGGAATGTGTGCTTGCCCAACAGACCAAAACTAGATGAAAATGTCATGCTTTCTACAGCTGAATGTTAATTAGAAATTTCAACAGATCTTGAATGTTTATTCAGTGTTTACAGCAAGATCAGGATTCCTCTTGTATGTCATTTTTGGACCATGACTTGTTAGCAACTTGCTGTGTCAGGTATTGATCGATCTGACTTTGGTAGGGTCTTTGAAAGCATGCCTAGTAAAGCATCTCTAGTACCTTATCTGAACATCTTTCAAATAACGCAGCTATCCATTGCAATACCTACTGTTTTATCTTACTAATTAAACCACGCGTTCTCCCCTCATGCAGGGTCTCTGAAGAGCCTATTTGGTTTTTTTAACCCTTTATTCTAGCCCGTAAATGTGTTTAGAGTTTGATCATAAAATCATAGAATGTCCTGAGTTGGAGTGGATCCATGAGGATCATTGGGTCCAACTCCTGTCTATGCACAGAACAACCCCAAAAATTACATCATACGCCGAAATGCGCTGTCCAAATCCTTCCTGAATTCTGTTAGGTTTGGCCCTGTGACTGCTTCTTTAGGGATCCTGTTCCAGTGCTCCAACACTGTCTGAATTATTCCCTGGGTGAATAATTTTTTTCCTAATATCCAACTTAAATCTACCCTGGCAGAGCTTCATGCCATTCCCTCAGGTCCTGTCACTGGTTACCAGAGAGAAAGATCAGCTCCTGCCACTCCACTTCCCCTTGTGAAGAAGTTAGAGACTGCAATGAGGTCTTCCATCAATCTTCTTCTCCAGGCTGATCAAACCAAGTGACTTTAGCCATTCCTCATGTGGCTTAATCGCTAGACCCATCACCATCTTTGTAGATCTCCTCTGGCCACTCTCCAACAACTTCATATCCCTCCTATATTTTGATGCCCAAAACTGGACACAGTGCTTGAGGTGAGGCCACACCAGCGCTAAGGGGGTCTGTCACTGACAATGCGGTGCCTGATGCACCCTGGGACATGGTTGGCCCTTTTGGCTGCCAGGGGACACTAGTGACTCACGTTCAATTTGCCACCAACCAGAACCCCAGTTCCCTTTCTGCAGGGCTGCTCTCCAGCATCTCATCCCCCAGTCTTTATGTACATCCAGGTGCTGTGATTACCCCATCCCAGGTGCAAAATCTGGCACTTGCCCTTGTTAAAATTCATACACTGGGTGATTGCCTGGCCCTCCAGTCTGTCAAGATCTATCTGCAGGGCCTCTCTTCCCTCAAGGGAGTCAGCAGCTCCTCCCAATTTGGTGTTGTCAGCAAAATTACATAGTATACCTTCTAGTCCTGTTTCCAAGCTGTTTATGAAGATACTGAAGAGCACTGGCCCCAAGGTGAAGCTCTGTGGAACCCCACTAGTAACTGGTCACCAACCCAGTGCAACCCAATTTACTATAACCCTTTGAGCCTGACCTATTAGCCAGTTGTTCACTTATCTCCTTATCTATGCACTTATCTAGCTGTATGCTGGACATTTTGTCCAGAAGGATGCTGTGGGAGACAGTATCAAAGGCTTTACTGAAATCCAAAAAGATTATATCAGCTGGTCTCCTTTGATCAGCCAGGTAGGTAACCTTGTCATAGAAGAAGATTTGCTTGTTAAGCAAGACCTCTAGGCCCTGGGTGTCACAACCATGAGCAGACTGTTTGTGAAGACATGCTTTTCCTTTTTAAGATTTAATCATAGATAAGAGTTTTTTTCTCCTCTCTACCACTAAAGATCCACTGCTGCCAGTACCTAGTGAAAGTCACATCACATGTCTGAAGACTTATTTTGGGCATTCTTCTTTTAAACCGTAAGTATATTTTCTGTTAAAATAAATGCTCTGGGGTTCATTTTCTTTTCCTTCTTTAAACTCAGATGATTTTATTACTGCTTATTTTAAAAGCTAACAAACTGGGACCTGTGCAAAATTCCTAGGAAAAGAAAAGCAGCCTTTTCCACAATAAGATGTCAATATGAATCTTATGGTGTGTTAACTATAATGTTCTGCTCTCACAGCAGAGAATGGGTTTCTTGACTCTTCTGATGGCAGACCTCCAGCGATCAAAGCTTTGTGCTAGGTCAAGTTCAGATGTTTTAAACAGTGAGCAACAAAATGCACAGACCTTAAGGAAATTTATCTTGGAGATTAGTCTGGTTGTCCTTTGTTTTGAGGCTCTAATTAAGCAAGGATAGACTTCTGTCTATCTAGTGTGTCATAACCTCAATGCAGTATGTGCTTTTGTACTTCAGTATTCCTGTTACTGTTCTTAAATTCAGTGCGAAGGGAATGAAATCTTTCTGCATGGCTGGTGGCGGAATGCTTCCTTTGCAAGACACAGCCTGAGAGCAGCATTTGAGGGGAAGCTGTTTTATTCAGTGAAAATATTTGGTAAACTTTTGGAAATGGAGCTGACAGGGTTTTATTAATTGACCGGTTATTTTCACTTGAGACCACAATAAGGATGAAAATATCTTGCAAAATCAAGGTTGTGTTTAGAATCTCTTGTGTTGAAGATAAGTGTAGTTTTCGGTGTTTGTGGATCAAGTATTAATGTATAGAAGACAGTTTGTTTTGTTATCTTCTGTGAACGACTGCATCGAGTGTTGCTTGCCTTAGTCTTGTTACAGTTCCCCGCTATAACACTGGTGGGACTGCTGCAGTTGTTGAAGTGCTTGAGTGGTTGCAGTGTGCAAAGACAACACTCTGTAAGGCAGAAGGATTTCTTTACTCTGAAATTCAACTGAATATGCAGTTTCACAAAATTTGCATGTTATGGGTGGTGGCAAAAATAAAATATTCCACTTTGTTTGATTTAAAGGGTCCAGTGGAAAGTGATCAATTCTGTTTTAGAAGACAGAAGAGATAATCTTGTTGTCATGGCAACTGGTAAGCTACCTTTAATTCCTAAGAAGCAGTGAAAAATCTTTTCCTTTTTTGGGAGAGTAGGACTCAAACTTGGAGACTGTCCATGTGGCTCATATGAGTAGGGTGTCCTGATTGAGACTTTGTAAATCTGAGCCAGCTATTCTGGCTAGTTATTTTGAAGTCCTAGCTATTGTCACTGACCTTGGTGTAGAGAGGGGTATCAAATGGATGCTGACAATACTTATCTTCTGTTCTTCTGCTAGCAGAACAAACAACTTTTTTATGACTCAACAGTGTTAGAATTGTCTTCTATAGTTGTGTGTTATAATTGCATAGAAAGCATGATGTTTCACAATGATGTTTCATTTCTGCCTTTTTTCTTTCAGGCTATGGGAAAAGCTTGTGCTACCAGTTTCCTCCTGTTTACAGTGGATCTACAGGAATTGTTATCTGTCCTCTTATCTCCTTGATGGAGGACCAGGTGCTGCAGCTGACGTAAGTAGAGTGGCAGTAACAAGCTGTTGCTGTATTGCCTGTGGAAACCTACAGATTCTGCTTGTGGCATTTCTTGGTGTTTAAGGTTGCAACTTTGTACAGCAAGCTGTCTGTGACAGCTGTAAACATATGTTTCTCAAGAAACACCTGCAAACTGTGTAAATAGGTTAATATTACTGGATTTACCAATTCTGTGAACAGTAGGCTGATTTTGTGAGGGATTTCTGCTGATGGGTGGTTCCTGAAGGTGGATCCTTCTCAAGTATTTCTGGATTCATGGGCCCTTTTTCTGCAGGCCAAATTGATAGAGGAGTTTCACAGGCTGTGAGAGCTATGTCAAAATTTGGTAGGGCTTCCCTTGGGTTTTGGAAGTAACATCTGAACAACACATAGCTGGAAGACATAAGCCATTCAGATCGGTTATGGCACAGGCTTTTAAGATGGACAGTGTGGTGGGTCTCCTCACACTTGGCCTCTTCACTTTTTGAAAGGTCTGATGGAGGAACTAGTAGGTGACACTGAATCAGTCTTACATGAGCAGTTAAAGGTGTTGTCAAGATAAATCCCTTTGATTCTAATACTCAGTAATGCTTGTACTTGCTTTCTGTTGCAACAGCTATTCACTTCTGACATTTTTTCATTTAAGCTGTGGGAATCCTGCTGAGTTGTCTAGTTCATTCCTGCCTTGTCCAACTTGGAAAGAACAGGTCTTTTGTGAAAGAGGGGATATGAAGATTTTTGAAATAAGAAACATCAATTATGTGTGGTATTTTCTGCTGCACATCATGACTCTGTGCAGATGAATGGTTGGACAGCTTAAGCTGGCTCTATAGGTCCTAGACAGAGCATTAATCAGCAGGGTGTCTATATGTGTTCAGCTGCTTCTTTGGCTTTCATACAGTTTTCCTCAGTGGAAGGAGTTTAATCACTGCCTTCTCAGTGGGTCACTCATTTGAAGGTTGTGGAGACTGAATTTCAACAACTTAATGCAATTCAGTAATTTGTCTGTTTGGTCTTGGTGCAGTTCTGCTGAGGACTGAAACATGGAGGAAAGAGGGGAGAGAAACAATCAAAACAAAGGCTGTAATAAAACACAGTAAATCAAGTTAAGGAGGTCAAATATGAAGTGGTTGAGCTGGTAAGCCTGATTTGATTCTGTGATTAAGTCAGGTGGCTGCTTTTTAAAGTTAGCAGATGCAGCACTAGTAGCTCACAAAAGATTGAAAGACAGGCAAAAACTTGCCAGCTAGTAAGGCTTACATGCAAATGTGATGAACTGCTAAAGAAAATATACTTACCACATTTTCTTTTGGATGCTCTGTTAGTAAACTTAGTTCTTGTGCAAGCAAAACAGCCTTTATTTCTCCAGTTCCCCTTTGCACTAATCAGATATGTGTGTTGTGGGAGACAGCTGGAGGGAAAGTAGAAGAGTAGTTGGGTGGCAGCAATAGCCACTGACTGATCTTGCTTTTTTAAGAGGATCTTCCCCACAAAGATACTTGGAAGAAAGCAGTCTCTGACCACACAGCTTGAACTTCCTTTGTGATCTGCTGACATAGTGAAATATAAGGCAGAAAGCATTGAGAGTAAATCTGTTGGTGACTGTGCTTTTTATTTCTGCAGTATGTCAGGGATTCCAGCTTGCTTTCTTGGTTCGGCTCAGTCGAAAAACATCAAAGAATGCATCAAAGCGTAAGTCTCAGCTAAGCTTTCTGGGATTGCCAGCTCTCATATAGTTGTATTTGAGGGGTAGGATGTCTCCCTGATCTGTCATTGCTGAAACCTAGATTCTAGCCCAGACCTGGAACCTGACGGTCAATGATACTGCTTGCATTCACCCAAGCTGAGCATGGGGGAGACTATACTCACTCTCTTGTGCCATCTGGCTGGGGAGATGGGGCTTATTGACTCAGCTTTGTTGTGATGCATAACAAGAGTTTACACAGGTCTTAGACCTGTATTTGCCACCAAGTCGTCACAACAGTCCTTTCTTGTTCTAAAGGCTAGTAAAGCTCTGCTGTTTTCCTGTAACACTGTGTACTGCCTTGCTTTCCTACTGTTCTGGAATGCTTTCTCATTCTTCACTTCCTTCCTCTTGTTTCCCTATCCAGAAGTCTGTTCTTGCTTTCATTTGTCTTCTAAACAATCATGTTTTGGTTTATGTTTTTTGCCTGAGTTGTCCAGGGTTTTTCCTTCTGTGACAGTTTATTTTTTCTTGATATTTCAGGGGTCAGTACAGAGTCATATATATGACTCCAGAGTTTTGTTCAGGGAACTTAAAGTTACTTCAGGATCTTGACCAAACTAATGGTAAGTTGGGGATAAAGTTGTGGATGAGTTGGCAGGTAGCTTAAATCTATAATTATGCTTAAACTTGTGTAATGCTTGAACATTTTTCTCTAGTCTCTTACTGCTAGTGAACTTTGAGGCTAGTGTAGTGACTGCCAGTAAATGGTGTCAGACAATCCTGTCAGTGATGAATTAAAAAACCCCGTATGTGAGTAATATTTAGAGGGGTCTTGGCATGGGAACATTAGGCAAATTACTGAGAACAGTGGTGCTAAAACATTGATCTTCAAGTCCCAGGAAGTTAAATGTATATCACTAAATACTTTAACCTTTTAAGTAGCCTAATCTCTATGATCTTTCCTAGAATAACAAAAAATATGGTTTGAAACGCTATAGTGCCTCTTAAATTCTCATTTCATCAAAGATGATGCAGGTGATGCATCTCTCGTAGGGTAAATTCAAGGCCTGTAACCTCCAAGGAACTGAGTTTCTAGTGGTGTAGGCAGGGAGAGCTATCTAGGGAGAACACAAGCCATCTGGATTTCTGGAGTCCTGAAAAGCTGTATTCTTGACCTCTCTGTGACACCAGGGCACTTTGAACATGCAGATTGGAATGGAATATCTGTACTGAAGTTGAGGTGTTTTTCTTATTCAGAAAATATATGTCCAGGGCTATCTTTAATCCCTCTTCAGTATTTTTCTGCACTTTCACTTCTCTTCAGTGTAGACCTGAGAAACTCAGGCTTTGCGTTAATAACCCTGAAAATAAAACTAATGACATCTGTAATCAGCATTTGTGAGTAGTTTTAAGAAAATCTAGGAAGCAGAGGATGGGAAAAGGTCCTGTGAGAGGTAGCTCAAGATTTTGACCCATTGTAATGAACATTGTAGATTGGAGCTTGAGTAAGGAAGCAGAGGTGGTGGAGAAGGGAGTCTGTGAAAGCTCTTAGGCCTTTTTACAAAAGAGGTTGTTATAAAAATGGGCTTGGGGAGTCAGTACAGCACAAGGCATTCTGGAAACAAACATTAAAGGAGACTGCTGGTGCCTTCTCAAGAAAGCTTGAAATTTAGCAGAATGGGATGTTTGTATTTTTTAATTTCCCATGTTGATTTGTCTTGTGAGTGTGTCTATGCTGTGGTTTTGTGCCCTTCAGGTATTGCCCTCATAGCTGTTGATGAAGCTCACTGCATTTCTGAGTGGGGCCATGACTTCAGAAATTCTTTTAGAAAGTTGGACTCACTAAAGAAGGCTCTGCCATCGGTGAGGTTTTAATATATTTGGTTTTCAATGTAAGGGAAGGATACTATCTCATTTTGTATTTTAGTCTGAAATATCAATCTTTTGGTGTTGCTGCTTGGGTGTACTTACTTGTTCTGGAGTTTATGCACTCCCCTTCAGTGACTGAGCTTTGTGGGTTTTTTTCCAAATGGTCAAAAGGAGGATATTTTGAACTTGGACTACCAGAAACTTCTGAAAATTAAATTACTTTGATCCTTATTCTAAGATGATGATAGCCCTAAGCTTCTGGTTTAATATTCAGGGATTTTTTTTTTTTTTTTCAAACTGGCTGGATAAGTGGTTTGCAAGAGCAAGCAGCTGTGATTTCTAGACACCCCTCAAGCATTTGTTGCATGAGCTCAAAATCTTGGACCTAAACTTTATGTGCTGCTGTTGGAACTTTTGTCCGATGTTCCCTAAATTATTAGCCAACCATGTTAGAAAACTACTGTAGACCTGAAGATGTAGCTAAAATGCACATTCAGAATAAACCCCTATATTTTAGTGTTTTCTATCACAGTCTGCTGTCCTGAACAGCACAGACCAAAGCTCTAGGAAACTAAATATTAACTATTTTTCAAATAGATGAGCCGATCCAGTCATAAAGGGGTTAAAGTTTCTGTTTACATGCTAATATGTTATTTCAGTTTTGACTAATTGTTTTTGGTTTAAAAAAAAAAATCAATGGGGGCTCTTGGACTCTTACTTTTCATTGCAGGTTCCCATTGTTGCTTTAACTGCAACTGCAAGTCCATCAACAAGACAGGACATAGTGAACTGCCTGAACCTGAAGAATCCCCAGGTCACATGTACTAGTTTTGACAGACCTAACCTGTACTTAGAAGTTGGACGACAAAGTGGAAATATCCTTAGGGATTTGAAGCAATTCCTTACTAGGAAGGGAAGGTAAGAATTAAAGCCTGCTTTTATTGGTCCCTCAGATATACTTCGAGGATTTTTTTGAGTTTTGGTAGTGTGTACTAAGAATTTCCAGCAGTCTTAAACTGATTTGGTGAGGAGGAGCATGGGCTTTCTCCATAGCTTGGCTCTGATAGTCACTTGTCTCCTGTGGTCTTGTGCCCACCCTCCTCTACCAGTTTGAAAAAAGGCTTGAGGCAAGAAGCAATGGACTCTTGCTGTTTGTGTGTTGCTAACTTAAAAGGTCTTCAGGATCATTTGGACTTCATACGACCTGCTGACACTGTAGCCATTTGAATGATTATGATGGATTGGCTGATTTGAGTTGATTCTTAACAGTATTGTACAAAACATGAGTCCCATTATAAAACTATGGTAAGATTTTTTAAATAAAGCTAATCTGAGCAGAAGAACTGCAATCCTTTTCTGTCAGGTGACCCACTGATATACCCATGCCAGCTCTGTTCTCCTTGTTGCAAGCTACAATGTGTGGCTCTACAGCAGTATAAACTAATTTCTCGTTGCTCATATTTGTACCTTGTTATGTAGATGTAGACCTTTCAATAGAAACAGCTGTAAAAGTATATTTCCTGATGAGTAAAGAAATTGAGGGATTATCCTGCTGCTTCTACAGGGACCAAAATCTTGTGGTTTTGCAAAATAAACCTAAGAGCACCAAATGGCTTCCAAGTCCATTTTTTCCAAAGGATGGACAATGTGTACAAGTGGACCAGTTAAAATCTGTTTCAATTATTACTAAATGCCCAAGAAGGTAAACTGCTGGAAAAGCTATGTTGCCTTTTGAACTAAGTTCAGCTGGACTTTTTACAGAAGTTCTTCTGTGTCTCATGTGTTACTGTTACTTACAGCAGTTCTGCATATGAGTTTGAAGGCCCCACTATTATCTACTGCCCTTCAAGAAAGGCCACTGAACAGGTTATGTCTGAATTGGTCAAACTCAATGTGGCCTGTGGTGCATACCATGCTGGTATGGGTATCAAGCAAAGAAGGGAGACTCATCATAAGTTCATGAGGGATGAAATTCAGGTATGTAGGAAGCTAAGTAACTTGGTCCTATTTATAATTGCAGAGTTTCTGGTAGAGGAAAGAATTTGGAAACATCAGCATCTGTTTCCCATTTATTGTCTCTAATGCTGGATAAAGAATTTGTTCTGTGCTGACACTAATAGGATTACTGGCTTATGCTTCAAATTGCTTTAGTAAGGCTCTTAAATGCCATAGCATCTGAGGAAAATAGTGGTCGCTGGACCAATATCACAAGTTCTGTGAGCTGCTTTCTTCCTCCTGCAGCTAAGCAGACAGAGTTATCCTGGGACTTCTTGTGTTTCTCTTCACAATAGATTTTGTGCCTTTTGATAATAACTGCTTGAAAATGTTCTAGCACTTTCACAACATTCATTGTCACAACACATCATCACTCATGTTTATAATCCTATGCTCATGCTCGGACCAAAGTCAGACTTAACAGTACAGCTTGAAGCCATTGTAATTTAGGCTGAATTTTGAGTCTGTAGCAAAAAGTTATTACCAAGTGTGTGGCCATTAATCCACGTATATTGTTGATGCTCATTTCAAAACATTCAGCATGTGGCTCCTGTTTTGTAGTGTGTTGTGGCTACAGTGGCTTTTGGAATGGGCATTAATAAAGCAGATATCCGGATGGTTATTCATTATGGTGCCCCCAAGGAAATAGAATCCTATTACCAAGAAATTGGGAGAGCTGGTCGGGATGGACTTCCTGCTTCTTGTCATGTTTTGTGGACTGCAGCAGACTTGGTTTTTAACAGGTAAATGACCGAAAATAACTGCTTTGACATGGGGAGCCAAAGCATATCAAAAGAAAGAGGAGCAGAGTGAGGTGGTTGTCAGCATATTGTATTTTTGGTATGGGACAGGGAAATGGTGGTCAGTATTTAAGATTCCTGTTCATTTTTCCTTTTGACTGACAGACATCTTCTAAGTGAGATACGCAGTGAAAACTTTCGATTATACAAACTGAAGATGTTGGCAAAAATAGAGAAGTACCTTGCATCAAATAGCTGCAGGAGGAAGTGAGTACTGGAATCTGCTTAATGATTTATGTCATTTCAGTCAGCTTTGATAAGAGCCATGGTGACTGTCATAACTGGAGGTTGTAATTAGAAGGTATCTTACACTTGCAGTGTGTTCTGCAAACATTTTTATATTAAAAAGCAGCATCAAAAAATATGGCCTTCAGCATATTTATATGTATACATTGTGTTTCCTTATTTACTTTTCAAAAAAACCCCACTTTTTCTTTAGAGGAATCAAGGCCAAATAATTGGCTCCCCAGTGAATTAATTAATGATGCTGTTTTCAACTCTGTTTTCTGCAATATATTTAATGTGTAAATTCTTGGTCTTTTATTTAATTTCCTACACTCCCTTGAGTAGAATCATCTTGTCTCATTTTGAAGACAAACAACTCCGAAAGGTTTCCTCGGGCATCACAGGCACAGAAGAATGCTGTGATAATTGCAGGTCCAGGTAAGGTTTCTTCCCTGAAGACTGATATAAGAGGTTACATTCTCTCAGGCTGACTTACAAGGCAAATTATCTGAAAGAATTGACTTTTATATATCTGATCTTGCAGATGTTCAGCCTGAAGTTTATCTTTGAACAACTGCCTCTAACCTTTTCCTAAGTAGTTGAGCTAAGCTGTGAGGCACCTTATAAGCTCTAAGTTACTGTGGGGAAAGCCTGTAAACAAAAGTATGGTCACAGTTCCTAAAGAGGTTTAAAACCACAGTCTTAGACTGTGAAATACATTTTTTTGTTCATCAGTTTAAGTCCTGTTAGGTCCTTCATCCTGAAAGGAAACACTTGCAAGTGGTTGTGATACCATGTGTCTAAGGTTAAATTGTTAAAGGTTAAGGTTAAATTGTTAAAGGAGCTGTTCTCCTGTTACAGGATGTGCTGATGCGTGTTCCTGGTTTTAGCCAAATACTAAAATACTAAATTCAGAAGATTACTGAGTCAGTGTTTTCACAGCAAGTACTGTGAAGAACGAGTTATCATTGGGTCGGGCAGCTGTCATAACCACAAGTTATTTTGACTTTTCGTTTCCTGTTTTCAGTCCTCATTCTTTATGCTTAAATGTGTTTAATTTTTTTATATCAAAGTAATTTGAAGTGTGTGTTTTATTTAGTTATTGCTTGATAATATTTAAAAGAAGGGGAGGGGACATGTGTTTATATGCATGTGAAACTTGGTTTTCTTTGTCCATTTCAGGACCTCTTATGCAGCCCCAAGTGACTCAGAAGGTGGCTTACAGGACTTTGGGAAGCAAGCATATCAGCTGCTGTCTGCAGTGAGTGCCCTGGAAGAGAAGTTTGGAACTAGACTTCCCATTCTGTTCCTCCGAGGGTCTGTAAGTGATAATAAAAATCCTTGTGTGTGTTCTGAGAGTGGAGGGACTGCTACAGTATATATTGCTATTCTAAACAGTACATTAATAAACATGCATTTACCTTTTTGTCGGAGAGCTGGATATCTGTGGGGAGAGTCCAGATTTTTCTGAAGCTGCTCAGCAGCACTTCCTATGCAGCAAACTGCAACAGCCATAAAAAAAGTGGACCTCCTAAGCATATTGTACTTAATTTTGTGCACGCTTAGCAAAGGAACCATTTCTGCATCCAAACTCTTGCCATCTAAGTTATGTTTTTCTTAACAATGCAACATTCAGCTCTGTATGGCCCAAGAGTTCGGCTTAGAAATAATCTGTTATTTGCCTCATTTGGAGATGTATTTTGTGGATCATTTTGAGTTGTTTGTTGACAATTATGTTAAACACATGAATGCCAGCCCAAGCATTGGTAGAGGCTCTGAAGCTCTTCCTGTAAGGCTTGAACTTTTGTTTTCTTTATGGTGAGTTTGATGTTTTCATAGACACCTTTTAAGCGTGTTTTAATGAAGATTCATGACTTCCATTATCCTGAAAGGAACAGACTTTTCAGATGGAGGAATACATACATCTTTGCTTGGCAATAGCTGGTTTCTGTTGGAATAAAGCAGATGATGGCTCGCATTCTAGCTTTGTACTGCTGGCTCATATAGAGCAGTGAGATGAGAAGTAGAATAGTAGAATGAATATAAATTATTTCTACATACTTTTACTTCCAGTGATTTTTCAAATACTATTTCTCTCAATTTCAGACTTCTCAACGCTTACCAAATAGATACCGAAGACACCCCCTTTTTGGTACTGGAAAAGACTGGCCAGAGAACTGGTGGAAATCACTCTGCCAACAGTTAATAATGGAAGGATTCCTCAAAGAACACACTGGGCATAGCAAGTTTGCAACCTCATGTGTGCTTACCCAGAAGGTACTTCTGGTGTGAAACTACTCATCTAAAGCTTCTTTGAGTAATCTATAGCAAAGTCATATGGTTTATTCCTTACAGGGTAGAAATTGGCTAAAAACTGAATCTCCTTCAAATCCAAGTCTTCTGTTACAGTCCAGTGAAGACCTTAATCTGCAGAGACCTTCTAGAAGGTAGTTATACTACATGTGTTCTCCTGAGTGCCTTTTCGTTAGTTAACATTAGATCAGTACTTTCTGAAGCCTGCTTCTGGAGGTCAGACAGGAGATTTCTGCACTTGAGGGGTTTTTTTGTTTGTTTTTTTTTTTCCCAGCCAAAGCTTTCCCTTAGGCAGTATCATAATACAAATGTCAGTGTGAGTGCCTGGATAGACACCTCTGGCCACTGGTATGAAAGGCAGTGTATTCTCTAGTCCTCAGTGTGTGACTCACAGCTTAAATCTGACAGTGCCTTATCACTTCAGGCCACTTGACATCTTCAGTGGAGCTAATCAGACAGTTTTGTAGGAAGGTTAGTGGGGAAGTGCAGTTTGGAGAAACTACCAAAACTAGTCAGAAAGTGCCTTAATCAGTGATTCAGGATAACATGGGAGCATGTTGTGGCAATGTGTCCTCATGGAAAAAGCGAAAGACAAACAGTAAAGGAAAATCAAGATATATATTCTTTCTAATACTGATGAGTTTAACTGTGAGACTAGAGAAACTTGTTTTCCTAATTATGCACTTGATCTACTTTTTCATAAAACTTAAGCTGAGAATAACAGAGAAAAGCCTTTACTGTAATAAGAATTGAGTCAACACAAACATGTGGTAGTTTCTGTGTTTATTCTTGAGAAATTTTAACTGAAATCTTAGTGTGTCTGCAGAAGTGGGGGTGTTTCTTTCAGCAGTGGTCAGGTATTTGCCATCAAAATATATAGCTCCAAGATAGTAACATGTGAAGTTTGGTTGTAAACTTGTTTCTGGTTATGTTTAATAGAGTATTGGTCTTCACAAACACTAATTCTGGCCAACCCTTTTGAAGTGAAAGAGAGTGAATTGGAGGTTGCAGAGGCTTTGCTGTGACAAAAAGTAATATTTGAACAAACCTCTTTAGCACTGGCCTTGGGAGCCTGTTCTGGTGTCTAGATTGTTTTAGTACTGCTAAAAAACATTAAGTAAATTGGGTAATGACAAGGTACCAGTTTTCTTTTGTGTTCTAATATTCTACTGTTGTGGGTCTTTCAGCTACTGTCTACAGGTCTTCTAGAAGAAAAACAAAATTGCTTATTCTGAAACAGTAAGCAACAGCAAAAGCTGTGTGCTTAGTGCAAATCAGAAAGTCAGTATTACTTTTTCTTCAGTAACAAGATCTTTAAAATTGATGTTTTCAAGCGCTGTCATAAAAATTCTGGTTTTGTCACCAAAAATCTTTTTTGTCTATAAGACAAGATTCTTGTTCCTTGTTAAAATTCTGGTATTAACAGGCTTTGAAGTCCTTGGGGTTTTTTTTCTTGAAAAATGGTGATTCCAATAATTAAAAAACAATCAGTAAGAACTTTTGATTTGTCAAAGATATCCCTGTATCAGGTTCAAATCACTTTGCTTAGCAAAACATTGGGGTTTGGGTTGGTTTTTTTAATGGGTTTTGGTACAATTGACTTGGTCTGATTTGATTAAGATAGCATTCATTTTTTACAGCAGTAGACCTGTTCCCATGCTCTTAACGCAGCGATCCCCAGCAATGAAAGGAACAACACAGTCACCAGTCAAACAGGTCTGTATGAGGACATCTCCTCTTGCACTCTGTGGTCCATCCTTGCTTGCATTTAAAACAAAGATCTTGTAAGTGTATCATGTTGTCACAAATGAATATTTTGCTGCTAACAGCAACTTCAGTGGAAAGACTGGTGAATCAGCATTAGTTTGTCTTGTTCTGTTTTTTAGATTTCTCTGTATGATATGTTTTCATATGAGAAAAAAGGAAAATCTCCAAGCAGCAGTAACATGCTTAACAGGTACAGTGTTCTAAATTAAACCAGAATTACCTAATTTTGACTGTTAACAGGGGTGCTGTAAGAAAATCATTAAAACCAGCATTTTCCTGTGTGAAGAGACAGTAAAAATGTTTAATATATTAAAACAAAAGGCAAGTGCTTAAAACTTACTACACACTGTGTTATTTCAAAACATCAAACTATTACAATCTTTAACAGGCCTTGAATTGGACAAGTTGTAGTGTCAGAGGCAAAGCAAGCTTTATTAATTGCTGAAATGCAAACTTTCTCACTGGTATTACCTCGAATCCAAGGAAGAAAAGCAGTAAATGTTGTTAAAAATGGAGCAATAACAGATTTATATTGGATGCTTTTATTTGGCCCATGTCTTTGTCAGTGTCTTCTATGTGATGGTTGAAACAGTAATGGATTTTAACATACAATGATTTAAAACAGAAAATGGAGAATAATGGTGGGGGGTTTTCCAAACAATTTCCAAATAGTTTAGGAAAAAAGTGACCAAGTTGTGACTCTCTTAAAGCTGATAGAACTGAACCTGTGTCTTTTGTAGGGACTGAGAATGAGTAAATATGGAGAAGACTGAAATCAAATTCAGGCTCCCTCAGGTCCAGAGACATAAAACAAGCTTTTTCCAGAAACATACCAAGTAATTTGTTTCCCTGGCTTGTGTAGTATTTCAGATAAGCCCACCTTGCATTTCTGAGCAGTTCAATTCTTCCTTCAGGCAAGCAGCCTCGTGTTGGCAGATGACAGGAAAACAGGATATGTTGCTTAAGCTAAATAATTGCCACTGTAGCTCTGTAAAGAAAAATCAGTTTAGGGACAGCCACAATCCAAAACAAGCTTTATTTAACACTTGGCTTAGTAAAGGATACTCTTATTTCAGCTTGTCTCCTAACAGATACCACAATATAATCATAGCGGCCTAGTTTAGGGGTACATGTCCTTAAATACGTGAGACTGTGAACTGGTAGCTGTGGTGCTGTTCCTCTCTAGGCAGATGTGCCTAGAGGTAACATCAGCTAATTCTGCTCACAGCACAGCAGCTGTGTCCTTGTCACTGATGCTTTGGAAGTTAATAGCTGATTTTGGCCAGGATTAATGTTATTTTTCCACAAAACTTCAATTTCACCTGCCTCAGCTTTGTGCAATAAGAGGCTATTTTTAACTTAGAAGACCAGACGCAGAGGAATCCTGTTACATTAGGGATTCTCAACCAGCTCAAGTCCTGTATGAGTGTGTAACGTGCCAGAGCACAGTCTGATAGTGCTATCAGGGGGCAGGCAAAATAAACTGTACAAAGTTCCTGAATAAACTGATCTAAAGCAGGGCTTATTTCACATTACTTCATTATTTTTGTTAGTGTTGCAGAGCACTCACGGGTGAAATCTTCTCCTTTGAAGCCCCCAGAACCTGTTGTTTCATCCCGAGAAAAAGAACTAGAGGTAAGTTTTTGGAAGAGCGAGGATATCTGTGAATTGCAGTCAACCTGCAGGCCACAGTCCTGTATTGGAGCAGCTGGCTTGGGCAGCTCTTTAATGTTAAAAAGATGTTCTGAATAGAAGTCCTAGAAGAGGATTTAAATAATGCTAAGGTGGATTAATGATTGCAGATTTTTTGTATATTAGTGGAAAGATGAGGGAAGTTATAATTTTTCCTCTCATATTAATGATGCCTATGTGAGTGACATAGAGCTGCTTCTTGAGAATTTGACTCTCTTCACAGACTGCTCTGTATAGCAAGTTGCTGACTGCTAGACAAAAGGTGGCCAATGAGAAGGTAATCCCTCCAGCTGTCTTGGCAACGAATAAGACCCTGGTGGAGATGGCCCGGATAAGGTAAACCCAGCATGCCTGCAGTTACAAATCCCCTTTTAGAATTTGTTTTGGAGAGCATGTCTCATTGGTAGAGGAGCAACTCTTCATTCATGAATGTTTGCTCCAATACCCTGTAGACTACTACTTAGTGTAATTTAAAGTTATTGACATCGGACCTACTTATTCATTTTGGTTAAAACAAACAAACAACCCAAAAGAAATCTTTGCCTATCTTTGTATCCAAACTTCTTGTCAGTTTGACCAGTCAGAGGGAGGGAAGTGTTTGTTTTCTACTAATCCTTATCTTTCTATCCGCTTCTTTCTAATGCATGTTCATCATTCTAGGATACCTTTATCCCCCTAATGGTCAGCTACAGGTCTTGAGCTGTCCCTTACCTTGCATGGGTAGCTCTGTAATGTAAAAGAATATAACAATCAATGTTGCTCTCAACTACTGAAAGAAGGAGGGGAAAAATTCATTCTTTTTTTTCCTCATTATATGAGAGTCTACTGTGGGGCAGCTCTTGGTAATGCACCTGAAGTGCTTTCACTAGCTACTCAAAGGCACTAACTGCTAGTATTATTGAAATGTGCATGTTATTTCGTGGAAGAGGTCTGAGCTTATATGCTCTTGGGAGGTAAAAGCAAAGATGTATGTGGTATACTGATCCTCAAAAGTATTAAGCAGGAAACTTGAAGTTTTTGCTGTGGTCAAGCTTCGTGATTCAGAAGCACTAACAGAACTTAATTAGTTGCAGAGATGATGAGGGTACAGCAATAACATTTTCAAGCTTTGACTAATAGATCTGCAGTCCAAGTGTGTGTCATTCACAGATGCCTGATGTTTTAGAGCATTGGTATAGAGCATTTCCATGGCTTCTGTTATTCATCCTAAACCAGGCCTACAACTGTTGAGAATGTGAAGAGAATTGATGGTGTATCTGAGGCAAAATCCACCATGTTGGTCCCTCTCCTTGCTGAAATTAAGGACTTCTGCCAAGTGAATGGTTTGCAGGTACAAATTACTGAAGTGTCTGCTACTTTCTAAGCACCTTAAAGACATAATTCAGTCTGCAGCTGTTGGATTTCTCCTTCAGAGTTTGTCCTCGTCACAATGATTCCAACCAAGCACGGCAGCAAAACTTGCCAGTCTTGTGTACAAATAGGCCTCCCAAATGTACTACTTAGGGATGACAGTGAGACCTGCCTAATTTTCCAGATTGGTGTGGTCATCTTGAAAGTACAGGATATCCTTATAAAGGTCATCTGGGCTATGTCCAGTAGGTGTAGTACTACTGAGAGTTTGCAGCTAGTTACTGTGATTTGGGGCTGGAAGACAAAGGTATAGTAAATGCTCCTTCACCATGATTTGTTGATCCTTACACTTGGAGAGCAGGACTTTGCTTCCTCTGAGTTTCTCCTTTGGAGACTGGCAGAAAAACTTGTATTTTGATCTGTTGGAAATACTCCTTCATGGGTTGGTTTGTTTGGGTTTTTTTCCTGTCCAAGACTTTCTGTAGTTGGTTTCCATCAGCCACTATGGCAAGAGACACCATGCCATGAACCAGAGGACTAGAGGAACTATGAAGCAATTTTGCTTTGAGAATCTTAGTTTCTACGTGAATCTGCAGTTAAAGGGATTTATCTAGTCTAGAAAGCAGGTAGATAAGCAATCTTACTTCTCTGTAATACTTGAAGACTCTGGGATCTGCTTTCTGCTTCACAGAAAGCTATTGCAATCTAGGAATGGGGGCTGAAAGCTTTCCTGGTTTGTTTTGTTTGTTGGTTTGTTGGGGTTTTTTCCAATAAATCTGCATTAAGCAAAAGGTTAAAATAAATGGAGGAGTTTTCCCACACTAAGCAGCAGACTGAATACCACAGTTTGTTCCAATGGAATAGTTTTACGTGTAATGATCAACACCTAAGTTGTGTTGACCTGGACACTGGTTGGATATTTTATTTTTCTTTTGCAGGTCCCTTGGACAGTATCATTCTTGTTTTAAGACAGAAGTATATGGGGGTATCCATCTGGATTTCCTCTTTGTTCTGTGGGGTTTTTTGTGGAACGTGAATTTGGGGCCAAAACCAACCTCCATAGGATGTGAATGGTTTAATTTATTTTATTCTTTCAGATAACTTCACATAATAGGAGGGTGACCCATTGGCTGTCACCAAGATACTCTTCTAAACCCTTTTTATCTCGCTTAGACTGACACATTCCCTGTATCTGGATCTAAAGATCAGAAAGCAGCATCTCCCTGGAAGTGTATGAGAGGCCTCTCTCCATCGGAGCATGTCACCTATGTCCTATTCCAACACAAAAATCTCCCTGTGGTAAGCTCTTCCCTGTGAAGATCCCTTCCTCTTTAAAAATCAATGGTGGAGATGATTTGTCTAGAGGAGGGAAATTTGCAAGTTCTCTTAAATCCTCTGCCCAGTGCTGGGGCAGGATTGCTTTAAAACACTTTCCTGGCAAATGATAACTCATCTAACATCTCTGAACTGGTAAAAGTGTGAAAAAATGGTCTCGCTGTGGGGTGGAATACAGTGAGATAAGACTTGCCTGTCAAGAAACAAAGTTCATGGGAGCATTCATGCAAAACTGAAATCTAAATGCCAAGTATTGTGGCTTTCTAGTTTAGATTTTGGAAAGCTGTGTTTCCTGTCACAAACAAGGACAAGTTACCTGTCACGTCTAAGTTGAAGTGCTACAGGGCATACGGCTAAGCTGGCATCATGCCATGTGCTCTGTGAAGATGAGCCTCATGAGCAACTTTGATAGTTTTATTTACTGCTTTTTTAACTTTACAGTAGGAAACTGAAGTTACTTTGAGTTTTGCTTTGCCCCTTCCAAGACTACAGATAAACCTTGCCAGATAACTAACTTAAGTGTATCTAAAGACTAATTAGGAAGAAAGAGTTACCATTTTTAGTGGGTAACTCGATGCTTTGTATCCATAAATCCTGATGATTATATGCCCAGTATGTCTCTTGTTTGGGGAGAAAGCAGTAGAAGCTTGAAAGGTGGTCTTGTGAGGAAGAAAAGTTGATTATTTGAAATCTCTCCTTGGAAAGTACAGGATTAGGTAGATAAAGTTGGAGATGTTTTAAGAGAAGAATTAATCCAACAGATGTGAAAATGAGGGAGGGATTTGTTTTGACACTGTTATCCCTGTTCTGCATAGATGTTAATAATCAAATAGGCCACTGGAAAGTCAGGTGCATCACAGCTACTTAGCAGGGGACATCTGGAGCTTTGACACAGAACTCCTATAAAGTAGGAGCTGGGCTGGTACTATGATTTAACTATGAGAGCATCTGTTTCCTTTGTGTAGAAATTGCTGGGATTTAGCTGCTATAGTGTGGAAAAGGGTGTGTTAAGTGGTGTGACACTAGGGATGTGAGTTACAGTGGGCCTTCGAGTTGGCCACACAGCACCCTGCCTATGTAGAACCTCTCTTCATCTGAAGTAAGTTCAAGGTGAAATGTTGCACTCAAGCTGAGTAGTAGCCTCAAGAGAAGAATGCTCTTTACAAGCTGGAAAAGACTTGAAAAATATTAGGAGTATGAAGTGTTTGGGGGAGCTTTGTTGCACTGCTGTTTGCCAGTATGTCACAATTGGTTTTAGGGAATGGAAGATTTGCCATGGGAGATTTTTGAGCTTTCAGTTGTATCTGAGACATTTGTGCCATCTCAATTCCTTTTGCCTTTGTTTCCCTAGAAAACTATAAGTGAGAGCAGATCATTGCCTCTTTCTGAGGTTGGCACTCACCTGTTCCAGGCGATGAAAGCTGGTTACCCTGTCAACCTGGAGCGAGTGGGTTTGACTCCTGAGGTTCAAAAGATCATTGCTGATGTTATCTGTAATCCTCCCATTGATTCAGGTGAGCATTGTAGCCTTATCTGAACCTTCTCTTGACAGTGGTGTACAGATGAAGGGAATGAAAAACTGAAAGCTTGGTGGCTGCTTGAGGTAGAACTCATCATTTCTGGAAGGCCCATGGCAAGGTGGAGCATGGCAATGCTGGGGTCATTGCTTTCCTTTCAAGGTTATGTTATAAAATAAGGCAATCATGATTAATTAAAGAGCAAAAGAGGATAGCCTATTACAAATGCTTTCACTTAGTTGTATGGCTATTCGAAAGGTTCAGTTGTCAGTCTTAAATCTGTATTTACTCAAGTGTTTCTGTTAAAAACATCAGTCTGACAAAGTCTTCTTGTAAGTACTGGCATCTACAAAAACTAAGCTGAGTAAAAGCTGTAGAATATCCCAAGTGCAACTTCTCTGGAAGATACTTGTTAATGATGAGGATGAGAAGTGCAAGAGAAGCAGTTTTTCCTCTTAACTCTGTCATCTGGTGCTATGGGCTAGTTCAGAGGCTGAAGACAACTATGTATTGACTTGTGGTTCTGCGACGGAGTGACTT
Source organism: Galbula dea (assembly GCA_013399015.1). Classification (NCBI taxonomy): domain Eukaryota; kingdom Metazoa; phylum Chordata; class Aves; order Piciformes; family Galbulidae; genus Galbula; species Galbula dea. The sequence goes on along the minus strand of VWZX01002149.1, from coordinate 7,871,910 downwards.
AAGGTTCAGTCTTGCCCTAGAAATTTAATTTCTTAGGCTGACAGAGTTTGACTTGCTAGCTTTGTTACTCTTGTCCTATTGTGGATTAATGTCTTTTCTAGCGGCAGTTACAGGCTAAAACAGACTGATTGCTGTCTCAAATCTAGCTCCATGATGGAATGGAGAACTGGCATGGCACTATCATTAAGGAAGCAGAGGGTTTTTTCAGCCTTAGTTAATACAGTGCTTCCACTCAAGAGAAAAAGGTTGATAGGACATGGAAATTAGAGGCAGGGCGTTCTGACATTTTAGACTAAATTTGAGGACAGTAAGTTTGTGTAAGTACAAATGAGGTGGGGAATTTATCCCTTGAGCTCATCATCTATTACTTACAAGTAATACGTTGTTTTATTTTCTCGTCTTTTCCCTGCCTTAATCTTATCCTATGCTTTAATGAGGGACGACTGATGTGTTTTACAACATGAGGCAGGAGGATTAAAAAACAATTAATTCTGTATTGTACTTTTTCCAAGACACCACCAAAATTCAAGCAATTAGAAAACTTGTTCCTGCAAATATCGAACTGTACCTTATCAGAATGACTATTGCATTACTGGAGAAAGAGGATGGAAGTAAGTCTCGGGATGTCTCAGGTGTCAAAAGGATGTTGGTGTGGCCAGATGGGCAGCAGGAAAATACAAGAACAGATGAAGCAAGCGGGGAAGATGCCTTGTGGAATAAAACAAAGGTTAGTAGAGAAGGTATAAGCTTTTATCTACCATAGTGAGTCCTGGGTGTGCAGCCCAGGAAAATAAGGCACATGGTGCTCCATCACTGTAGACCATAAAACTGCAGCTTAATAGCAGCCCCAGAGGAGGGATAAATACTTTCTGCTGCTGTCCAGCCCTTTGGGATGTGAATGCAAAAGGTCCCCTGTAAAATCCAGGAGTTAAGTAGCTGCAGCAGTGGAGAAAATCTGAATTTTTCAAAGTTCTCCCCAGTATGAAAACCTCTGGCAAGCTGGAGCTTTCATAGCCACAAAGTCCATGTTCTGCCCTTGCATTGATCTCAGTCTTCTTTGGGTTCCTCTGTTGCTTGAAACTGCTGGGCGTAGCCATGATAACAAGAAAAGTGTCATGCCATAAGTCTGACTCAGAAATCTCAGTAAGTAAGGAGCTCTTTGTTGCTGTTTGAGAAAGGCTAGGCTAGTCTTCTGAGCCTTTGGCTGGCTTCTTGGTGTCTCCCAGGTCCCAATCCAGCACCCTGTACAAAAGGCCATCTTGCATTGAGTGGCTCCTGGTGGGAATGGTAAAAGAAATTCTGGAATCTATATCCTTCTGCTACCTGCACTGGGATTTCCTATCTGTTCCTCACAGAGTTTGGTGTTGATTTCTTGAATTCTGGCTGAAACCAGTTTTCAAGCCTTGTCTTTTCTCCTGATTGATTTGTCTATTGCATCTTGAGTGCTGGCTTGTTTCTATATATCTGTCTGAGACTTCTTTTTCCTGAAGTTGATCTATCTCCTAGCCCTCCACTTGCATGACCTCTAGTTACACTTCCTTCTGCTACTGTTAGCCACTGGAGCTAATAATAGAAATGACATGCTATTAGAAATCAGATTAATATTCTACAAATGAATGGACTGCATATCCAAAAGCTAATGCAAGTAGTCTTCATTTACTTCAGAATAATAATATATAAAAATTCTAATATATACAATTCTAATAATTCCCTGTCACAAACAGCTTTTAAATCTGCTAATGAGTGTTCTTGGATTTTAACAACCTTACATTACTACTGATTTTAGAAGGTAATTTGATCAATCTGACATTGAAGGAAGGAGCAGAGAAAGCCCATCTGGAAATGGTGATACCTTTGCCTTGGGTAAACAGATGTTCTGAGTGTAATAAAGCTGCAGTACACTTGCCATTACCAATGCTCTCTGTATCACCAAGATGTGAAGTTGATCCAAAAATCTCAGCTTGGCTGTTCCAACCTCTGACCAGCAGCATTACATAGAAATCAGAAGTTAGTGTGCCCACTATGCCATTTTTAACTGACACCTTTGCTCTAAAACACATTTGAAAAGACAGCACTTGCGAGTCAGAGGCAAGTATTTCAAGTTCTCAGAGCCACAGGGGTGCAGTAAATTTTTTTCCTTACTACAAAAAAAAATGCCCAACTACAAGTTCCAGTTCCCTTGTATTTGAAATGGAAGCACTTCACTTGCTCAAAATTTATTGGGGTGATATGGATAAGAAATAGTGAGTAATCTCATTAAGCAGAGATGTTGGAACTGTTAGACTCACTTACTTCCAGAAAACCTCCTCCAAAATGCAGCCTTTGCATTGAGTCTGTGTTGTGCAGACTTAAGCATTGATGCTGTGATAAATATAACAGCTGGCTTGCTTACTTCCACATGGAAAGGGCACACAGAGCATGGATGACGGCCAGCCAGGGACCCAAGGAGCAGCAGGCCGCCTGAAGTCCATCACACTGGCCTCCTGGAATCAGCATGCCCTCAGTCCTGATGAGGAGGAGCTGTTTGCTGACTCTCAGCCCAAGGTGAGAGTGCCTGTAGCTTTGTCAGGTCTGGAGCTCAGACTTGATGATTTGGAGGTTGATCTTTACAAAGCAAAATCAGATTGTCTGGGCTCTTTACTGTGCTTAAAAACCTGGATTGCCGACCAATTTCTTCTGTTAATATCCTTAATATAGTGACATCATGCAGCTTTCATTGCTATTGTGCCCAAACACACCTCTTTTGCAACATCAGCCTGCTACAGAATTTTTTTTCCCCCTGGTAAATCTTGTCGGCCATCTAGTGGCAGATGCTTCTAGCACTTTACGAGGACACTTGTCTCCCTTTCCTCATTCAGTTACAGGTTTGTGTGAGATTGTATGCTGATCACACTAAGGATTTTTACGCTGGTGTTTTTATAAACACAGGCTGTATGTGCATGCACTTAGTGTTTTTCTAAAGGGAGCTTGTGTGGCTCTGACCAGCATAACTTACTGTACAATTTTCTTCAGTTTGAAGCTGGATATTGATGCAAATACAAAACTTGATGCAGACAACTCATTCTTCATGCTCTGGTCAGTGTTAGTCCTAAATAGCACAGCAACTATCTGACTTGATATACTAAACACATTATAACATGTTCTTGATTGCTGGTGATAGCGTCAGCAAACTTCCAGAACATCATTTCTAAGCAAAGCCCCTTTGTGGTGGCACAGCAACAAAGCACGATAATTGTCATGATCTCTGCATGCTTCCTACTTCACCCAGGTTGGGCTGGGAGTCCTGGTGTTGTGTGCCCACCTGTTGATGCAAGCACTGGAGCAACCTCCCTCCTGGCTGTTGGTCTCTTCTGATGTGCCTCCTGGCTGTTGGTCTCTTCTGATGTGCCTCCTGGCTGTTGGTCTCTTCTGATGTGTTTCCCAAGGGCAGCTTGCCAGCAGTCTCTTCATCTTGAAGCATACCTCAGCAGAGATTGCTCTTTCAGTATTTAAAAACTGGCTGAAGGATGAGTAGGAACCATATTTATCTCTTACTTATTCATGACTTTGCGTTGCCACAGCAGTCAGTGTTCTGCAGAAGGTGCCTTGCACTGTTGCATTTGTGGATTCTAGTCCCTTTTTCTCAAGCAGTAGTACTGCTGATGTATCACAGGTTTGGTTCAGCCACTTCAGGTCAATTGTTTCCCACCTTCAGTTCTTAGCTTGATTCTTAGTCCCTCAATTACTTGAACAAGGTGTGACTTTAAGGGAGACATAAGCCTTCCACTAATAATGGTGACAGTTTATGGCTGCTGAAGCATGGTTTTGGGGAGCAGAGTTGTTTAAATTAGCTGGTAAATACTTGCCTTTTTCAACATGTTTTTCTTCCAGAGCTTACATCCCCCTTGTAAGAGGAAGGTGCCAGAATGGTTTCAAACATCAGCAGCGACAGTCCTACCGGTAACCCAGATGAAGAAACCAAAACCAGAGACCAAAAAAGGGATTTTTAGTTGAATACAGAAATAAAATATTTTTTTGTAATCCCTAATGAACGCTTTCTGTACAGAGAATTAATTCACCAATGCGGTTTGAGTGCCTCTGCTTCACTCCTCATTTCTGCAGGTGCCTCTTGCCTCATCTGAGCTTTCCACTGTGTACATTTAGTATTAAAAAACCGTCGCACGCCTACGTCCCGGGCATTGGTGTTGGCCGGCCGCCGCGTCGCCATGGCAGCTGCGAGCTCACTTCCGGGGCGGGGCGTGATGGGGGCGGCGAGGGGCTGCCGGGAAGGCGGCATGGGCCAGTAGGCGGGGGGCGGTGGGGCAAGGCCTGCATCTGGTGCTCCGACGGCGGGTGAGCGAGTACGTGGCGTCAGCCAGCGGGGTGGAGGGGGCGGGCGAAGGCGGCTTGTGGCCGTGAGGCGGCAGGGAGAGGGGGAGCGGCGGCAGCTAGCCACCAATCTGCCCGCCGGGATGCAGGGAGGGAGATAAGTCTCTAGCCTTGAGAGGGTAGTAGGGATGGCTGCCCCAGGCCCCAGCTCGCCGCCGGCGCTTCGCCCCATCCAAGAGCTACCGCGGACCTCGGTAAACGAGGGCTGCGAGAGCCTTGCGATCCCGGGCAGGCGCTCACCTTGCTGCCAGAGTTTCCCCTCTTGTAGGTGACTTGAGAGTTCCTTGTTAACGTGGAGTATCCCTGAGGCAGGGGTTTGGTCCTGGCGGGCAGTGGAGCTCAGTGTTCGGCCATCAAGCGTCCCCGGCGCCTTTCCGAATCGATGAGAATGTAAGGGCTGGTCCAGAAATCGCGTTCTCTACCATCTTCTTGGGGTTTAAGGTCATGTTTTGACACCAAATCCCCAGTTTCTTAAAGACCCCGTGCAGGAAGAAGAGGATACAAAAAAAAAAAAAAAAGACCTTCGTTAACATATATACCTCCTCTTCTGCTTTCTGACTTCCCTTTCCTCCTACTTCTCATAACAGAATTATGGATCCAAGCTTACTGAGAGACCGAGAACTATTCAAAAAGCGTGCCCTCTCCACACCAGCAGTAGAAAAACGTCCAGCGCCATCTTCTGACTCGTCCTCTTCAAAAAAGAAGAAAGCAAAGGTAGAGCAAGGTGGCTCCTCAAGCTCAAAACAAAGCACAGGTTAGTCAGTCCCCTGTTCAACAGGGACGTTATCCTCTTTCTGCCTCTAAGCTATAGTTTATTAATATGATCAGTCTGTGAATTTTGTTAGTGGCTGTTGTCAGTCTCTCTTTAATGGTCACTTTTTGTTAAGAAATGCACTTGTACAATGGGAAAAAACCACTTGCTACCCACGTATACCTGTCAGGCCTCATCCTGTGACTTGTTTGCTGTTACTCAGCTGGAGGAATCAGTATTGCCAAAATACTATTTCATATGAAGCCAGGGTTTTATTTGTGGATTGCAGTGCTTGCTGGACCGACAGGATGAACAGTAACACTGGTTTCATTATTTTTCTCTCCTGTGTCTTTTTGGCAGGAGAGCTCCTAAAACTTAGTTTTGTTAACTGTTCGTAAGATGGATTTTGCAGCTAATATATTAGTAACTTATATCTGAACTACTGAAGAGAGTCCAGTGGAGGCTATGAAGATTATGAGGGGACTAGAACATCTTTCTTTTGAGGAAAGGCTGGGAGACACGGGCTGTCTAGCCTAGAGAAGAGAAGACTGAGAGGGGATCTTACAAATATCTAAAGAGTAGGTGTGAAGAGGATTGGGTCAGGCTTTTTCAGGGGTGCCCAGTGACAGGACAGGGAGTAACAGGCATAAACTAAAACTCAAAGTTCAACCTAAGCATAAGGAAAAACTTCTTTACTTTGAGGGTGCTGGAGCAGGCTACCCAGAGAGCTAGTAGAACCTACTTCTCTGGAGTGATTCAAAACCTGCCTGGACATGATCCTGGACAACCTGCTGTAGGTGAACCTGCTTTAGCAGGAGGGTTGCAGTAGGTGATCTCCAGAGGTCCCTTTCAACCCCAGCTATTCTGTGATCTTGTCTGGCCTAGTGTGTTGTGGTTAACAGTTATTCTCATTTTACCTGGGAGCTAATCTGTATTCATGAACAGCAGGGCTTCTATAGATGTTTGTCCATTTTGATCGGGAGTTTTGTTGTTTCCCTGGGATGGTGGCGCTGATAAAGTGTCTCTCAATGTCAGTTAAGCTGTTAGTAAAGCAGCACCAAAATAGTGGGAGCAAATGAAAAGTGGAGCAGCAGGGAGAGGATTTGTGTGCACACACTAGCATGTTCTTCGCTTGCATTCACTGTGCAAGGCACATAACTTGGGAGGCCTTTTTGGTTCTGTGAAAGCAGTGACAGTTCTCAGATGCACAAAGTACCCTGTTGCACAAACTCATTATGTGCTCATATTTTGAATACCATGTGTGGCTCTCTTCTAAACTCCAAAAGAAACAATAGAGCTAAAAACAGCAGAGAGGGATGTCAAGGACAGTGGGAGGAGTTGGAGCATCTTCTGTCTGAGGGAATGAGAAGGGAGTTTTTCTGTGTTATCTCCAGCTCCTAAGGGCAATGAATAAAGTTATCAGCCAGACATTTTAAAATAAATTGAGGGAGGCCAGATTTCCATCGCTCATTTTGCCACACTCTTTTCTCCAAATAAATTGTACATGGAATATCCTAAACTGTGTATCCTGAATGAGAGTGGTTTGCTGGGAAAGAGGGATGAGGAGGCAGGAAGAGAGCAGATAGCTCAAATGTGAGTCTCATTTAGAGGATTTGAGTAGATAGGTGGCCAAGTGGCAGAGCAAATAAAGAAAATTTAATTTCTGTGGCTGGATATTTCTTTAAGTGCTTTTGCAACTGTCAGATGATTAGCTTACACAAATAGGAATGTGTGGCTCCAAGAAAGTACACTTTATGCTGCTGGCTTCATTCCAGGCAGTATCAGAAGTGTTTCATGGTTTCTATAGCATTTTTATGCACAATTGAGTTCAACATCTTTTCATTTTGCCCTGGAGAGTGTTTGCTAACTACTGCAGAAGCAGCAAAGATGGAAGAAAATAATGGAGAGTGAGCAGTCCAGCTTTTTCCCTCTTGGTCTTAAGAACTGGCTTAGAACAAGTGTTCAGGCTGACAAGCAACTAAATGGGGTAAGCAGCCACAAGCAACACAAGTTGCCCTGTGATGCTGCAAAGTTAAAGTCCTTTGCCTCAAAACTCACTTTTTATTTGAATCGCTGCATTGTCAGGCGACTGTCAGGATATGTGTGTGCCAGAGATGGGAGTTGGGGAAGTGGTGTAAAATCCTTATATTGAAGAATTCCTGTCCCACCCCCTGAAGAAATAAAATTAAGATGATCATTCCTAGTTTTGTCATGAAGTGACCATAAAGAGGATAAATAGTGGCACAGTGATTTCCTGTGGGTATTGATAGTCCTTGGGTGCACAATGCCTGCTCGTTCTCCCTCATTCTGTGCTTCTATGACTTAGATAACATGCCCATGTTACTCTTTTGAGAAGGAGAGGTGTTGAGAGCATGCTGATCTTAAAATGACTAAATAGCTAAATCTGGCCTGTGTGTGAAGATTTGTTGTAATCTTTCCAGAATAGTTATTACTGTAGTTATTTGCAGTCATTATTCAAACAAGTTAGTTGTTTATTCAGTTTAGAATAGTAGTTGGGAAATAAATGAACTAGGTCATATCTGTTTATTTCTTTTTATTAATGAACAGTAAGTTGTCACTAAAGTCTTAGTCTTTAGCTTAAGACCTTTGTCTTGATGATCTTGACCATCAGTAATCAAGAGCTGAAATCTCCAGGAGCTGTTTCACGGCTTAGTCTGCGTGTCAGAATTAATCATCCTGAGGCTCTAGGGCTGTGAGGGGAGACCTTTGTCTTCTGTTCCTTGTGCAGCCCCCCTTTATCAATCTGTGAAATAAGTGGCTGGAATGAATCCCAAGATTTTTCATTACATGTGCTTCTCAGGAAGGCATAAGAACACAAAGCCAGCATGGCAAATGCTAACCATGTTACTTCCTGCACACTGCCTTCTTGTGTGCAGTGAAGAGGAACATTTTGTGGGAACTCTTGTGAGTGGCCAGCAGTCCTATTGCCATTGAGTGTTTGCTTTCAGGGAAGAGGCATGTTAATTAATTCAGTGCATCCAAATGGCTACTCTTGCCTGTCTTGCACAGGACACCGGTCTTTCAGAGCTGACACTGTCAAACACAGCAGAAGGCAATGAGTACCCAGTGTCCCTGACAACAGAAGGCATTATCGTCACTCACGTATCTTCATCATATGTCTTGGTGTGAAGTTGTCTTTTACTGGGGCATCACCTTCCATTAATTGTGCTTACAGTTTGATTATTTTCTTTTTTTTAGCTAAAAGTATTCTCTGCACGTGGGACTGGTACTGGTGAAACTTCACCATGACAAGCGTATCAGAGATGAATGGTAGCAACAGTTGTGTCTTTTTGTGAATGCTGAAAGGAGATTGCTCCTCCAGGTGAATCATTGGACTGGCTGTGCTGGTTTGTAGTGGCCTGAGTGACTCCATCTCACCAATCAGGAAGAGCACGAGTCAAGTTAGCAAATCTTCCCTTGTGTCCAGATCTTTTGTATTTCAGGCATACTGAACCTTATCAAGAAGGTTCAGAAAAAACCTTCTATGAAGAAAGAAAGAATTATAGGTACTGGCCATAGCACAAAGGTATTTTTGACACAGACTGTGAGATCAGTATTGTAGCTTACTTGTCCATTTGACTATTGGGCAGGTTTTGTTTCCCTAATGGCAGAAGTACTGTTTGGATTTTATATAATTGAATATCTTGTCCCACACTTAGCTTGGTCTGGGATGTTTCTCACTGGCCTGCTTCTCTGGTGGTTCAGGAGCGTGAAAGACTTGCCAGGCACTACCAATGGCCACGTCGTGGGATGCTGTTACTGCAGTTGTAATTTGTAACTGCAAAACTTCTGTGGTTTTAAAAACTATAGACACAGTGCAGCTACAGAAGGAAAACTCATCTGGTGAGCTCGAGGTTTGAACATTACATGGTCAGTTTGAGCCAGGTGAGAGTCTGGTCTCTCTGGGATGTGTCAACAGACTGATGAAGCAAGCTGAGATTCTCTTACGTAAAATTAAATCACTTCTCACTGTGCATCCATCTTGCTGTCTGCAGTATGAGGCATATCCTGGTGTGGCCTCCTTTGTGAAGCATGTGAAAACCCGAAAGCTGTGTGCAAGGCTGGGTGAAATGACCTTCATTAGGGTGGGAGGTCTGCAACCTGTCTGCTTGTGTTGGTTGGTAAGGACACCGTTCCAGTTCAGCTTTGAAAATTTAAGGTAGAGGTGATATATATTCAGCATGTCCGATTTGCTCTAGTGTTGTGGACACAGCCTTGGAGCAGAGAAATGTCCATGTTTCTTCTAGACTGTAGTGCCACCAGTACAGTATGCTTTTGTAGAAATAGTCAGATATTCTTAAGGTAGTGCATTAGTTACATCTCTGCACCCAGAAGTTGTTAAACAGGTTGAGTACAAAGTAAGGGGAGAGCAGTTCTCTGGAACTGAAGAAGGGGAGGGAGAAAGGCTCAAACTGTATCACAGAAAAGACCATTTTAAGGGTACGTTTCATGTTGGCTTACTTTACCTCCCACCACCCTCTTTTAAAAGCACAAGAAACCTGGACTAAAAAGAGCTGCCAAAGGTAAGAATTCACACAACTCACTTCTGTCTCATGGGATCTCTTGCTATTCAACCCTTCCATCTCACATCTTGTCTCTCCTCGTGTCTTTTCTTTCTCTTTGTGGTTGACCTCAGTGGAAGGATGCTGCTCTGTCTCTGCACTAGGTGTTTTCAGACTTTTTGAGTATTTTCTATAAACATTTTCTCTAGTGAAGCAACATAGTTTTATGCATGGTAGGCAACATTTCTTCCTTGGCGTAGACAAAGATCTATGCTAGTAACAAAATAACAAAAAAAAGAACAAAACCAAAAGTTCATCTGAAAACAAAAAACCTTTTCTTCCCCTATAACATTGCAACAGATCATCCTTCTGCTAGCACTTGGAAGGCCTTTGCTAGATAAAATAACTGTTGGTATTATATTTAAGTCCAAAATTTTAAAAAGCATGTCACTTGCTCATTTGTAAGGTACAAGAGGCTTAATTTGAGGTGCTGATGCTCAGTCCTTCCTACACTACCTCTGTTTCGTGCTTTCTGAAGCTGTTCATCATTGCTCTAACTGGATTGGGTTCGTTCTCCAAGTCTTTCACAGTTTTATTTTTCACACAGCAGCAACAGTCTAGCAGTTCATAGAGGAAAGCCAACACCACTAGGGAAACTACAGTGAATATGAATATGATCAGAATAATGAAGCAGGCAGTGTTCCAGTTATCGTGGAAAGGGTAAATTTTTTGTACTTGAAAGCCCAGATACTGGGAAATGGATGTAGTCTCATTCCAGTGAGTGGTGTTGAGGGTTGCCATTCTCAGAGAGTTGTCTTGGCGTGCACACTGTCAAAGGCCTGGGGGGCTGAAACAGAAGAAAAAACTGTTGAGGACTCTCCTGATGGAGAACATGCTGTGATTTTTATCCCAAACCCCAAGACTTTAAGCTCAGACCAAGTGCTCACAAATATGGATTTTTGCATACTTATATTTGCTCACGGAAATGTCAAAACTCACATGTGCAACTTTATGATTTGTCTGTAGTGTTCATTTCAGGGGTGACTGGTTCATCAAGTAATGTAAGTTCTTTTTTGAATGAGAGCGCTTTGCTGCTTTATTTCAGGTATATGTAAAGACAAAAAGGTTACAAATATAATTTTCAAGGTACACAGTATTTTCAGTGACCTGTTAATAGTCTTGAGATTGGTACTTGCATGGTGTGAAAGCCTTCAGTGCTTTCGTGGCATTCTTTGAAAAACAGGAGCTCCATGTACCATTCTCCCATACCCGAGTGATTAGAAGACCTTATTAGAGGTTAATGTCATTGGAGTGTGTGTGTGTTTGTTGTTGGTCTTGGGGGGTTTTTTTTTTTGCTCCTCTTTGGGAGAAAGAACAAACTAACTCTTTAAAAAAAATTATAAATCATAATTGTTTTGAAGGATGTTTCCAAAGAGTGGAACTGAGCTTTTGTTCATTTTTCTAGTACAAAATATCGGTTCTGGTTCCTTTAAAACTCATTATTTTGGAGCTCCTATTAGAACAGACCTGTTAACCCTGCAAAACTCTTTTGACTACACAGGGTCAGATTTCCTGACATGTTCATTCTCCAGCCATTCCCCTGTTGAGTAGAAATTTGTGTCCAAGAAACTCAACTGCTGGAACAGCACTAAGTGCATTTGGAAATCTTGGCCTGTTTGTGTACTGTGATCGTGAAGATAGATAACAAGGAAAACCCAACCCTTTGAGGAATTCTGATTTCTTATTTTCAGCATTCTCTGCTTAACTGCTAGGAAAGGAATGTTGCCTTTGGTCTAGTACTACCTGTTTGTACCCAGCAGAAATAAAAACTGCTTTGTGATGTGCAGGAGAGACGAAGCAAGGAGTTGGCTTCAGCAAATCTGCTTTTGGTGCTGTCAAGATGTGCTGGTTTGGAAAGGCTGTTGCTCAAAAGCATGAAAGTAAAAGTAGGCTGTGCCTCAGTAATTTCTGTAGGTTATCTACAGGAGTTTTCTCTGTCTCTGAATTTCTCTGAATTATGAATGAGGAGGCAGGTGAGGTATTTGGCAATAACATCTGTACAGTTATGCATCTGTTTTTCCCCTACTTTCCTTCTTTGCCTGGCTTTGCCTCCCAAAACTGAGGGAAATTTCAGTGCTTTATATAGATAGTCTCATATAATTTATACAGTAACTACTAGTTACCTATTGTAGGATGCCATAATAACCTTTGAACACTTCAAGCAATTGAAAACTGGGTGTGGGGAAAGGAGAGCAAGTCTGATCTCCATATTCCCTTGAGGAATAGCAACAAATTTTTAGGTGTAATGCGGTGAGCAGTGCAGTTGGGCAAACCTGTGCCCAGCACAGGGAAAGAGACACCAGATGCTAACTTTGAGAAACCTGGAGTCTTGTTTCCATACCTCAGTGAAAGATTTTTTTTTTTGCTTTGAACATAAAGCAAAGAGTGAAAACATAACTACATTCATTACAAAATAAACAGGCTACCCCTCTTCAGTTTAATTTCATTCACTAATCAAAACTACAGAACGAAGGGGTAGTATTGGTGTTTTGTGCCTTAAACTGTGCTCACAGGTAATGCTTTAATGAACCTTATATATCCTAGAAATAATTCTTCTGTTTAAACAGTGAAAACTGCAAAATGCCTGACTAAATAGGAAGGGACAAAGTGTGATGGTGTCCATTAAACCAGATTACTTAAAACAGATTCTAAGTACCTGTCATGATTATTGTGTCTTTTTTTTTTAAAAGGATATTGTTAAAACTAGGATGATGCAGCCGAACCACCTTGCAATTTGTCTTATTTTTATTGTTCAAATAATATACATCTTGTTCTTTATCCTTCTATCTTTAGTTGTTTTTAAATGGAATGGAACAGCTTTGTTGTTGGGAAGATACCTGGCATCAGCGCTTGCTAGAAACATTTACTGGAGCAGTTGCAGTAACCTACTGTTTTCCTCTGTCAAATCTGTAACCAAGCACCCAAATTTGTAGTTGAATATAGAAAGTGTGACTGAGATGGACAGAATTGATTGTTGGTTTTGTTTAGTAAACAAAAGTTTACAGCGCAAATCCAAGATAAAAATACTCCTGAGTTGAGTTGGGTCCTGGCTTTGAGAGTGTGGCCTGGTTTGGCGACAGTTTGGGAAGGAATCTTAGCTGGCTTTTTTACAGGGCTGAAAGTCAGGAGGCTCTTCGAAGGGGTGGTCTGAAGTCTTAGTTGAAAATCTGAGCAGGGGAAAGGCTAAATAAAAGGACCTGAAGGTAATTAAAACAGGTAGGATTTAAGTTTTGTATTTTAAATGGCAAATGAGTATCCTTAGGAAAGAAAGTTTTGAACTTGTAAACAGATTTCTAAGACTGATTATTTTGTTAAAACCTGCTACACATCAGTTTGCCCCCTCTGTAAACACCAGGCACAAAAATGAGCTGTTTCTACTCATGTGAAATTTTAGTAATTGGTAAAAGCAATCAAGATTTGGGGCCACCAGAGAGCCCTGTTGACATCACATAGCCGGGACCCTTTGCCAGCAGCTCTGTTCTCAAGAGCATCATCTTGGGCATGACATGGCTTCCCCAGCAGGAGTCCCTGCTGCCGTCGCAGTGCAGCTGCCAACCACTTCCCACTCCACAGCCACCATTAGGGCAATGGTTTGCACAGCACAGAGAAGCTTGCCTTTACACAGGGAGGTGGAATTGAATGCCCATGCCAGAGGCGCTTTGTCCTCGAGGATGATGGTGGTCTCCTTAGATTTGAATGAGGCAAGGCAGATAAATATCAGCTACTCCTTGCTGAACTAGTAGAATACAAGGCTGAAGTAGCCGTTGCCAAGCCTTCAGAAATAACACAGCACTAATTATGTTAGTGTATTTTAAAGCTGTCAAAAATGATCTGATGTCATGCAGATTTATTTAATTTGTAGTGACACAATTTAAATTCATATTGTAAGCCAGTCTGATTTGAATGCATTTAAGCTATTGTAAGTGTCCAAAATGTAGTGAGTTAAATATTTAATGAATTGGCTTCTGCAATATCTGTATTAGGTTTTAAAGTATCATAACCTTTAGACAAAGCAGAGGAGCAGCTTTATTTGAAATTGCATTCATGGAGCAGAGGGAAATGACTGGCAAAAAAATAATTTCAATGCAATACTGAGGAAGTCCTGTTTAAGAAACCACTGAAGAGATATCTTGGGGTAATAGCATTTACAAATCTCTGATGGATTCCAGCTTGTCTGTTTGCATTGTATTGATTGCTGCTCCAGTATTTGCAAGGATAACAGTACGCAACGGGATTTTCTTCCTACTCCAAGGCAGCAAAACTCTAGAACAGGTTTCTAGCATATCCATCAGCACGCATCTCTTTTAGGCAGCTTAATAGATATTGTTTATGGCACACCCACTTGGGAGATACATTTCTTAAATTTCAGACTTACCTGTCTTTGTTTTAAGGGAAATCCTTTCACTGTCATTTCTATAAACACATGCAGAATCAATTGCAAGGAATGCGAGGCTGCAAGAAACGAGCTACCACCCTAATAAGTATGAAATCCATTTTGTTTACTGAATCTTGGTTTGGCTTGTTAGCTTTGCTGTAAGATGGAGTGGTCATCAATTTTCCATTAGCGCACAGATGGTGAAAGTGCTTGTCTGATAGTGCAAGACAAGCTCCTCTGCATTCAGCAGAATAAAATCCTGCTAAAACTAGACAAAAATCATTCTGATTCTAAGAAGGCTTGTAGGTTACAGCATATTTTATTTTAGTAATCAAGATAAACCAAAGACAGTGTTATAAAATGATACACACCTACCTCTTGTCTGAAAGGATGCCGAAAGAGCGCTGTTCTGGTCCCTTTTTTTAACGCAGCCTATGGCACAGCTAAGATGGAGCTTTCCTACCATTGGCCAGAGCATGCTGCTGCTGACAACTTCCTTTGTGCTCATTTGCATCAACCCCTGCAGCCCCAGAAGTAAATCATTCATCAGTTTGACTCTTACAGCCTGGAATAAAGAACAAACCCCTTCCTGCTCTCATTTGTGGGATGCTTTTTCTGCATGTGATGAACTTGTTAATGCAGAAGCATGCCGTGAGGGTGGTGGTGACTAGGACCCTGCTTTGCTTCGAGGTGGAAAGCAGCTGGCCAAACCATGATGTTTGAAGTGTTAATATCTGCAGAGTTCCAGCTTTACTGTGGTTAGATTTTCTTGTCATAAACTGCAACAGACTGTAGCCAGGCAGATTAAACAAGATAATCTTGATTCAATTGACAGAACAAATACATAAGCCGCCTTAACTATTTGTTGTACCTCTGAATTTATTTTAGTTGTTTTAGATCTCATCACATGTATGAGTTTTTAATTTATAAAATGTCCTGCCTACTCATTAATTTTAATGATAAAAGGGAACCCTGTAGGGGACGATCCCGGTAGGCTGTTTTCTCAGTGGGAGTTGACTTTTTCTTGTTTTTCTCCTTTTTTCCATCTTAATTTGGTAACCAGAATAAGATGTTCTTTCCTAGCTGGAGTTATATTGATTCTTCTATGTTAATTTTAGAATTGTTGTGTTATGTAAAGCCTCTAATACGATGCCATGTAATAGCTTCACAATTACTAGTTGCTAAGTTTTAAACCTGCCATTTGTTCCTTAAACATTACATTTTTACTATACTGGAATCAATTTCCATGAATTCTTCCCAATGATTATTGGAACTGGATTTGTTTGAAATTCGACTACCTCCATAATTCACACTTTGTGGTTGCCTTTTATGGTGACTTACCGATCAGTTTAGAAGTAGGTTGAGATGCAGTGGGACAGATGTGAAAAAAATTCACCTGAAGAAGCATAGTGACTTTTGACACTTAATTTGGAATTTCCTGTGAGGAACTTGGCATGAGCATACAAATTTAAACACAGTGGATATAGCAGACTTGCTCTAAGCCTGCTGCTTACTCAGTGGAGATAGTGAGTCTTTGTCAAACATCTTAGGGGCATTTTCTAGAATATGATGGGTTTTTTCTTTGTTCTCTTCTTTTTTGCACCACCTGTCCTGGTTTGGGTTAGAACAGAACTAATTCTGTTCAGTGATTTTACTTTTTAGTTGAAGCTCCTCTAAGAAACTGCACTTTCTGAAACTAACAGCATGTTTTCATAGACACTGCCAGCTTCTAGCAGTGATAAGGCCTAATATTTAGATTTACTACCAGGGATTGGTATGCTAAGCAAGGTCACTGCTAAATCTTGACTCATGTTGGGGGGTGCAGGGTAAAGGCTGCACCTTCAGGGAGGAGTGGACAGGACAGGTGACCCCAAACTGACCAACTAAAGTATTCCATTCCATATATGTCATATTCGATATATATGACTGGGGGTCAGTTCCCCCTTGGTTGCTGGAGCGTTCTCCCTTGCGAGATTGTTCTTCTTTCTGGTCTTCCTTTCCTCCTGCACTTCGGTGATCCCTAAGTTCCTACATTCAGTACCAGGATCCAGCCCCTGAGCCTGACTCATCTGCTGCTGAGGCCTTCTGCCACAGTATCAGTGGTGACGTAGTTACCATCAAGGAGGGTTTGGGTTCAGTATTGGGTTCTGTACATATTTGTGTATATTTCATTTATCATTGTTAATATTAAACTAGTTTTTTTAGTTTTATTCTCCAATCCACAAGTCTCTTTGTCTCTTTTATCCCCTTTCCCTTCCAGGGGGCGAGGGGTAATAGGGGGCATCTGTCAATCGTTGATGGTCAGCCCAGCCTCGACCCTTGACACCACCCTCAAACCCCTGAGCCCTTCCGCCGATGCTTTGCTTAGCAGCTCTGCTCAGCATCTGCTGCAGCCTCTCCTTCAGTTAATGCACTAACTTTAGTTTGTCTTTCCTGTCCCTCAACTGATTTTTCCACAGAAATAATAGCTCAACCTACTGTCTTGTCAAATGTGATTAGAAACCGCAAGTGGATTAAAAAATTCCAAAGAGGAAATGTTCTCTTTCTGGAGTAGCTGAAATTCTGAAAAGCTGTTACAGTTAAGTTTGAGCAATGTTTTGCTGATAATAGGCCTATGGCTTTTGGTAGCGATTTGTGGCTATGTCTGTTTAATGTGCTGTGCTAATAGCTGAAGTTAATAAAATAGTCATTAACATTTCTGAAATAAGCTTTACACAGTAATAAGCCTCAACACACATAGGCAGAATGAGACTTGGCAAAAGAGGGGATTCTGAATTGTTGTTCAAGTGGTGCAACACAGCAAATTTCAAATTTCTGGTTATATTTTTAATAAATTCTCTGCTAGAGCTACTTAAAAAATAAAGGTTTTTTTAAAGAAAACAAGGCCAGCTCAACAAGAACAGTCTTCCTTTACCTGCTGTGTGACTATTGAATACCTTTTGGGAATCAGTGAAACTTCCTTTTCCTATCCCAGCAGTATGAAGCTGTCAGTAGAGCTAATAGTTGGGCAAAAATGCAATGCATTATTTCAGCGTGAATTTCTGTAGCATAATCGATTATGGTATGTGAAGCCAAAGAATTAAACATGTACTCTTATGGTAGCAGTGCTACAGTCACTTGCTGTTTTCTTAAAGGTCAAGTCCCCATGACTTAATATTTATGGAGCTCTGCTCAGAAGTATTTCAAAGCCATGTCTGTCCACAGGTAACTGTGGGTCTGGATAAACACGGGTAGCTGCTCCTGCAACATGCATTTCTGTTCACAGTTGTCATTCTGAAAACTTCTGGAAGTAGAGTGAGAAAAGGATTGGGAGTAGAGCAAACAGGGTTTTGTTGAAAGCATCATTTTAATTGTTTGGTTTCTCCTTGTGTAGATCACAGCAATGGATCATTTAACTTGAAAGCGTTATCAGGAGGTTCCGGCTACAAATTTGGAGTCCTTGCTAAAATAGTGAATTATATGAAGGTATGGTGTTTTGATGTAACATTATAATGTTTTAAAATAGTTAGTTACTCTTTTGTCGTAGCTGAAGGGCACTGGTGCTGTGTATTTCAAACTCTAAAATTCTTTTACTGCAATAATAAGAATTTTGAGAAACTGCTTGATAAATTCAAAAAGCTGTTAGTACATCTCAGCACATTATTCCATTACTGAAATCTTTATTCCAGGTCACCTTCTATTTGCAGTAGAAACAAGAATTGCAAGATGCTGTCAGCTTTGAGGATTCATGAGCTGTTTATCAAGATAATATGTCATTTGGTGCTTAACAGATGATTTTGCCATCAGTCTCAGAATATTTTTCCTCATATTCTCAAAAACAATAAACTTATATTCTGTGTATACTGTCTAGCCTGGTTTTGCAACAGTTGTTTTGTCAGCATATTATACCAATTTTGGTTACTTTATGGTAATTGATCATTCAATGATTCATATTGAGTCTCTGAATAAAATAAGTACAGAACTCTAACAGATCCTGTTTACTTTTCCAGACTCGGCACCAGCGTGGTGATACACATCCATTAACCCTAGAAGAGATTTTGGATGAAACACAGCATTTAGATATTGGACTCAAACAGAAACAATGGTTAATGAGTGAGGTAAAGAAAACACGTTTAGATTTTAATTTGAGATAAAGGGTTATGATAAACCTAAATTACATACCTTTATTTATTGCAGTCTCTATAAATATAGAATCCTTCCTTTAAGAAACTACATTAATTCACATGTCTGTCTTGTACCTCCTGTTGTTGAGGTAACTCCAAAATTAAAGCTATTCTGACTTTCTAAGTACCTGTTAGAATTGTTACGCAGAGAGTACGTCTTACAAATTTTATTAATTTATTTATTTCTAATTTTACATAAACACAGTGGGTTTTGTAATAGATTTCTTTAGAAAAAAACCTCAAGTGGGAGAGCTCTGATATCACACGTTATATTAGCTAAACCAAAGGAGTATGGGGCAAAATTCATAGGCTTACAGTTCTTTATTACTTACTGAAATGACAAATTCTCATGTGAAATATGTCTGAAATTGTGGTGTAGTAGATCTGCAAATTCCACTGCTGGAGTTCATTAGTCTCACTCTAGATGCTACGTTTCATTCTTACAGATTCACTGTAACTTACCACTGCATTCATCTTCATGTTTAATTGATCTGAATGTCTTCATGGTATTTCAAGATTAATAAATCAGCAGAATACCATACTTGGTATTGGTACTTGATTGGAATACATGATTTTGCATAAATCACATTTAAAATCTTCACAACAGAGTACTAAAAGCCTACATCGTAAAACTAGGATAGCTTTAACTAGGACAGCCTGTAGCATTCCTTTGCTACTAGTACCAATATTCTGGGGTACGGAAACCTCCAATCTGACAGTGTTGGTTGTGATTGAAGCTTGACTTTGCTGCATGCAGCCTTTCAAAAGGGAGCTCCAGATTGTTTCCATAATGAACCAGAATATTAAGATGGTATCAAAAAGCTCCTCCCAAAAACTGTATATAAAATTATCATTAAATTGTTACTGGATGAGGAAAGGTGAACAAATACCCTGCAGCACCAAAGTTAGCTACCTTCTCTGCTACAGGTGTTTTCTCCCCCCTTTCTTCTTTCTGTGTCTCTTCTCTTTCTCCTTTCAGGGTCAGGCTGGCATCTGCAGAAGAAACTGAGTAGAGCTGCTCTCTGTTACAGGTGAACTTCCATTGCAGTACTGGCTGCACAGCAAAACTGATTTAGAGCATATCTTAAAAACAGCTCTGGTCAACTTCCCTCTGAAGCTGACATCATAAGTCAAATCTTACTGTGCAGGAGGTCTGCTCTTCTCAATTTCTTCTACAGCTGCTGGTGCCACTTGACAGCAGTTGGGGAAGACTGACTCCTGTGTTGTTCATCCCAGGTTAATGCCTTTCACAGACATAACATCCGTATGACCTGAGCTTGATATACTGAGTTGTGCATTTGCACTTCATATTCAGCCAAAGCACACCTTTTAGAGTTCCCTCTTCTTATTGCTTTTATTCCTTTCTCGAAAAGTGGAGTGTGCTGCTTTCTGGTGTAAGAAGCTTTGTGGACCTTTGAGCCCAAAGGCATTAAGTGAATGATGTTAAACCTCCTTTGGTGCTTTGTGCTTTATGTTGTGGTGAGTTATGCCGAGGCTGGTGGATCTAGGATCCAAGGATTTAAAATCCATTTCAAACTCAAATCTCCAAACTGGCAGCTGTAATGTGTGGCTGATGTGCTCTAGCTGCTCAAAAGCACACTGGAAAAAAAGTACTAGCTTGTGCTCTTTTTCAAGGTTTATAATCTATGTCCCTCTTACAGGCTCTAGTCAACAATCCAAAAATAGAAGTTGTAGATGGGAAGTATGCTTTCAAACCCAAGTACAACTTGAAAGATAAAAAGGCTCTGCTCAGGCTCTTGGACAAGCATGACCAGCGAGGGCTGGGAGGAATCCTTTTAGAAGATATTGAGGAAGGGCTACCCAATGCGCAGAAAGCTATAAAGGTGAGTAGATTCAGAGAACCTATTCTAGTCACCTTTTCAAAGGGGAGGCAGAGGCCAGGAGAGAATGTTCTCATGAGTTATTTCTGTTCTTTTGAGAACTCAAAAGCTATTCCGGAAGATCTAGTATTGTAGCTTTTTCTCTGTTTCATCCTTTACTTTCAGATTTGGCCTGATGTCTCAGTATAGCTGCCAAAGCTCTTTCTCACAAAAGACTCCTCTTGATCTCCCACATTCCAGCTCTAGGTGTTTAGTTCTGCTTTTATACCTTGATCTCAATCTGTGGTATCTCATCTTTGATTTATTACCGCACTTGCCAGCAGCATTCGCTTTGGATGCTTTTCATTGCTGGCTACTTTGCTGCTTCTCCAGTTTGTTGTGCTTTGTGGCAGGAGACCTGAGGCTGTTGTTCAAGTTGGAATCCTTATTCTTGGAAATGAAGTGATTTTTAGTAGTTCTTTTACATTTGTTTTTGAGGCTTTAGGGGACCAGATCATCTTTGTTAATCGTCCTGATAAGAAGAAAATTCTTTTCTACAATGACAAGAGCTGTCAGTTTACTGTGGATGAAGGTAGGTGTTTGTTTACATGTTTCCATGATAGTTGATTTGAATTCATCTTAAGCACCAATATAGATAAGCAGTCTTCAGGTACAGCAGTCTCTTAAGGTGGTAATGAAATATTAGGTATATTCAGATATCAAGAGAATGGTTTATATTAACATGAGGCTAACTAGACTAGAGTGAGTTTAGGAGCAGTATCTTCTGTTCCAGTTAACTGGCGCCCAACCATCCTAAAAGACTTGTCAGAGGGAGACAAGATGCTGTTGCTCTTAGTTTGTAATAACTCCAAGATTAACTGTGAAATTTAATAAGAGTCCATTTTATTAAGTAGTAGCAAGAGACATCTGCCTGCTCTACAATCAGGTTGCCAATATAAATCAATCCAAAGTTGTTTCTATACAATACATTTTATTTTAGTACACTCATACTGATCGTGTTTAAAAACAAGTAATGCAGGCTATTGCTGTAAAAGAGGGGAAAAGGTTAGAAAAAAACCTCTAAAACCTCTTGAAACAAAATGTTTAAGCCATTTGGTTCAGTCTACCAATGAAGGCAGGCATTTAAGCCTGCTGCAGTGTCTGATGAAGGGATTGTTCTTGCATAGTGTGATTGTAGATCAAGGTGGCTTTGTATTGCCTTTCTTTCATCCGCAGGTGGCAGCACTTTCCCATCTGATCAGGAAGTGATTTTTTTTGTTGTTGTTTTCTTCTGTTCCTCGAGTTTGTTTTTTCTTTTCATGGGGATGATGATGATGATGCTTTGTTCTAAGAGAGGGCAAGAATGCTTTACCTTTTATGAATTTTGTGATCTGCTCGTGTATGCCACAACTCTTAAAACGTCCCTGAATGGGTTCACTTACTGCAGCTGGAACAGGTCCTTTTTCCAAATATGTTACATCCTGTGATGAAGAAAACCCATCCTTCCTGAACAGTTTTGCTTTACAGTTCTTTCCAGAGCATCAGAAGCATGTATCTCAGGGAGTCACTGGCAGAATTGTCTGTGTACAGGATGAGTTATGACATGTTTTTGCATTAGCCATGCTCTTTCAGCTCATTATCTCCAGAAACATTAAAACGCAGTTTTTAGAAGACTGCAAAATAAGCCTTGAAGTGTTGTCAGACTCTTTGATCCAGCAGCTGATGACAATTCAAAATATGTTTCTAGTTCAATGTTTATCCTTGAAATAAGGGCTCTGTGCTCCTCGGTGCATGACTCTGCCGTATGACACACTCCAGTTTCGAACATATGTTGCCTGGGATTAATATCCTCTGAAAGTTAGAGGATCATCCCAAGCTCTGTCAGTGAAGAAAGAGGAACTGCCAGGGCAAT
Organism: Galbula dea; assembly: GCA_013399015.1. NCBI lineage: Eukaryota > Metazoa > Chordata > Aves > Piciformes > Galbulidae > Galbula > Galbula dea. The sequence continues at coordinate 7,849,938 of VWZX01002149.1, read as the reverse complement.
TTGGAGCTTTCTGTGTCAAGTAGTGGGAGGAGCTGCTTTCTGGCAGTGCCTACCTCTGCCCTTGCTGCAGTTGTTTTGATGGCTGACCAAGCTTTTCTTTCTCCCCTTTTGAAAGTAAACCCCCATATACTGCAGCAGTGGTGTGGTGTCTATATATCGTGATCTCGAGGGTACTGGAGAAGGTTTTTGCAGTAAGGAAAAGCTTTTGTTCTTCCTTTTTATGTGATTAGCCAAGGAGGGTTCAGATTGCATGTGTTCCTTCTTGACTTCCTGACTAATTAATCTTCTGTCAGTAGTGCGTAGCTGAAAGCGTTTATAAAAGCTGGGCTAGATTTCAGGTGCTCCAGCCAAGGAAAGCACTGCCTTTTTGTGCTGGGGCTAAGCACTTTGCATGTGAACCAAGCTTTCACCCCGTGCTGGCTGAATGATGAAAGGCTGATCTGATTGCTTTGCTGTTAGAGATGGTATCTTTCACATCTGAATGCAATATGAGAAATACTTTACATTTTTTTAATATTATTCCTAAGCACCTTTGGAGAGATTTTTAAAGAGTGGCCAAAGCTGCTAAAATTTAACAGTATAAAAATTGCTTGGGGTGAGTTGATGACTTGTGGCCCTGGCTTCAAGTTCCATGGTGGTCGAGGGACAACACAGACTTGATACCAAACACCTTTTCCTTCTGGTATAAATCTGACACCGTGTTCTCTTGGTCTGTTAGGAGCAGGACTTCATCTTCCCTGCCACTCCATTGTTTCTTCCCTTCTACCCTGTTATTGTCTGTTCTTGTCCTGTGCTCAGTTTTTGGCTCAGCTCAGTAAAGACTTTTTAAAGCTGTTTTTAATCTCTGGCAGATTTTATTACCAGCATGATATAGCAGTTTATCTCCAGAAGCCATCTCAACCTTTTCGGAAGAGCAGGTGAGGCAGTCAAGTGCAGGATAAAGCTGCACTGAAGTCACCATGCAGCCATTTACCCATGACTTTGTTCCCCAAATGTAAGCATTTATAGAAAGGGATATATATATGTATAAAAAAATCATATATACATTTTTTATATATATATTATATAGAAATTATAGTTAGTCACTCAGGGAATGTCAGCGCAAATTGATTTCATATATGAGGCACTTCATGATGCATTAAGGTTGGGGTAACTGTGTGTCCTTAGCCTTTTGGTATTTTGGGGAGAGAAGGTGTTTGCAAAATGTTTGTTCTTCTGCCCTTTGCTTTGCTGTGTGTTGTTTGCTGATGGTCAAAGCTCATTATAAAGTCTGTGTGTGCAGACACCATGATGCTGCAGATACTAGCAGATGTCTAAACTGGCCTCTCAGTTGGCTTGTGGTTTCATTCCCTCCACTCATTACTTGAAAGACCAGAAGCTAGCTATCTGGAGGAGTAAGGGAGCAGCCTGTACCTAATGTTGATTCTGCCAGGCGTCTGAGTTAAAATATTTTAGTGATCGAACTGCAAGATACTGTGTATAGGATTTGTTCATAGTCCAGGCAAGATACTGAGCACCTGCCTCAGATGCTGGGATCAAAGCTTTCTGTCTCTTCTAGGGAAGATCTGTGTTGGCATCAAGACTTAAAAGCTCTGCTGAAAATGTGTTTGTCGTCTTGAGGGTTCACAGCACCTGTGTTGCTTTGGCCAGAAACTCCTTGGAAATTTTTCCCCAGGGGATTTTTTTTTTTCCAGGCTCTGTCTTGTCACAGCAGCCTAAGCAGTAGGAGAAATTGTCAGCTTGTCAGAATGCAGTCTGCTGCAGTCAGGTGAAGCCTTGCTGTCATGACTGCTGGACAGTTCTGATTTTTTTTTTTTCTTCCATAGCTATCATACACTTGTTCTGGATGAACTACCTAATAGGTTAGTGGCTCTGATAGAAGAGTCTCACCTTCACCATGCTCTGATGGTGTAAAGATCACCTAGGGGTTGACAGGACATGGGGAAGCAAAATTGAACGTGCTGTGTAATCATAATGTTTGTGTGCTGCAGGAATGCATACATCTAACCTATTTCGCTATGCCTGACTGAAGCAGGCCAGCATGTGGTGAGGTTTCTGCTCTAACAATCCCTTTGCTCCTCACTCCAATACCAAACTCCCTGTGCCCTGTCCACAGAGAAAGACATAGTACAAAATGGATCCAATATATTGAAACCATCTTTAGGAGCTGCCCTCTGTCACTATTGTCTGCTCTTCAGACACATCAGCTGGTCACAGGATTTTTTCTTTGTCCTCTCTCCTCCCCAGAGACAGGCCAGCCTGACACATCTTCCTGCCTAGCCAACCATAAGCTTGGACATTGCTCCAGAGATTGTGGAGCTCAGTAATCAGGTTGTTGCATGCCATTTCCTCCTCCTTGGCCCCTCTAATGAACTATTGCTTTTAACAAGCAGTGACCTCCTTTGCTTAGAGAGATACAGGAAAGGCCAGGGTGGCAGTATTTCAGCTTCTACTCAAAGAAGCTGACGAAATCTTTCAGTCTTATGTCAAGGGGATCCATTTTGAGGTGCAGAAATACCATAGCTACAAATGCAGAGGGTTGTTTCTTGAGAGCTGTTTTTATTGTCAGCTTTTCCCCTTGGTCCTCCTGTTTCAGAGAGGATGTCACAATAATTGAGATAGCGTATTCTCAAGGTCTAAACTTTCACTAGCTGATAGGGGCATAGTCCTTGGAGACTTCTGAATAAAACTGACAGGTAATGTGGAAATGGTTCAGTGCCAGCCAGACAGCTGCTCACTTTCCTCAGTGGCATTTAGCTCAGCGTCTGGTGTTATATCAAATTGGTTTTATGATGAGATAATAGATGTATCTCCCCTTTTCTGTCTAGGGAGCACCCTAAATGCAAACGGCTAATATGCACAGCCATCTGAAGGGGTGGTGGTATCTCTGCATGCTTCTCCACCTTTATCCTGCTCTTTAAGTTCTGAACCAATCCTTTAACATGGAGTATTTTCACAGGAGAGGACTATGTTGTTCTGATGTCCCCTTTTCCTAAGGTATTTTAATGACCTACATGGAGCTTCAGCATGGGAAGAAGGTTCTGCAGTTACCACAGTCAAAGCAATAGTGCTGAATGCAGCCTGGTTTATGAAGGAATTTTAAAATGGAGTTACAGAATAGTGTATAGTGACTCTGGTGGGGGCAATTAGCAAATGAAATTATCTATACATAAAGTCCATTTTAGCTTTGTGGTTTTGATTCTCAGCGACTGTTACATTTGTATTTCTTGGCCAAGTTTAAAAGGTGAATGTGAAGCTGTAATGATGGCATAACTGCTGCATTACAAGAAATGCAAAATGCTGTGGTTAGATATTAACTGTGATCCGCACTTCTGTGCATGCTGATCCTTGAAGAGCTGATCATTTATTTTCTAGTCTTTAATTTTTCACTTCTGTTCCCAGAAGAATGTAGATGAGTTTAACCTTAAGCATCTACCCTGAGCCATCGTCCCCACACTGTAGCATTTTTGTCCATATATCGTGAACTCTAATAAGTAGACATATCATCTGTGTTTGTAGCAGAATATTATAAATAAAAGGACACTGTCATGCAAAAATATGGAGTTATCAAGTCTCTTATCTGCTGTCACCTTGTGTACACGTGCCTGTCTTGGAGGACTGACCTGCATCTCTGACCAGCTCGCGCAGGAGCCATCTGTGCAGAGCCAAAGGCAGTATAGCACAATACAACCTCAGAGTATCTCTAAGCAGGATCTGTTTAATAGTCATGTATTTCCGTGCAGCCTTGTCACTTTTATGTATGAACTGCAGAAACAGTTACTAGTAAAGTGCGATACTGTTTGCACACCCATCATCTGATTCATCTTTCCAAGCACCATGGGGTCTCAGTGTCCGGCTGAGTCTAGCTTGGGTATTTGGGACAGGGAGGGTGCATGAGCAGAAAAGAAATAGCTTTAAACAGTATGTTCTGCTCAGTCTGGAGGATGTGATACGACCCTTGCTCAGGCTTCTGCTGTTAAGATTTAATCTGAGTGCTTGTTGCTGAGAAATCTCTTGCACATTCAACTTTGGTGATATCACAACCTTCTCCACCTGCCACAACACGATTAGGTGAGAGATGATCTGTGATAGCAGGGACCGAAAGCTGTGCTGAAAAACTGGAATCACACTTAAAAATGGATGAGCAGAGAATGCCTTGATCACAGTTTCAGCCCTTGCATTAAGCTAGCTGAAAACTGTAGTCTTAATGATCCCGGTATGAGAAACAAGCAGAGTGCTATATCCACGTAACCAGAATTGGTGTTTTGGAAGGATTTAGTTCTTTTCAAAAATGCTGCATTACCAAAAATGAACATTGTTGTTCTTCACTGGCAAAATTCCTTTCTTTTGTTTCCTGGAAAGCTTAAACAACCCCTTAGAGTTGGCAATGGGAAGGAAAGAAAGACCTGAGATTTAAATCATGTTGTTTCATAAAACCCAAGATGTATTAGGAAGGGAATTGGCCCATGTGCAGAAGCCAAGTCTGTTACATACACCTTTTGTCCAGTGCCCTTTTGTTGCAGCATGTCTAGAGCCAGTGTGTAAGTGTCAGATTGTCACTGGAGCATTTCATCATCTGCTGCATAGGACAGCTTCTTAAGCATGCAGAAGTTGTGGTTGTTTTGACAATGGTATACTAAATTTATCTAGAAATAAAGGGAAAAATTTAGTCTTGTGTTGCTATGTGTGCCTCGTGTTTTATTTATAGTTTGTTAGCCAAACCTGCTGACAGGATATATCTAACTTGCTGCCTGGGGAATGAAGGGAGGTAGGATTGTACCAGCCGCTGCCTGGAGAAGGCATTCCAGAGGCTCTGTGAAACTTTACATGAGGCAGAAAGTGTGCAGGCAGATGGCAGCTGCTCTAATTAAGACTTACTGTCTCTGTCTTTTTTTCTCTTGCTGCTGTGGCTTTTAAGGTATCTCTCTTCTTTTTAACACCAGAGGAATTTTAGTAATTTATTACCTGTACAGCACTGTTTGTGTTGTATTACAAAGATAACTGAGCTGAAACCCACTGAAGTACATCTTGAATCTTCAGTGAGTTGGTCTATGGGATGGCATGTCTCCCAAGACAGTGGCAGCCAAAGATGTATAAATGAAGTTGCCATTTATGTTTAGTTATTACCCTTCAAGATGTTTTGAACTGAGGCTTATAAAACACGTTGACAGTCTACACAGCTCTAGAGATGCTAAGCAAAAAGAGAGACTCCATGGAAAATTAACATTAAAAGCACATGTTGTCTGTGAGTGCTCCTGATACTGGAGCACAATTAGCACAGATGAGAATCAGCTCACCTTTTTCCATTAAAATTTAGGGGTATTTTGTTTTGTGGGGGTTTTTTGTTGGCTTGGATTTCTTGGAAGTCCATCCAGCATTTGGAGTGGATAAAGGCTGTACTAATTGTGTTGCCTGCTGCTAGTGACCAGAATACTTCAGTGTTTGAAAATCAAGTCTGTTTCTTTCCCTTCATGCAGTGACTTTTGCCCAGGGTTTGTTAATTTGGAATATAAAATGAGAGTTTGTTTGATGTCTCAGAATTTCAGAAGCTGTGGAGGAGCATTCCCGTGGATTCTATGGATGAGGAGAAAATTGAAGAGTATCTGAAACGACAGGGTATTTCTTCCATGCAAGAAACTGGACCAAAGAAAATGGTAAGAGATACAGATTAGAGATCTTTCTAGGAGATTGCCCCTTTCTGACACCACAATGATTAATTCCAAAGTATGTTGGTGAGCCTATGCAACAGCTGCTTTGTGTAGCTTGGGGAAGTGTGAATGATATTAAGAAGTTGCAAAAAACAATACTGTGTCCAGAAGTCAGTGTTTTTATAACTTGTTTGAGTCAGTGTAACCCAAGCAGCATCAAGAAAGGGAGCAAATGCCAGAATTCCCTGCGAGCTCTGAAGTGGAAGCTGCTGCTTGAAGCTGTACAACACATTAGGAATAGAAGAATCGTTACTTTTTGTGAGAAGGGTGGGAGGTTTTTAACTTTCTCTATTCTGCTATATAGGTTTGAAATCCTGATGGGAACCATGTAACATGCCTCTCACTATACCCACACTGTTTTCCAAACTGAGTGCAATACTCTCATGTTCTTGTGCTTCTGCAGGGTCTCCAAAATGCTGTCTTCCTGTCTTCAAACAATTATTTATGTTTATTTATACCTGATATACCACATCTTTTCTCTTCAACACTTGCCTTCATACTGTCCTTTCAAGAGAGCCCTTCCACACAGGACTTGTTCCTGGTTTCTTCTAGTCATGGCACTAGATGTTAAATGCCTGTCATCATGTAGGCGCTCCTCTTGGATTCCTTATGTATCTTTGAGCATGTCATTGTGGATAGAATAATGGAGCATGTACCTGCTTCTGTAGCTGCATGGGAGTGTTTGGAAACTTCAGTTATAAACATCAACTCTGCTAGGGTATACAGAGACTCTGCTCTGTCCCCAGGGTCACCTTCTGGCCCAGATTTGAATTTAATGCTGTTGCATCTTGCAAAAATAAGCAAGCACCATCCCTACCTGCCCACCCCGGCTCAGGCAAAACACTTTGCAGAAGTGATGACATCACACATCAGGTCAGATGTTGTACCTGGAGGGCAGGTCTTTTGACTACTGTTTATTTCTTCTGCTAGGCTCCTATTCAGAGGAGGAAGAAACCCGCTTCTCAGAAGAAACGTCGATTTAAGACTCACAATGACCACTTGGCTGGAGTGTTAAAAGATTACTCTGATGTCGTTCCTGGCAAACAGTGACCAGTTGAATTCTGGAGCAAACATGCGTTTTTAATACAGGCTTTTTGCCACGCGGGCTCAGTGTCTGCTTGCAAAAAGATTGACTGTATATAGTAATGTGATGTGTTTCCACTATCCCAGCAACCGCCCAGACAAAACAGGTCAGTTCAAGAGCAAGTATGAACTACTAAATTCAAGGTTGAATTTAATTAGGTAATGGGAAATGTGTCTTTAAGTAAGAGGTTCTCACTAGTTGCCTCTTGGCATAGAATGGTAAATGGTGCTAGGCACGTAACACAGGAGTTCCTGTGTAGTGCTTAACTCTGCTTTTACATTGCTTAAGGGGTATTTACTTGGAGTTACTTACAAGGGGCTTTCTGATATAATTGAATGCAGGTTTATTTTACCTATTTCAGGGAAACTTTTTCCTGAAACCACCGCAGGCAAGTTTCTTTCACAGTCAAACACACCCACGGTTTGTATGCTTCTTCCTTGCCATGGAACTGAGCTTTACTGAACGTTGGTGATATCTGAGGCTCAAACTCAGAAAAAAACCAAACCCTCTTCTGAACTCTCAGCAGGCTGCAGGATGGCATTGCAGCTGTAGTGGGTGCAGCCGTGTTGCCCGGTTCTCTATGGACAGGAGGGAGATAAATTGATAGTGTTACAATGAAGCAATTTTTTGTTTTGAAAGTAATAAACTTAAAGTGCTGGTTTCCAGTGTTGCTTCCTTAAAGAATGAGAGAATCAACATCTTTTGTGCTCATTGTGTTTTCGTTTTCAAGGAGGTAAAGGAATCTTTTCTATTTTTCTATCTTCTCAATGAGTTGCTGTTCTGGGCTAACACTGTCATCTTTTTATCATTCTTGGTTTGGGAGTGAAGAGGAACCACCTTAAATGAAAGCTCACTATAGTTGCCTCATGTTCTCTACAGTACAGACTAAGATGGAACACGGCCAAATTATGTCCTCTTGATAACTTATTTTTATGTACTGAACCAGAGTCAATCAATGCTGATACTGTTTTCATGGCACTGCAGGAGAGGAGCTGTTTCTCTGCTCTTCAAGTGTTAGGATCAGAGATAAAATAGGTGACTGCGATACCCCACCGACAGCAGATTGCTGCTGCGTGCACGTGAGCTGTTGTCTTGCTTTGGCGTATCAGGGGTTGAAGCAGAGACCGTTGGATCTGGACCTGCAAACAGATGAAGAATAAGGCTTTGTTGCTGTTGCACTGAACAAGTTATGACTGCTCGGGGAAGCACAGGAGGAGAAATACACTTCTGTAAGTGTAGCATTTATCCTCCTGATTTTAAAGACTGCTCTTTTTTAAAACGGACAATACTTCCAGCATTGCACGTCAGCCTTGTTTAAAGAGTTGCTAAATGCTGGTAGGAGGTTTTTTCCTATTATTGTATGTATTTTTTTCATGCTTTTTATATATATATATATATATATATGTAAAAAAAAAAAAGGCATGCTGCTCTAGCTGGTTTTGAAACTTTTTCTTCTGTCTTCTAGGTCAGCACAAGCAATTCTTCTTGGAGCTTTTTAGTTTTCTGTTACAGCTCTGCTTTAAGGCACCTGCAGCACACTTGGAAAACTGTTCACCTCTCTTCTGCCATATTCACTCAAAATAAGAAAAAGCTCCCTTCCATCTGGAGCATTTTTGAGCAATTTTTTTTTTTTTTTTTGGTGGTGGTGCTCAGACAAAAGCAGAGCTCTTAGTGAGCTCTGAGTTGCCTTTCTTACCTTTGGGGGAGATTTATGGGGTAGTTTTCCAGTCATCTTACGTAGTATACTGTAAGGTATAGTGCCTGGTTTTTTTGTACACAAGTGATTAAGATAATAGGGGAGTCTAAAGAAAATATCTCCAGCTACTTTCAAGGAAGACTGACTGCCAGTCTGGAAAGACTGAATTAGATGCTTTGTCTCACTGGAGGAAGTGTTCGCTGTACTAGTAGAGAGAGCATAGTAAGTTTTGCAGTTTGTTAGGTTACAGTCTCAAAATTAGCTGAAGGGAAGCACACATTGTTCTCTTAGGGGTAACACAGAAGTCATAGAATGTACACATGCAGTCATGAAGAGAAAAGTTCAGAACATAAGCACGAGCTCCTCTCTTGTATGTGTCTTGCAGGAGTTGGGGTTTGTTGATCAAAGATGCTCCAAGCAGTCCTTACGGGGTTTTTCCAAGACCTCTTAAAAATCAAATGGTACAACTTGAAAACATCTCAGACTATGTCAATGGGAGTCTGATGCTGAAAGCATTTTGGTACCACTCCAGTCCACTTCAATCTTTTCACAGCATAATGTCCAAATCAGATTTTTTGCTTAAAGTTCAGCCTAAGAGTTCACAGTTGTTAAAAAATAAAGCCTGCTTCATCTTCCTCCAGGGAAATTTCCTCCTTCTCATGTATTCATGTGTCTGGCAGGATGGTTTTCCCAGTGGAAAACTGAGTGCCCTCAGCTGGCTTTATTTGGCAAAATCCTCCTTCCGTCAAAGGGAAGGGCTGCTGAGGACCATCAAGCCGTCCCCTGGAGGCCATGGGCCTATTACTCCATTTTTCTCTTCCTTCCCTGGAAGCATCTGCTGCTGACCAGGAACATATGAAGACATGGACTGCCCTTGACAAAGATGATAGAACCATAGAATAGAATATTTTAGTTGGAAGGGACCTATAATGATCATCTAGTACATGGCAGGCACCTTTGTCTCGTGCATTTCAATAACGCTTTTTGACAAACTCCTCTGTGTGGTCTTTACATGTCCCCTCAAGGTGAGGAGTTGCCTTTTCTGCTTTCCTGAGGCTTCTCATGTCCTGTCCAGCATGGATGTTGTTTCCCTCAGCTCCAGGACCCTGGCAGGGCTGTCATTTGAGCCTTCCTAACCCTCTGGGGCAATGAAGGAATGCAGGCACTGATAAGCAGCAATTCTTCTGAGGCAACGTGCTTCTCTTCTTCCTCTGCCATATCAGCCAGGAGCAGAGAGATATTCAGCTCCCACCTCCTGTGGTGCTGATGGACATACAGGCAGGGCCCTGGGGAAAAGGAGGACACTCTTGTCAGTGATGGAAGCTCTGCAAGATGTATTGTAGCTGGCTGCATCATCCTTTCCTTGCACAATTGCATCTTGAGCCTGTGAGGACAGTATCTACAGCAGTTGCTGGAGCTATTCCCAAGAGAAAACGCCACTTCAGCAGTCTGCTGACAGCCAGACATGTGCACTCAGCCCTCTGTTCCCCCCTCGATGTTATACTGTTCATCATGTTGGGATGGAGGTGTGCGCTTATTCTGCTGTGATCAAACAGGAGGAGGAGGGAGGCCGTGGGGCAACCTGAGTTTCATTGCCCATGGCTAGGATCTGCTTCTGGAAAGGTATCAGCATTCATAGGATATCAGCAATGTCAGCATACCTGCCTGTGGGGCTGCTCTGGCCCTTCAGGAGGAGCTCATTAGGACTTCTTGGTGTCTATATATATGAACTGGACCTTTTATTTCATCTACTCTTCACCCCAAAATTAAAGGAATGTTTTGTTAAGGTACAAGTTGAATAGCCTAGGGTTGCCACACCGCTAAACATGGCGCTGTACTTGCTCCTAAAAGTTGCTCTAACTGAAGAGTTATTCCACCTTTTCCTCTCTTATGATGATCCTTCTGGAAGGGGATGGAAAACAGCAGGATTTTTTATGGTTGAATGAGAAAACTGACATAAGGCAGTGTGTGTTAGAGCTAATCTATAATTCATCATGATCATTCAAGGCTTTTAGAGAGCAGAGGAGAGAGAGGCAAGGGAGCCCTGACAAGTGGTATGAAGACCCCACACATGGATGCAGCCAGTGAGGGCTGTCACTTCTGATGAGCACAGGCAGGCCGTACAGGGCCACCAGGGAGAGCCAGGCTCCTGGTACCTGCTGATGAGGAAGGGGCTGTGTTTGCAGATGACTAGAACCAACTATGGTACTGACATCCCATTATTTCTGGCTTTATTGCTTGCTTTCCAGTCGCTGCTGACGTACCGGGCCCAAATTCCTTTGTGTGCTACTGCCTTGGGGGCTTCTGGCACCTAGTGTATCTGGGGGGATGTCCAGTAGGGTTGAGTGCTTACTGTTGACTGGTTAAGACTAGCAAGGCTAATAACAGCTGTTGGGGAGAGGAGAGCTCAGACCCTAATCTGCTGGTACTGGCTTTCTCCTGCTGGCAAAGTCAGGGTTATGGCTGGATTGTCGAGACCTTCTCCTGAGTTGTTAACAAGAGAGGGACCAGCCTAAAAACAGCATTGCCGACTGCCTCGGGTATCTGGCATTGCTACAGTGCTGCTCAACCTGGCTCCAGGAGTGATTGCAAAAGCCCAGGGCTAGCGTTTTGTTGTAATGTAGAAGGCCAGGTGGTGGTTTGGGGCTCCTCCACCCAGGGGAGGAGCTCTGTTGTTCTGCATCTGTAGGTGTGTTCCTAACCATGCCCTGCACAGGCTCTCTGGACACATCCCTGTGAAGCAGATGAAGAATGGCAGTTCCCCAGAAACATGAGGCTTTTCTGGCTCTCAGCAGTAAGGCAGCTTCTGTTGTGGTGGGTACTGTATGACTGTAGCTGCTCTCTTCCTGAATGAGGTCTCACCTCAAAACTATATGCAGTTTGGGCCTCCTTTCCATTCAAGAGGGATGCTGGGGAGGGTCTGGTGGGGGATTCTGGGCTGGCCATGACTGGGAGCAGAGGGCCTAGGAAGAGTGGGCAGCTGGGACAGCTTAGTGTGGTGAAGAGGCAGCTGGTGGCCTCACTAATCCCAGGTACAGCTATGTGAAGGACAATTAAGAAGACAATGCAGTCAAACTCTTCTTGGGATCCGTGGCAGATGATAGGTGAACATGAGAAGTTTGATATGAATATTAGAGAAAAGCCGGTAGGGAGGTGTCTTTGCCAGACAAGACCCGGCTGACCAGATCCCTGATTGGCAACAGTCCTGCAGCCTCTTTCATCCAAGTGCTCTGTGGGTCTGAGCCCTGCTTCTTTTGGTGTCACCTGGTTTGCTGTAAGAGCAGTCTTGTTTCTTGACGGTTTGCTTTCTGTTTCTTTGTCTGCAAGTGTGCCACAGCCTTTGTGGTACCTAGCAGCTTCTGTGGTTGAGACCCACATGTTGGACTCTGCCAGCCTCATGGGTTGGCTGTTGTGCAGAGTGCAGGCACAGCAGGGGAAAAGGCTGGTTAAGGCAGGAGGTCATCCTTCCATTAAGTTAATTTTTTTACTATACCTGTGCTTTTGGGCTTACATCCAAGATACTTCTGCGATTTCCTCCTGCCTCCATCAGTTATGTTGTATTCCCTATTCTCTCCTGAGCTAGTTATTAATTATAGAAACTGCAGTGATGAAGTCCAGACTCTGCTAATGGTTGACTTCCACATGTTTTACAAGAAGCATTTCAGGGATGTGCTAATGGTATTTCTTAGCTTTTCTTTTTAAGTTCCACCATCATCTTGGTTTCTAGCCTGAAACATGGCAGCAAGGCAGATCACAGTGTTTAAATGTTATCTGAACCCTGACTCTCTGGGAAGCCTGCCGGTGCAGGGCATATGTCTGTGGCATACTGCTCATCTCCTTGGCTTGAAATGTTTCTCCTGCCTGCGCTGGGGATGGCTGCCCTGGCTCTGGGCTGCTGATACTGCCCCAGGCTTTTAGGTGTGCTGTGCAAGCAGCCACTATCCTTGTCCCCTCTGGGATGGTGGGATGGTTGGTGCTATGGTTTCCTGGGTCTTTTCATGCTGGCAGCAAGAACAGAGCAGCCTTGCCTAGCAGCATTCAGATAGTGTGGTGATACTTGCTGGCTGATGCCTTTTAACTTCCCCAAGGTTCGAGAATTGGGGAGCAAATCCAAGCCCTCGCCCTGGCCCCAGCTATCCTTCCAAAGCCACCTCTTCACTCTTAGCCACCAGCTTCCCTCCAGCCCTTTGTCTCAGCCTCTAAAGCTGCCTGGCCAAACCTCAGTGCTATCTCATCTTTCCTCTCCTGGCCTTGTTATTCCTCCCCCTCCTGAGGAGGCCTGCAGGAGTGAGTGCTGGGCTCACTCCTTCTCTTTGCCCCATCAGGGCTGTGGGAGCTGCTGGCTGGCTTTGGCACCAGCTCTATCTACCCTTTGCTCTCCCTGCTCCAGCTGGCCCATCTCCATTCCTGTGGCATGATCCTCTAGTCCCTGCTGCTGCTACCTGGTTGCCTTCACTGCTGCCTTCTCCCCCATGCAATCCTTGGGATACTACTCTCCTTCTCCCCTCTTGTTCCTGTTCCTCCGACGTTCTGGTTTGTCTGTCCAATGTGGGGAGTTAGCATTGTATTTTTCTCTGCAGACCATGCCAGCCTGTTCCCTGCCTTTGCCATTGCTTGCAGCCTGCTGCCTATCAGCAAGGAGCCTCAGGGATGCAGGGATGTGTAGGAAGGAGCTGGCTGCATCCCTTCCTCGCTGAGCTTAGCCTTGGCATTAGGAGAATAGGGGAGAGAAAAACTTGGGAAAGTGGAGACAATGAGCGTGCAAATTTTTCTCATTTTAGTTTTTTCAGCTCTGCCTCTTCAAGTCCTTTGGGATTTATCCCAGTGCTGGTATCAGATGCCAGCAGTGGCCTGGGAGTCTCTGATCCTGTTTTGCAATCTCTTGGTGTCAGCCAGCAGCTCAGGCCTTCCTGTAAGTGCCCTGACGGTCAAAGGGAAGGAATGTTCCCCCAGCTGCATGGGGAAAGGTCACCATGGGCAAAGGGGATGCAGGGGCCAGACAAGCAGCATGCCACTCCATGAGGGCAACACAGATCAGTATGGAGCCGAAAACGTTTTGGCTTTGCAGGGAGAATTTAAAAGGAAAAATGGTTCAAGAGGTTAAGTACTTTCAGCAAGGCCCCACTTCCTTTTAGAGGGCAGATCTCAGAGCAGATGCTGTACCCAGGTGAAGTCCAGGACAGTGCATGCGTGTTTTGATGCATGCGTGTTTCGTTGCTTTCTTAGCTGGAGGGTGTTTGTTGTTGAATCTGCTCCCAAAAGCATCTGCTCATCTTGCTAAAGCTGTGCCTGGGACAGTGGTGTTGACCAGTTACTGCTGCTCTGAACAGCACTTGGGCTGAGCAGTATGTTCATGTTGTGTTCACAGCTTGTTGCTCTTTCTTGCTACCCCAGGCCTGCCAACAAATCTCTCTTCTAAATGCAACACGGAAAGAAAGCTGTGACTTGCGGTGGCTGCGGGGGGATTAGCATCCAACATTAAGGGCTTAACTTCCTGGCTTATCCCTGCCAGCCAGGGGTTTCAAGTAACAACACCATGCTTTTTTTCTTCTGCCCTTCATAATTTGCAGCCTGCTTTAATCATGTCCTTTACACACTATTTTCTGAGCTGCGTTTGCTCGGCTGGAGCTTGCTCCTGGTACTTGTTTTTGGAGCCTGGGCCTGTTGGCTGAGGCTCCTGGGGATGCTGGTCACATTTATGGGGGCGGGAGTGAAGCAGAGGAGGAAGAATTTCTAGGTTGGGTTTATGAACTGAGTTCTTCAGAATTCTCATCATGTAAGAAAACCAAAACAAAACAAAACACGAAAACACAAAAAAACCCCAACTTGGCCTTCGTCTCTAGGCTACGTTTGCCTCTGCTGTGGCTGAGCTCATGGAAAATCGCAGCTTAGCTCCTCTGTTCACTGCCAAGATTAGTAGGTTTAAAAACTAACCGATAACATCTTTGTAAACTTGGAGTCATTTCTGTAAAGCCTGCTGATCCTTCCACCCTGGATTTTGGAGCTTTCCTAGAGATCCAAGCAGGACGATGGTATGTGCCCTGAAAAATGGCTGTGTCGCCTTCAGATATCCTGAGGGAGGAAGGAGGCTTCTGTTGCCCCAGGCCTTGAAGGGCGTGTTGGGATCCTTCTCCCTGTTCTTAACCGGATACACAGCACATGACAACACTCTGCACATAACTTATAATAATCACTGGTTTTATTTTTAAAAAATTACAATAGAAAAGTACCTTTAAACACATTTCCAAAAGCGAAGTAGACAATGTGGAAGCTTCTCTCCTCTCCACAAAGTACAGGAAATAGTTTGCTAAAACTTAGTCCATCCCTTGGAAATGCTGGTATTGTTCCTTTTAGAGCTGCTCAGAGGTTTGTCTTGGAATTGATTTTAATCTCACGTTGCCTTTATCAATCCCACTTTTTATGGAAGATCCCCAAGGGACAGTTTCCCATCACATCATCTCACCCCCTGTGCCCCATCCTGGCTCCAGCAGCCGGAATCTCAGCCGTTTTACCTTGGCCCACCCACAGAATTAAGGGAAGGAGGAAGAAAAAGATTATGCTGTTTAACAAGGCCACAAGCACCCTGTGCCTTCAGTGCAGCTAGGAAACCAACTACGGTGAAGGCAGGGCAGCAGCTGAGCTTGGTATACCCTGCAGCAGGGATGATCTGGGGGGAAAAGGCAATGAAAGGAGAATTTTGTGCCTCTTTTGCAACACAGTGAAATCTGTCTGAGGTTTTGCTTTGCTTTGCTCTTTCTTTTTCCAAATTCCTCCTGGAATAAGGTAAGACTAGTACATCAAGCAATCTCTTTGTTGGTACGTTCTCTCCATAAAGGCTACAGATACTGCCCCAACGGTGTTAGCAGCATCCCTTCTTGTCTTTGCACATGGAAACATGAAATGGTACGCAGCAAGCCACCGAACTGGCATCATGTTGACACTAAACCCCCAGTTCAGCCCAGTGCTTTGGCATATTGTGAGGCATATCTTAAGTCCCTTGGCTCACTCAGAACTCAGGCCCAACCTCGAATAAGCTGGTGAACCGAGGGTTTGCTGGTTTGGTTTGGTTTGGTTTTTTTCATACAGCAGTTTACGTTGCCTGTAACAACTTCAAGCAGTCATGACAGGAGGAGGAAGAGGCAAACTGTCAACTTGCTACATGTGTGGGCTGTCTCTGCCCATCCCTGATCTGAGCTGTTGTACCATGCCAAAGCTTTGCACAGCAAGCTATTAACATAGCCCTAAGGTAAAAAACAAACAAAAAAACCCAAACAAAACAAACAAAAAAAAAAACACCATAAGAAAGTTTGATTGTCCTGCTTGGTTGTCATTTGGTACAACTGGGAAGAAAATGGTAATACTGAAGTGTCCACAGACATCTTTCCAACACAGCCGGAGCACAGTGCCAGGGGGAGCACGATTCCTGCAAACCTGAATCTTCCATCTCAACATCTGCACACATGTGAACATCATGCCTTCAACATGCAGCTGACGGGGCAGGGCGATAGGGACTCTTCATTACACTCATTCGAAAGTCAAGCACAAAACATTTGATCCCACCCTGTAAGACTGTCCTATTTAGGAGGTTTGGTACAAAAATACTTGCTCTCGTTTTGCTGCTTTTTTTTCATTTTGGTTTGGTTTGGTTTTTTTGTCGTCTGCTTTCCCATGGTTCAGTTTGAAAAGTCTTTTCAAATGCTACAGCAATGCCTGTCAAACCATGCTTTCAGAAGTAACACACTCTTTCTTACAAATATACAGTGTAAAGAGGAAAATATTATTACTAGGTATGCTTTTCGTTTTTCTTCTAGGAGAGCAGATGTGTGATAGAGGCTGTGGGAGAGTCTTGGAGGAATCCAAACTTGTGTGAGGGGGTTGTTTTTATCAAGCCTGTAACAACAGAGAGAGGTGTTAAACAAAAACAGTAACAACAACAAAAAGAAAAAAAAAACTGCAGCCGTGATCTTTAGGCTGAGGCAAAGCAGAAAAGGGGCTTTAATCTCTCCCTTTGTAGGAAACTCCCCTGCTACAGCCTGGAGGAGAGGGGGGGAAAGCAGCCTGTGCTGGGATGGTTGTTTAACCAGGAAAGGGCAAGGCGGGAAACCACTGCGGGGAGAGCTGGAGCTGTGGCCACTCAGGGCTTGGTCAGCTGGGACCCCACTGCTCCTGGTTTGCTCCTCCCAAGGGTTGTAGCCACTGGGGTTTTAACCTCAGGAGGCACCAGCTGGGAAGCTGAGAGTTAACTTTGAGTTGAATTTTGCACTTAAGAGGAATTCAGTCTCTGTTGATCCAAGGCAGGAAGCGAGGACGGCAGGGAGATGAGATTACTGGGGGTAATTCAAAGCCGAGAGGCATTCCTCAGCTGCTGTCGAAACTCTCACCCCAGATAACAATGATAAACATGGGGATGGCAGAGCCATGGTTCGGTGCTGTGCCATACCATAGCAGGAGCAGCAATGCCAGTCTGAAGGGATCAATCCCAGGGATACACCTGCCTTGCTACCCATTTCCTTGGGGATATTGTGTTGGCTTCCTCACCCTTCTACCCCTTCCCCAAAGCAGCAAAGCCCAAGGGGCTGCATCCCCCATGCTGCAGCCTTACCAGCACACTGTGGTTTTGCAGAGAGCATGCCACCCCAGTAGCCGCCTTGGAAGACTCCATTAATACCCACAAGACTGACTGTAGGCCACCATCACACACCTGAGACCTGAGAGAGGACACAGTGGGGGGTTAGGGACACTGGCAGGGGCAACCAGCAGCCAGGGACTGAAGTAAGTGTGCTGTGGGGAGAGGTTATATTGTGGTAGCCAGGGTCAGTGCTTCCTAAGAGGCAGTCTGCAGCCCTGGTGGGCTTCACATAGCAAATATGGGGAGGATGCAGGCAGGAGAGCCAGGATGGCAATAAAACCCTTCACTGGGCTGTGCCATAGCCATTCCCAGCTGGAAGAGCCTGGTGGGGAGCTGAGAAGTCCCTGACCCTCCATCTTCACCACCCATTGCAGCTACCAGGGTTCCTTTGGGCAGGTGGACCTGCTCCAAGGGATTTGCTCATCTCCCCAAAGGCAGCTCTGCTAAAATTTTACCTGGAAACATTGGCGTGTTCTATATTTTGGAAGAACCACTGGTTCCCAAAGCCTCACTGCTCCCTATTTTTATCTGCTCAGCCTAAAATAATCAGAAAATGGTTTGTGGATCCAAGTCTTCATTTGGCTGCAGCCACTGCCACCGCTCCTGCCCTCCCTGGGTGAATGAGCTTTGTGGCCACAGCACAGGGCTGCCAGCACCAGACAGAGCAGTGGCACAGAGCACAGGCAACCAATGGCTGGAGCCTCACTGCCTCCTTGTATCAGCTGGGGCTTCTCTGCAGGTGGGCGAGAGTGTGGCAGAGGTATTGATAGTTGGAATGGTCAAGGCAGGCTGTCATCATGAGGCAAGCAATGCTCAGTATCAGCCAAGCCTCTTTCCCCTCATCCATTTAAATCCCCTTTG
This sequence comes from Galbula dea, assembly GCA_013399015.1. Classification (NCBI taxonomy): domain Eukaryota; kingdom Metazoa; phylum Chordata; class Aves; order Piciformes; family Galbulidae; genus Galbula; species Galbula dea. The sequence goes on along the minus strand of VWZX01002149.1, from coordinate 7,831,960 downwards.
TTTATTTATCCACAAAAGGCTGAGTTATTTGCAGAGCATAACTTGCAAGGTTTTTTCCATCCAAAGAGGACCCATGGGCCAGGAAGCTATGGACCTACCTTTCTATCCTGGCCTGGGATACTTAAGAAAGGACTGGAGAGGATGGTGGCAGAGATATCCCTTTCCTGGGGGAAAGGAGGACACCTGTACCTATGGTGCCTGCCAGAAAGTGGCCTCACCAGGTCTGGACACCCACCCTGAGCTGCTGGAGACCTCAAGAGTTGTGACATGGGGAGCTCAAGGTAATGGTGGAGGTTGCCCCCAGACCAGCACGCTAGCACAGGAGGACAGGAGCAGGGAGGTGGCCCTCACCTGGCATTCAGCAGAACTGACGGGACTTCCAGCCCTGAGAACCAGCCTCGGAGGGAGGGAGCCAGCGCATCTGCAAAGACAAGAGGGGCATAGGGTGAGGGGGGAGGTGGCCAGCTACTCTGGCAAGAGCTGGCTGCCTCTGGGCTCTCTTTTCCTAACCTTCTGCAGGCCCAGGGGGTTTGAAATGCAAACAGTACAGCTCCATTTTGGACAGTAACACCAACTGGGGCCGATCACAGCCCCTGGCATTGCTGATTGCAGCAGGACCAAGCTGGAAGAGCAGCACCACGGTCTCACATGGGGGACAAGACAGAGGGGGAAGCCAACATCGGACACCAAAACTGCCCATGGGCCCTCAGTGTTCTGCTGGATAACACAACATCGGCCCCACCTTCCTGAGGTTCTCCATCCTCCCACTTCCTGCAGAATCCAGCCAGGAAGGCCACTGTGCAGTGAGCAGCTCCAGTTTGGGTGGTGGCACCCCTCTTCACCAAACCCATGATGCTGGCAGCCACACTGGGGGTGAGGACAGGAGCACTGCCTGCTTCACTGTGGCACCTTGAGGCAACAAGGAAGGTGCCATCACCACCCTCCCTGCAGTGCAGGCCCTGTAACCACAGCAGATAGTATTTCTTCTAGCAGCTCTCAGTCTGGGTTTTTCTGGGGAGCCCTTGGAGCCTCCTTATGCCTCCATTTCCCTCGCCGGCTATTTCCCCAGCCTCCTGAGTGGGGCAGGTGCTGCCTGTTAGCAGTTATTTGACAAGGCAAGCATGTAGCTGCAATAATATTTACCACCACTCTTCCTATAAACATCAAGGCCCAAAAGCTGGAGTTTCATCCAAAGGCTGTGGCTGGTTTGTACACTGAGTGCTTTTCCTCACCCTTCTTCTAAAACCAGCCTCCAGCTGCCTCCGGCTCCCAGCAATGGCAGCTCCAGATAACACAGCTCAACCCCGGCGGGCCAGGGCCAAAAGCCTTTCAGATGCAGCTTATCCAGCAAATCTGTTTCCGTGCTTTCATTTCCTCCTGCTCACTGCCAAGCTTGAGGCAGCAGCGAGAAGTGAAAGCTGGTTTGATGTCCAGTGTGGCTGCTGCACAGCTGCCCGTTCCTCTCCACCACGATGAGGGTCTCTTCCTGGCATCCCCATGATGCCACTATGGAAACATCCCAGAGGCTGACACTGCAAAGAAATCTTCTGCCACCTCCGTTTCCACTTCTTTTCCCCACTCCTCTCCTGGGGCAGGTGGTTAATTTTTAACAACTGTGTTCTGCCATCAGGTTGTTGTGTTGTGTGGTGGCAGCCAGCAGAAAAGCACTTGTGACGTGACAGTGCCTCATCAATAAAAGATGGGTCCTCCATTTGCGCTTCACTTGCCCTCTCCTCCTTGTCACAGTCGCTTTGCTTCATGCCCTGCATCCAGCAAACTGCATCCCAACGATGCTCAAGGGGCAGCCAGGGGGCTTGGGAGCCCCCATCTTACACCATGCCCCAACTGGATGGGTCGTTCGGTGCGGGGAGTGATGGGGACAGTCCAGCCCTGGCAAGGAGCATCTCCCATCCATCCCTCCCTCCCTGCCTGCCTCTGGCGTGGGCGAGAGCAAAGGTAGGAAGGCAGACAGAGGTGTTTGGGGAGAGGCAGGTGGTGCTGCCCACATCCAGTGCTCAGCTTGGTTTTGGGTGCCATCCCTAGATCTCAGGGAGGTGGGCAGTGAGTGCCTGTTAGCTGGGCAGAGGTTAGTGGTGCAGTGGGCACCAAGGGAAAGGGGGGGTCTGGGGCAGGTGGTGGTGGTGGTGGATGGGTCTGAATTACCTGGGCGTGCAGCGAAGCGGGATAGGTGAAAGCAGGAGGAGGTAGAGCAGGTGCTAACTCCGCTGGGTACAGAGGGTACGGCCCCCACACTTCAGGGCTACTGGGGTAAAGTGCAGGCACTGTAAGCTCATCTGCAAGAGAAGAAGAAGAAGTGTTAGCAGCCACAGACCCTGCCATGCCACACGCCAGTCAAGCACTGTTGGTCCTTCTTTCTCCCCCTCAAAGCAGGAGCAGAGCTTCTCAAAGAGAATTGCAGAGTGCTGGTGCCACTGGCAAGAGCCAGCCCACAAAGCCAACACTGAACCCACCTGCTGGGAAAATGTGGGGCTTGGCTAGTGGCAAGTAATGCTGCGGGGTTGGGCGCATCACCAGGTTGGACTCATCATCAATGAGGGTTTTAATCAACCCAGGCATCTGGCTTCAGGAGGCATGAAGGAGAGTACAGCTCATGCCTGTGCACAGCAGTGAGGCACGGAACCAGCATCCATGCAAGAAATGCTCTTCCAGTAGCAGAAACATACGATGCACTCAGGGCAAAATATGGCCGAGGTCTCCACCGAGACCCCCAGCTTTGGAAACTCCCCAGCACGGTGAAGCAGCACCATGAGCTCGTCCCATTCCAGTCCACCACGCTAAGCCGATTGTCAGCTGCCCCCCAGGTCCTCTAGTGCTGGCAGACACCTTTGGGTATCTGTGGCCCCTGTCCGGCACATACCACTGTGCCTGCAGCGAGAAGCTGGCTTTCCTCATCACCACCATCCCTCCCCCAGACCTACTCCCTCCCTCCAGCATCCCATGCTGAGGGCCTAGCATTGTTACATCCCCCTGTTGATCTCCACTCAACGTCAAATTGCTTGAATAAGGTGTTTTCCTGAAGCAAATGAGGATGCGGGCAACCACTGATGCCTGCCACCCCAAAACCTGCTGGCACTGCCATGGTGACAGATAAGGGATATGGCATGGGCGTCCCTGAGGAGTGCCAGGGCCAGTACTTACAGGGCTCCCGGGCGATGAACTGAGGTACAGCAGTGGGGAGAGGCGTGCTGGGATTGGGGGTCCCCACCAGCTTGCTTTTGGCCATTTTGGTGTTTGCCTTGGCAAACTCCAGACGCAGTGTCTGGGGAATCTCAGGGTCGAAGCGGATGCCCTGGGGAGGGAAAGAAGCATGGTGGGTGGGCAAGCATTGCCATGTGCTGGCCCTTCAGCAAAAATAACTCCCTTTTTTCCCGCCCCCCCCCCCAACATCCAGCCTTGAAATGAGCTAATTTGCCAGGCCCTGAGGCGACTTGCATTCCTCCGGCATCTTTAGCATCGGCACCATATTTGGCAGTCGGCATCCTGCACAGGCCAGCTCTTATGCAGAGGGACTAGCTGAGCCAAAAAAAAGTTTTACATTGTAACAAAGAGAAGAGGAGATAAAAAACCAACCCAAACCTACAAAACAAAACAAAACACAAAAAAAAAAAACCTGGGAAGGAACTGGAGAACTGGCTCCACATGTTTCTTCCAGTGACTGTTTTCAGGAGGTTAACTATGCAGAAGTTTCTCCTAGAAGCTGCTAAAGGAAAGTGAAATTTGCTTTTTATTTTGGAGCTTTAGCTGGGATTTCTTCCACTGGAGAAACAGGAGAGGCTTGGAAAGGCATCTCTCACTGCCTTGTTTCTAAGGCTCTGTTCCTTAGGGTTTAAACCCTCCTGGGTGGCTTTGGGAAAGGAGAGATGGATGTAGGGACCCTCCAAAAGGGAGGATGCAGAGGAGAAGCAGCCGATGAGGATTGGCTGGAGTTATGAGGATGCAGTGGGCCCAGTTGGTGTAGGAAACACAGTCTCCAGGATGGACGAATTTGGAAAGTATCTGAGGACAATGACATGAGGGGGGCAAAAAATCCTGACAAAAGGGAGTGGCCAGGCACACTCACGTTCAGCGCGTTCTTCGCAGCCTCTGCTTCAGAGCGGCTGTCAAAGCTGACAAAGCCCACAGGCTGTGGAGGAAGAAGAGGCACCATCACTTGGGCTTCTGGGGAGCAGAGGTGGGACCCTCCTGCCCCAGGGAGGGTGGGTTGCTCGCCCCATTTTGAACAGCTCCTACCTGCTTGGAGGTCAGTTTGATGAGAGAACCCTCGTACCCCTGCAAGAAAAGGGATAAAAAGGGGTGATTGGTGGAGATCCTCTGCCATTTGGCTACCTCTTGGAGAAAGAAACCTCCCACATCCATCACCCTACAGCTGTGGGGTATGGGGTGGGCATGGATGGGAGCTTCCCAAGGCCCAGCACCAGCATGGGGACTCATTGTCACTTGTTTTTTGTAGGGTTGTTGGATGCTAACTGGGGTGCAAGTCAAAGCGCAATTAAAAGCCTGGTGCAAGCAAAGCACTGGATGCTATTTTCCTATGGTTTACTGGGGGGGAAATAGGCACAGAAACTTGTTTCTCTGAAAAAAATGACTGAATTAAGACTTTTTGGGGAAAACCAGTGGACTCCCAGATCCCACCAAGGCTGGTGGGCCCATGGGGATGAGGCAGGCGGCCAGCCTTGCACTTCCAGCCCCACTCTTCCCTCCCCAATCCAGTACCTTAAAAGGCCTGAAAAGCAGGTAAAGTTCCCGGGGCTTGATGTCCAGAGGTAACCCACTGACAAAGAGTGTCCTCACCTAGAAAAGAAGAAAAAGAAGAAAGGAGGTTCCTGGAGACCCTCTCTCATCCCTAACTGGGGGATACCCCATGTCTTAGGTGGTCACAGACTAGAAGGATGATGGCAGCCCAAGACGAATCTAGTGGATAGTGGGCAGCCTTAAACCATGCTTGGGGGATGCAGCATTTTTGGGATGGATGTCCTCATCCTTCTGGTGAGCACAGAGCAAGATGCTAAGACATCAGTGGAAAGGTAACTAAGACCCATCCTCACCATACTAAATGTCTGATGGGTTGAAAAGGCTGCTGGCTTCCCAGTGCCTTCCTACTATACTCTCGCGACCAGGATCTCTCCTGACTCCCCCAGCAGAGCCCCAACTCTGCAGACAATGCCTATTGTCTTGGTTGCATTGCAGCAGCTCATTAAGAATGGGGAGAAGCAAACCCCAACTCTTTCTCCTGGAGGACTGGCCCTATTTTGGAGGGGGCTGCTTTGAAGCAGCCTGTCCCCACTTTCTGTAAGTCATCTTTTAAGGGGTTTTAACTCTTTTTGGGTGTTTCTAATGTTCTCCATGGCACAGCATCCTCTAAGCTGGGGTGGCTTGCCAAAACCCTGGTTCCACCAACCCCAAGGAGGGATGTGGGGCTCCTTGGGGGACAGGCAAGACCAGTGCCAGGACAGTTTTGCTTTACAACCAGCTCATAACCGGGGGACCTGTGTATGGCAGGAGACCAACAGCTGGATCTGCTGCTGGTCCCCCTCTCCTCATCCCCAAAATCTCATACAAACACTTTGGTGACCAATGGCTGGGGGCTGATGTGGCCCTAAGTGGCCCCACCTGGACCTTGCACCCTGCCCACAGCCCTAGTAATTAGGCTCAGAGCTTGCTGGGAGCTGCTGGCATGGTCTCAGCCCCACTGTGTCCTCATGGGTGAGTCTGATCCTGGCTGTCATCAACCACCAGCTCTTGCTGGTGCAGCCGGGGACAGTGCCTGTACCTATGGGGTCCCTGCCTTGTTCTTCCTCCTTGGTTCTGGGCTTGCTTGTGAGCCATCCCTGCTCCTGCTGCTCCTGTAGCATCTTATTTGGAGGTAAACTAGAGGATTTGAAGGCTGCAGCTTATTTTTTAGGCAGCTAAAAGCCTTGTGAGAGTTAGTCTGGAGAGGCTAGACCAAGGTCACCCACTCCAGGTGTGAAGCTACCAGATTTGGGCTGGAGGAAGGGGAAATCTTGATTATTTAAATTTTTTTTTTGTCCAGGCACCCTGTCCATCCCATTCTGTGGGGCAGAGACAAGGAACAGCCAGAAACAGCCAGCCCAGGCCTATTCTTCTGCTGACATTTCTTCTTTCTCTTGCAGATAAGCTATCTACCCCATCTCCAAGCCTTGAGAGCAGCAAACATTCCTGCTTTGTGTAGCAAAACCTCTGGCTGACCTGTATCTATTAAATAACAAAAGGGGCTGTTTGCATATAGCCCTGGTGTCAACAGCCTCAGTGATACCCATCGCTGCTGGTACCCACCGCTGGGTGCATGGGGGCTGCCCAAACCCGAGGCAGTCGTGAAAGTACATCCCACTGGACTCCTCTTGAAAAGCAAGCTCTGCTCCAGCCAGGAAAGGATGTTCAGGACCTTATGCTGAGAGCTCCAGGCTGGAGAGAATCAGCACAGACATGTGCTCATGCCTTCCTGAGCTAGGGCTGCAGCACAGCCCAGAAGCCTGTCCCCTCTAATGGGACCTTCCCTGGTGGGCTGGGCTGGAAGCACCCCCAAGGCACCTTGGAGGGCCCTTGCCTGCTTTCTGCCTATCTTCTGAGGTCAGAGGGTGATGGAGTATCCCAAGGCAGTCAATGCTGCACCGTCTCCCGAAGGAGACACTGCCCGAATTTCTCCCAGCAAGGGCTGGAGAGGGATTAGTCTGGAAAACCTCTGTGTCCATGAAATTCAATGTAAAGATGGCGAGTTTATTCTTTCCTGCTGGGGGGCGGAAATACTGCCCTTCAGACAAGTCTGCCTGAGAGCAGTGCTATCCAGGGCAATCGGCTCGCTGGACAAGCCCCACCCCCCCAGAAGGGTTTGCCTACCAAGGAAGCTGAGCTGTCCCTCTGCCTTCATCACCCTTCAAGCCTCCGGTTCCCCCTGGCACACTGGCTTCTCGCCCCTCCTCTGCCTATGGAGCTTGTGAAACAGCAGAGGCGAAGGAGATGGCTCCGGGAAAGAAACCACCGCCAATTTGCCGCACCCTTGAAATCCAAACCCCTACGAGCCCAGCTCGCCAGATCATATAGACCCATAGCCACACAACGGCAGAGAGATGAGAGAGATAAAAGACCCTGAAAAACCCTCCGAAATTCGGCCTTGAGGAGGAAGGGCTTCTCTTCAGTAATGACTTGTTTTCTTTGAAAGTTCAAACGCGGGTCGGCCAAGTTTTAAACCGTAAAATTATACAGCGGCAAGAGGGAGAAGGGCTCCAAAGGATCCCTCGGCTGGTTTCCAGTCCCAAAAGCATGTTTTGGGTCCGGGGAGGAGATACAAGGTAATGGGTGCTCCCCACAAACACCCCACAAACGGCTGTCCACAGCCAAAGGGATGTCAGAGTAGGTGCTCTGTAAACAGTGTCCTTTTGCTGGGCTGGATAACAAACAGGTGGGAGGATTTGGGCTGTGTTAAAACGAGGTGGGACTGGCAGAGAAAGGGAACTAGCCTCCTCGGGATTAATTCCCAGCAGGCTGGACGGATATCCTTTTGCCAAGAGAAAGATTTTAGGCGGAAATATTACTCCTGCCCTTAAATGGAAGAGGAGCTTCAGCCGCAGGGAGCTGCTCCAGGCTTTCCCGTGCCAAGAGATCCCAGGGGCTCATCCTCCATTAGAAATGCTCCCAGGGCAAAATTCTGCCCGTGAGGTGAATAAAAAACCCAAACTCTTTATTGGAGAAATCACTAGCTAGCAGGCAGACAGGTATATGCTCTTGCATAGGGAAACATGACCCCTTCTTGGAGGTGAAGTGGTCTTCCAAGTGTCTTGTGGAACGCGCATGGTGGTGGGATTTCAGCAGCACAAACACCCCTTGTTTAGGACAGCCCAAGCCATTTCGTTTCAAAATGTTTGCTGTGCAGATGTTTTTCAAAGTGTCTTCTTGGTGGAGCATTTCTCCATCTCTCCTGCTTGTTACAATTTGGGGCAAAACCAAAGGTTTCTTCAGGGTCAGAAGTACCAATGTTTGCTCCAGGAAGCTACAGGCCATGGGCGCTGGACCTCACAGATGACCACCACCTTGATTTCCCAGCTATGGGACTACATGAGGAGCACACCAGGTCCCTTTTCCATTGTCCTCCTCATCTTTTGCTGCTGCTAGGGTCACTAGATCCTACCTCCATCACCTTGCTCCTGGTTTGTCACCTCCTGGCTTTTATTTTCCCTGCAAAAAGTCTTCTAGACTCTCCTCCTCTTCTTTCCCTGGGAACCTATCTCCATCGTACTACTGGCCAATCCCTCTGACCTCTGCTCCTCTGCATGCCACCATCATCTTCTGCTGCCCCCAAAATACCATGTCACATCTGGGGCCAGTTAGAGGGATGCTGGAGAGGGTCTTTGGGGGAAGGGGATCAGGGCAAGTGATATACAACATGAGGCAGAGACCTTGACCAGAGGTAGCTGAGATCTCCAAAACATGGTTCAAGGATGGCCCCAGCTTGCAGAGGTCTATGACAGAGCACAAGCAGCCTTCCTTCTCTTTTTCCTCACATGAAGCCACTAGCCAGGTTTATCTCCCAAAGATAAGCAGGCACCAGGGAGGCATCTTCCTGCCCTGGACCCCCATTAGATTGTGGCACTCCAAGGGACACAGGGTGCCCTGAGGCATGCCAGGTGCCCCCCAGCATAGTCATGCTCCCCACCCCTGCACAAACCACCCCCTACCCCTGGTAAATGTTAACAGGCTGGGAACCGGCAGGGGAGAGGCGCAAAGCATCCCGGTGATTCATTCACAAGGCATTTAATTACCTCCTTCAACCCCAGCTCCCGGTCCACCACCTTCCAGCAGGGACTCGCTTTAATTCTCTACCAGCCGATTAGCCGCTTGACTGCCCAACACTGCTGGGGAGGCACTACCAGGCAGCTGGACCTTGGTGGGAGCAGGAAGGCTCTGACCCAGCTGTAAAACAGGGTGAGCAGCACTTCCCCCCTCCTCAGCAAAGCAGGGTGCATTCCATCCCCAGGAGGATTAGTCCTTGCATAAATATTCTCTCCACTAATGGAGCGTCCTCCTTGGCTGGGTTTAGATTCTTGGGTTGTGTGTGTACGCACACCATCAACCCACAAAACTCCCCGACATAAACAGGGCTTGAGGCTGAGGGATGCTGGTTATCCCACCCCCGGGATGCAGGAAGATCAGGCTCAGCCTCCAGCCTCGCCACTCATAGCAGTTTCCCAGGTCGGCAGCCAAATGTCCGCCGGATGAGAGGAGGAGAGGAGCAGCTTTTGGGGAAGAGCGAGTCCAGAGCTGCTGGGGCTGGAACGAGGAAGCGGTGGAGGAAAATCCAGTGATGAGNGGGGGGGTGTCACACATGGCTGTGTCTCACCCAGGATTTGCTCCCAAACCCTCCAGACCCCACAGAAATGAAGCAGAAGTACAGGGACGTGATGCAGAGGCTATGGGGGCAAACCCTACCCACTTACCAGGCAGCTTCCCCCCTAGAAACCATCCCTGGGGTCCCCTCCCTATGTCTTGCTCCCCTGGGATTAGGGATCTGGCATGGGATGGAATTGAGGGCCATGAGCTGGGCTCTCCAGAGCTGCTTCACTACCAAATAAGGCCTCTGCCGAGCCTTTTACATGCCGTTCTCGCTCGGCCAAAGTGACGTGACCTCCTTTCCAAATAGTTCTGCCCCCCACTAGGCTCCTCTGCAGGGGACCCCAAGCCCACAGCTCCCCTGCACTGGAGGGTCCCTCCCAGAGGGAGGGGATGCGAGAGGTATGAAAGTGCCAGGAGCAGGCAGAGGGACTGCTGCCAGCCCTGGGTGGAGGCAGCAGGAGCAGGGCTGAAGTGGGAAGCTTGTCCCACCTGGCAGCACCCTGATCAACTTCCCCAGAATGCTTCTTCCTCTGTTTTTTGGGGGGTACGAGGCTGGAAGGCAAGCATTGGAAAGGGGAGGGGTCAGGTGCAGTAGCTGGGCAACCCCCTTCCCCTGCAGTTAAGTAAATACTCAACAGCACCAGCTTTTTCAGCCAGGGCTAGGAAAATACCTGCCTGGCACCAGAGGAGCTTGCCTTGCAAGCACAAGTGACCATCGCTCTCCTAACATGTCCCCACCGTGGCAGGAGACCCTGGCACCTAGCAGCTGTCCCCTCCAGGGCCGCCTCATGTCCAGCATGCCCCCAGGCAGAGCTGTATCACAAGGTCAGGGGGTTCCCCTGGGTGATGGCCTGGATCCAGCCTGGAACAGGGCAAGGGCCAACCTTTGCCAGCATGGCACGTGCCCACACCATTGGGAAAGGCAACAGGCCTCCATGGACGTCCCCCACCGCTATGCCTGTCCAAGCCACCACTGCATCACCCACAAGGAGCCGGCCAGCAGCATTCTCTGCCCCGCACCAGTGCAAAACTTCCCTATTATTGGAGTGCTTTGGGAAACTTTGAGAAGTTTCACATTTCTGGAATGAAAAAAATCAAGGTAGGTGACGGAAGGCGAGCAAAGCTGTGGTGCATCTTGGCATCAACCAGAGCCAGTGGGGCCATAGCAGAGCAGCCGAGCGGGTGAAAGGCAAGGAAGAGATCCTATCTGCCTGCTCTCACCCTTACAAAGTCCAAATTCCCACCTCAAGGTCATGGGCAAAACCAGGAACTTGGCTGTTGCAAGGGAGAAAACCTGCTCTGGATCCTGTGTCGGGGCGTGGGGTTTGTCCCCCACGGAGGGGACGAGAGCGTTTCGTCCATCTTTGGGGTGAGACTCAGACGAGAAGTCCAGTGGATGTGGGCGTGAGGGTATTCACCGTCACCCTGCCAGCCACCCCCGGGGGCTGGAGGTGTGGCTGGTTTGCCCACCACACACCCCGCGGAGCTGCGAGTCCTGAGTGGGGCTCCCCTGAGCCCGGAGGTCTCTTCTGGGGAGACCCTGGGAGGTGGTCCCGGGAGGAGGGAGGATGCTCCGGCCGCCTTTCGTTCCCCACCCCCTCCAGCAGCCCCCGGTACCGAGGAAATCGACAGGATTCCCCCTCCCCAGCGTGGAAACACCACCACACCCTCCCCCACC